>CAUJGY010000144.1:0-311653 GCA_963170745.1 Phymatocera aterrima | reverse complement strand
GGTCATAAGAGGTTGGACTTTTGGATTCAGCGGGTTGAAATACACCTAGAAATTCACCCATTAAAGTCCGATTTCGATTCTGAAACAAAATATTTTCGATCATCTCTTTTTCGTACCATGCGAAATAACTTCTTTCCAGGTGTATTTTCGTGTAACAAAGGTTGGATTTTTGGATTCAGCGGGTCAAAATACACCTATAAACCCACCCATCAAAGTTCGATTCCCATTCTGGAGACAGATATTTTCGATCATCTCTTTTTCGTACCATGCGAAATAACTTTTTTCCAAGCATATTTTCGGTCATGAGAGGTTGGATTTTTGGATTCAGCGGGTCGAAATACACCTAGAAACTCACCCATCAAAGTCCGATTTTGATTCTGAAAAAAAATATTTTCGATCATCTCTTTTTCGTACCATGCGAAATAACTTTTTTCCAAGCATATTTTTTGTCATAAGAGGTTGGATTTTTGGATTCAGCGGGTCAAAATACACCTATAAACCCACCCATCAAAGTTCGATTTCGATTCTGGAGACAGATATTTTCGATCATCTCTTTTTCGTACCATGCGAAATAACTTTTTTCCAAGCATATTTTTGGTCATCAAAGGTTGGATTTTCGGATTTAGCGGGTCGAAATACACCTAGAAACTCACCCATCAAAGTCCGATTTTGATTCTGAAAAAAAATATTTTCGATCATCTCTTTTTCGTACCATGCGAAATAACTGTTTCCCATGCATGGTTTTGGTCATCAAAGGTTGGATTTTCGGATTCAGCGGGTCGAAATACACCTAGAAACTCACCCATCAAAGTCCGATTTTGATTCTGAAAAAAAATATTTTCGATCATCTCTTTTCCGTACCATGCGAAATAACTTCTTTCCAGGTGTATTTTCGTGTAACAACGGTTGGGTTTTTGGATTCAGCGGGTCAAAATACACCTATAAGCCCACCCATCAAAGTTCGATTTCGCTTCTGGAGACAGATATTTTCGATCATCTCTTTTTCGTACCATGCGAAATAACTTTTTTCCAAGCATATTTTTGGTCATCAAAGGTTGGATTTTCGGATTCAGCGGGTCGAAATACACCTAAAAACTCACCCATCAAAGTCCGATTTTGATTCTGAAAAAAAATATTTTCGATCATCTCTTTTTCGTACCATGCGAAATAACTTTTTTCCAAGCATATTTTTGGTGATGAGAGGTTGGATTTTTGGATTCAGCGGATCGAAATACACCTAGAAACTCACCCATCAAAGTCCGATTTTGATTCTGAACAAAAATATTTTCGATCATCTCTTTTTCGTACCATGCGAAAAAACTTTTTTCCAAGCATATTTTTTGTCATAAGAGGTTGGATTTTTGGATTCAGCGGGTCAAAATACACCTATAAACCCACCCATCAAAGTTCGATTTCGATTCTGGAGACAGATATTTTCGATCATCTCTTTTTCGTACCATGCGAAATAACTTTTTTCCAAGCATATTTTTGGTCATCAAAGGTTGGATATTCGAATTCAGCGGGTCGAAATACACCTAGAAACTCACCCATCAAAGTCCGATTTTGATTCTGAAAAAAAATATTTTCGATCATCCCTTCTTCGTACCATGCGAAATAACTTTTTTCCAGGCATATTTTTGGTCATAAGAGGTTGGACTTTTGGATTCAGCGGGTTGAAATACACCTAGAAATTCACCCATTAAAGTCCGATTTCGATTCTGAAACAAAATATTTTCGATCATCTCTTTTTCGTACCATGCGAAATAACTTCTTTCCAGGTGTATTTTCGTGTAACAAAGGTTGGATTTTTGGATTCAGCGGGTCAAAATACACCTATAAACCCACCCATCAAAGTTCGATTCCCATTCTGGAGACAGATATTTTCGATCATCTCTTTTCGTACCATGCGAAATAACTTTTTTCCAAGCATATTTTCGGTCATGAGAGGTTGGATTTTTGGATTCAGCGGGTCGAAATACACCTAGAAACTCACCCATCAAAGTCCGATTTTGATTCTGAAAAAAAATATTTTCGATCATCTCTTTTTCGTACCATGCGGAATAACTTTTTTCCAAGCATATTTTTTGTCATAAGAGGTTGGATTTTTGGATTCAGCGGGTTGAAATACACCCAGAAACTCTCCCATTAAAGTCCGATTTCGATTCTGAAAAAAAATATTTTCGATCATCTCTTTTTCGTACCATGCGAAATAACTTTTTTCCAAGCATATTTTTGGTCATGAGAGGGTTGGATTTTGGGATTCAGCGGGTCGAAATACACCTAGAAATTCACCCATCAAAGTCCGATTTTGATTCTGAAAAAAAATATTTTCGATCATCCCTTCTTCGTACCATGCGAAATAACTTTTTTCCAAGCATATTTTTGGTCATAAGAGGTTGGATTTTTGGATTCAGCGGGTTGAAATACACCTAGAAATTCACCCATTAAAGTCCGATTTTGATTCTGAAAAAAAATATTTTCGATCATCTCTTTTTCGTACCATGCGAAATAACTTTTTTCCAAGCATATTTTTGGTGATGAGAGGTTGGATTTTTGGATTCAGCGGGTCGAAATACACCTAGAAACTCACCCATCAAAGTCCGATTTTGATTCTGAAAAAAAATATTTTCGATCATCTCTTTTTCGTACCATGCGAAATAACTTTTTTCCAAGCATATTTTTGGTCATCAAAGGTTGGATTTTCGGATTCAGCGGGTCGAAATACACCTAGAAACTCACCCATCAAAGTCCGATTTTGATTCTGAAAAAAAATATTTTCGATCATCTCTTTTTCGTACCATGCGAAATAACTTCTTTCCAGGTATATTTTCGTGTAACAAAGGTTGGATTTTTGGATTCAGCGGGTCAAAATACACCTATAAACCCACCCATCAAAGTTCGATTCCCATTCTGGAGACAGATATTTTCGATCATCTCTTTTTCGTACCATGCGAAATAACTTTTTTCCAAGCATATTTTCGGTCATGAGAGGTTGGATTTTTGGATTCAGCGGGTCGAAATACACCTAGAAACTCACCCATCAAAGTCCGATTTTGATTCTGAAAAAAAATATTTTCGATCATCTCTTTTTCGTACCATGCGGAATAACTTTTTTCCAAGCATATTTTTTGTCATAAGAGGTTGGATTTTTGGATTCAGCGGGTTGAAATACACCCAGAAACTCTCCCATTAAAGTCCGATTTCGATTCTGAAAAAAAATATTTTCGATCATCTCTTTTTCGTACCATGCGAAATAACTTTTTTCCAAGCATATTTTTGGTCATGAGAGGTTGGATTTTGGGATTCAGCGGGTCGAAATACACCTAGAAATTCACCCATCAAAGTCCGATTTTGATTCTGAAAAAAAATATTTTCGATCATCCCTTCTTCGTACCATGCGAAATAACTTTTTTCCAAGCATATTTTTGGTCATAAGAGGTTGGATTTTTGGATTCAGCGGGTTGAAATACACCTAGAAATTCACCCATTAAAGTCCGATTTTGATTCTGAAAAAAAATATTTTCGATCATCTCTTTTTCGTACCATGCGAAATAACTTTTTTCCAAGCATATTTTTGGTGATGAGAGGTTGGATTTTTGGATTCAGCGGGTCGAAATACACCTAGAAACTCACCCATCAAAGTCCGATTTTGATTCTGAAAAAAAATATTTTCGATCATCTCTTTTTCGTACCATGCGAAATAACTTTTTCCAAGCATATTTTTTGTCATAAGAGGTTGGATTTTTGGATTCAGCGGGTCAAAATACACCTATAAACCCACCCATCAAAGTTCGATTTCGATTCTGGAGACAGATATTTTCGATCATCTCTTTTTCGTACCATGCGAAATAACTTTTTTCCAAGCATATTTTTGGTCATCAAAGGTTGGATTTTCGGATTCAGCGGGTCGAAATACACCTAGAAACTCACCCATCAAAGTCCGATTTTGATTCTGAAAAAAAATATTTTCGATCATCTCTTTTTCGTACCATGCGAAATAACTGTTTCCCATGCATGGTTTTGGTCATCAAAGGTTGGATTTTCGGATTCAGCGGGTCGAAATACACCTAGAAACTCACCCATCAAAGTCCGATTTTGATTCTGAAAAAAAATATTTTCGATCATCTCTTTTCCGTACCATGCGAAATAACTTCTTTCCAGGTGTATTTTCGTGTAACAACGGTTGGGTTTTTGGATTCAGCGGGTCAAAATACACCTATAAACCCACCCATCAAAGTTCGATTTCGCTTCTTGAGACAGATATTTTCGATCATCTCTTTTTCGTACCATGCGAAATAACTTTTTCCAAGCATATTTTTGGTCATCAAAGGTTGGATTTTCGGATTCAGCGGGTCGGAATACACCTAAAAACTCACCCATCAAAGTCCGATTTTGATTCTGAAGAAAAATATTTTCGATCATCTCTTTTTCGTACCATGCGAAATAACTTTTTTCCAAGCATATTTTTGGTGATGAGAGGTTGGATTTTTGGATTCAGCGGATCGAAATACACCTAGAAACTCACCCATCAAAGTCCGATTTTGATTCTGAAAAAAAATATTTTCGATCATCTCTTTTTCGTACCATGCGAAAAAACTTTTTTCCAAGCATATTTTTTGTCATAAGAGGTTGGATTTTTGGATTCAGCGGGTCAAAATACACCTATAAACCCACCCATCAAAGTTCGATTTCGATTCTGGAGACAGATATTTTCGATCATCTCTTTTTCGTACCATGCGAAATAACTTTTTTCCAAGCATATTTTTGGTCATCAAAGGTTGGATATTCGAATTCAGCGGGTCGAAATACACCTAGAAACTCACCCATCAAAGTCCGATTTTGATTCTGAAAAAAAATATTTTCGATCATCCCTTCTTCGTACCATGCGAAATAACTTTTTTCCAAGCATATTTTTGGTCATAAGAGGTTGGATTTTTGGATTCAGCGGGTTGAAATACACCTAGAAATTCACCCATTAAAGTCCGATTTCGATTCTGAAACAAAATATTTTCGATCATCTCTTTTTCGTACCATGCGAAATAACTTCTTTCCCGGTGCATTTTCGTGTAACAAAGGTTGGATTTTTGGATTCAGCGGGTCAAAATACACCTATAAACCCACCCATCAAAGTTCGATTCCC
The DNA here is from genome assembly GCA_963170745.1 of Phymatocera aterrima. Lineage (NCBI taxonomy): Eukaryota > Metazoa > Arthropoda > Insecta > Hymenoptera > Tenthredinidae > Phymatocera > Phymatocera aterrima. The sequence continues at coordinate 306,513 of CAUJGY010000144.1, read as the reverse complement.
ATTCTGGAAACAGATATTTTCGATCATCTCTTTTTCGTACCATGCGAAATAACTTTTTTCCAAGCATATTTTTGGTCATCAACGGTTGGATTTTCGGATTCAGCGGGTCGAAATACACCTAGAAACTCACCCATCAAAGTCCGATTTTGATTCTGAAAAAAAATATTTTCGATCATCTCTTTTTCGTACCATGCGAAATAACTTTTCTCCAAGCATATTTTTGGTCATCAAAGGTTGGATTTTCGGATTCAGCGGGTCGAAATACACCTAGAAACTCACCCATCAAAGTCCGATTTTGATTCTGAAAAAAAATATTTTCGATCATCTCTTTTGCGTACCATGCGAAATAACTTTTTTCCAAGCATATTTTTGGTGATGAGAGGTTGGATTTTTGGATTCAGCGGATCGAAATACACCTAGAAACTCACCCATCAAAGTCCGATTTTGATTCTGAAAAAAAATATTTTCGATCATCTCTTTTTCGTACCATGCGAAATAACTTTTTTCCAAGCATATTTTTTGGCATAAGAGGTTGGATTTTTGGATTCAGCGGGTCAAAATACACCTATAAACCCACCCATCAACGTTCGATTTCGATTCTGGAGACAGATATTTTCGATCATCTCTTTTTCGTACCATGCGAAATAACTTTTTTCCAAGCATATTTTTGGTCATCAAAGGTTGGATATTCGAATTCAGCGGGTCGAAATACACCTAGAAACTCACTCATCAAAGTCCGATTTTGATTCTGAAAAAAAATATTTTCGATCATCCCTTCTTCGTACCATGCGAAATAACTTTTTTCCAGGCATATTTTTGGTCATAAGAGGTTGGACTTTTGGATTCAGCGGGTTGAAATACACCTAGAAATTCACCCATTAAAGTCCGATTTCGATTCTGAAACAAAATATTTTCGATCATCTCTTTTTCGTACCATGCGAAATAACTTCTTTCCAGGTGTATTTTCGTGTAACAAAGGTTGGATTTTTGGATTCAGCGGGTCAAAATACACCTATAAACCCACCCATCAAAGTTCGATTCCCATTCTGGAGACAGATATTTTCGATCATCTCTTTTTCGTACCATGCGAAATAACTTTTTTCCAAGCATATTTTCGGTCATGAGAGGTTGGATTTTTGGATTCAGCGGGTCGAAATACACCTAGAAACTCACCCATCAAAGTCCGATTTTGATTCTGAAAAAAAATATTTTCGATCATCTCTTTTGCGTACCATGCGAAATAACTTTTTTCCAAGCATATTTTTGGTGATGAGAGGTTGGATTTTTGGATTCAGCGGATCGAAATACACCTAGAAACTCACCCATCAAAGTCCGATTTTGATTCTGAAAAAAAATATTTTCGATCATCTCTTTTTCGTACCATGCGAAATAACTTTTTTCCAAGCATATTTTTTGGCATAAGAGGTTGGATTTTTGGATTCAGCGGGTCAAAATACACCTATAAACCCACCCATCAACGTTCGATTTCGATTCTGGAGACAGATATTTTCGATCATCTCTTTTTCGTACCATGCGAAATAACTTTTTTCCAAGCATATTTTTGGTCATCAAAGGTTGGATATTCGAATTCAGCGGGTCGAAATACACCTAGAAACTCACCCATCAAAGTCCGATTTTGATTCTGAAAAAAAATATTTTCGATCATCCCTTCTTCGTACCATGCGAAATAACTTTTTTCCAGGCATATTTTTGGTCATAAGAGGTTGGACTTTTGGATTCAGCGGGTTGAAATACACCTAGAAATTCACCCATTAAAGTCCGATTTCGATTCTGAAACAAAATATTTTCGATCATCTCTTTTTCGTACCATGCGAAATAACTTCTTTCCAGGTGTATTTTCGTGTAACAAAGGTTGGATTTTTGGATTCAGCGGGTCAAAATACACCTATAAACCCACCCATCAAAGTTCGATTCCCATTCTGGAGACAGATATTTTCGATCATCTCTTTTTCGTACCATGCGAAATAACTTTTTTCCAAGCATATTTTCGGTCATGAGAGGTTGGATTTTTGGATTCAGCGGGTCGAAATACACCTAGAAACTCACCCATCAAAGTCCGATTTTGATTCTGAAAAAAAATATTTTCGATCATCTCTTTTTCGTACCATGCGAAATAACTTTTTTCCAAGCATATTTTTTGTCATAAGAGGTTGGATTTTTGGATTCAGCGGGTCAAAATACACCTATAAACCCACCCATCAAAGTTCGATTTCGATTCTGGAGACAGATATTTTCGATCATCTCTTTTTCGTACCATGCGAAATAACTTTTTTCCAAGCATATTTTTGGTCATCAAAGGTTGGATTTTCGGATTTAGCGGGTCGAAATACACCTAGAAACTCACCCATCAAAGTCCGATTTTGATTCTGAAAAAAAATATTTTCGATCATCTCTTTTTCGTACCATGCGAAATAACTGTTTCCCATGCATGGTTTTGGTCATCAAAGGTTGGATTTTCGGATTCAGCGGGTCGAAATACACCTAGAAACTCACCCATCAAAGTCCGATTTTGATTCTGAAAAAAAATATCTTCGATCATCTCTTTTCCGTACCATGCGAAATAACTTCTTTCCAGGTGTATTTTCGTGTAACAACGGTTGGGTTTTTGGATTCAGCGGGTCAAAATACACCTATAAGCCCACCCATCAAAGTTCGATTTCGCTTCTGGAGACAGATATTTTCGATCATCTCTTTTTCGTACCATGCGAAATAACTTTTTTCCAAGCATATTTTTGGTCATCAAAGGTTGGATTTTCGGATTCAGCGGGTCGAAATACACCTAAAAACTCACCCATCAAAGTCCGATTTTGATTCTGAAAAAAAATATTTTCGATCATCTCTTTTTCGTACCATGCGAAATAACTTTTTTCCAAGCATATTTTTGGTGATGAGAGGTTGGATTTTTGGATTCAGCGGATCGAAATACACCTAGAAACTCACCCATCAAAGTCCGATTTTGATTCTGAACAAAAATATTTTCGATCATCTCTTTTTCGTACCATGCGAAAAAACTTTTTTCCAAGCATATTTTTTGTCATAAGAGGTTGGATTTTTGGATTCAGCGGGTCAAAATACACCTATAAACCCACCCATCAAAGTTCGATTTCGATTCTGGAGACAGATATTTTCGATCATCTCTTTTTCGTACCATGCGAAATAACTTTTTTCCAAGCATATTTTTGGTCATCAAAGGTTGGATATTCGAATTCAGCGGGTCGAAATACACCTAGAAACTCACCCATCAAAGTCCGATTTTGATTCTGAAAAAAAATATTTTCGATCATCCCTTCTTCGTACCATGCGAAATAACTTTTTTCCAGGCATATTTTTGGTCATAAGAGGTTGGACTTTTGGATTCAGCGGGTTGAAATACACCTAGAAATTCACCCATTAAAGTCCGATTTCGATTCTGAAACAAAATATTTTCGATCATCTCTTTTTCGTACCATGCGAAATAACTTCTTTCCAGGTGTATTTTCGTGTAACAAAGGTTGGATTTTTGGATTCAGCGGGTCAAAATACACCTATAAACCCACCCATCAAAGTTCGATTCCCATTCTGGAGACAGATATTTTCGATCATCTCTTTTTCGTACCATGCGAAATAACTTTTTTCCAAGCATATTTTCGGTCATGAGAGGTTGGATTTTTGGATTCAGCGGGTCGAAATACACCTAGAAACTCACCCATCAAAGTCCGATTTTGATTCTGAAAAAAAATATTTTCGATCATCTCTTTTTCGTACCATGCGGAATAACTTTTTTCCAAGCATATTTTTTGTCATAAGAGGTTGGATTTTTGGATTCAGCGGGTTGAAATACACCCAGAAACTCTCCCATTAAAGTCCGATTTCGATTCTGAAAAAAAATATTTTCGATCATCTCTTTTTCGTACCATGCGAAATAACTTTTTTCCAAGCATATTTTTGGTCATGAGAGGTTGGATTTTGGGATTCAGCGGGTCGAAATACACCTAGAAATTCACCCATCAAAGTCCGATTTTGATTCTGAAAAAAAATATTTTCGATCATCCCTTCTTCGTACCATGCGAAATAACTTTTTTCCAAGCATATTTTTGGTCATAAGAGGTTGGATTTTTGGATTCAGCGGGTTGAAATACACCTAGAAATTCACCCATTAAAGTCCGATTTTGATTCTGAAAATAAATATTTTCGATCATCTCTTTTTCGTACCATGCGAAATAACTTTTTTCCAAGCATATTTTTGGTGATGAGAGGTTGGATTTTTGGATTCAGCGGGTCGAAATACACCTAGAAACTCACCCATCAAAGTCCGATTTTGATTCTGAAAAAAAATATTTTCGATCATCTCTTTTTCGTACCATGCGAAATAACTTTTTTCCAAGCATATTTTTTGTCATAAGAGGTTGGATTTTTGGATTCAGCGGGTCAAAATACACCTATAAACCCACCCATCAAAGTTCGATTTCGATTCTGGAGACAGATATTTTCGATCATCTCTTTTTCGTACCATGCGAAATAACTTTTTTCCAAGCATATTTTTGGTCATCAAAGGTTGGATTTTCGGATTCAGCGGGTCGAAATACACCTAGAAACTCACCCATCAAAGTCCGATTTTGATTCTGAAAAAAAATATTTTCGATCATCTCTTTTTCGTACCATGCGAAATAACTGTTTCCCATGCATGGTTTTGGTTATCAAAGGTTGGATTTTCGGATTCAGCGGGTCGAAATACACCTAGAAACTCACCCATCAAAGTCCGATTTTGATTCTGAAAAAAAATATTTTCGATCATCTCTTTTCCGTACCATGCGAAATAACTTCTTTCCAGGTGTATTTTCGTGTAACAACGGTTGGGTTTTTGGATTCAGCGGGTCAAAATACACCTATAAACCCACCCATCAAAGTTCGATTTCGCTTCTTGAGACAGATATTTTCGATCATCTCTTTTTCGTACCATGCGAAATAACTTTTTCCAAGCATATTTTTGGTCATCAAAGGTTGGATTTTCGGATTCAGCGGGTCGGAATACACCTAAAAACTCACCCATCAAAGTCCGATTTTGATTCTGAAGAAAAATATTTTCGATCATCTCTTTTTCGTACCATGCGAAATAACTTTTTTCCAAGCATATTTTTGGTGATGAGAGGTTGGATTTTTGGATTCAGCGGATCGAAATACACCTAGAAACTCACCCATCAAAGTCCGATTTTGATTCTGAAAAAAAATATTTTCGATCATCTCTTTTTCGTACCATGCGAAAAAACTTTTTTCCAAGCATATTTTTTGTCATAAGAGGTTGGATTTTTGGATTCAGCGGGTCAAAATACACCTATAAACCCACCCATCAAAGTTCGATTTCGATTCTGGAGACAGATATTTTCGATCATCTCTTTTTCGTACCATGCGAAATAACTTTTTTCCAAGCATATTTTTGGTCATCAAAGGTTGGATATTCGAATTCAGCGGGTCGAAATACACCTAGAAACTCACCCATCAAAGTCCGATTTTGATTCTGAAAAAAAATATTTTCGATCATCCCTTCTTCGTACCATGCGAAATAACTTTTTTCCAAGCATATTTTTGGTCATAAGAGGTTGGATTTTTGGATTCAGCGGGTTGAAATACACCTAGAAATTCACCCATTAAAGTCCGATTTCGATTCTGAAACAAAATATTTTCGATCATCTCTTTTTCGTACCATGCGAAATAACTTCTTTCCCGGTGCATTTTCGTGTAACAAAGGTTGGATTTTTGGATTCAGCGGGTCAAAATACACCTATAAACCCACCCATCAAAGTTCGATTCCCATTCTGGAAACAGATATTTTCGATCATCTCTTTTTCGTACCATGCGAAATAACTTTTTTCCAAGCATATTTTTGGTCATCAACGGTTGGATTTTCGGATTCAGCGGGTCGAAATACACCTAGAAACTCACCCATCAAAGTCCGATTTTGATTCTGAAAAAAAATATTTTCGATCATCTCTTTTTCGTACCATGCGAAATAACTTTTCTCCAAGCATATTTTTGGTCATCAAAGGTTGGATTTTCGGATTCAGCGGGTCGAAATACACCTAGAAACTCACCCATCAAAGTCCGATTTTGATTCTGAAAAAAAATATTTTCGATCATCTCTTTTGCGTACCATGCGAAATAACTTTTTTCCAAGCATATTTTTGGTGATGAGAGGTTGGATTTTTGGATTCAGCGGATCGAAATACACCTAGAAACTCACCCATCAAAGTCCGATTTTGATTCTGAAAAAAAATATTTTCGATCATCTCTTTTTCGTACCATGCGAAATAACTTTTTTCCAAGCATATTTTTTGGCATAAGAGGTTGGATTTTTGGATTCAGCGGGTCAAAATACACCTATAAACCCACCCATCAACGTTCGATTTCGATTCTGGAGACAGATATTTTCGATCATCTCTTTTTCGTACCATGCGAAATAACTTTTTTCCAAGCATATTTTTGGTCATCAAAGGTTGGATATTCGAATTCAGCGGGTCGAAATACACCTAGAAACTCACCCATCAAAGTCCGATTTTGATTCTGAAAAAAAATATTTTCGATCATCCCTTCTTCGTACCATGCGAAATAACTTTTTTCCAAGCATATTTTTGGTCATAAGAGGTTGGATTTTTGGATTCAGCGGGTTGAAATACACCTAGAAATTCACCCATTACAGTCCGATTTCGATTCTGAAACAAAATATTTTCGATCATCTCTTTTTCGAACCATGCGAAATAACTTCTTTCCAGGTGTATTTTCGTGTAACAAAGGTTGGATTTTTGGATTCAGCGGGTCAAAATACACCTATAAACCCACCCATGAAAGTCCGATTCCCATTCTGGAGACAGATATTTTCGATCATCTCTTTTTCGTACCATGCGAAATAACTTCTTTCCAGGTGTATTTTCGTGAAACGAAGGTTGGGTTTTTGGATTCAGCGGGTCAAAATACACCTATAAACCCACCCATCAAAGTTCGATTTCGATTCTGGAGACAGATATTTTCGATCATCTCTTTTTCGTAACATGCGAAATAACTTTTTTCCAAGCATATTTTTGGTCATCAAAGGTTGGATTTTCGGATTCAGCGGGTCGAAATACACCTAGAAACTCACCCATCAAAGTCCGATTTTGATTCTGAAAAAAAATATTTTCGATCATCTCTTTTTCGTACCATGCGAAATAACTTTTTTCCAAGCATATTTTTTGTCATAAGAGGTTGGATTTTTGGATTCAGCGGGTCAAAATACACCTATAAACCCACCCATCAAAGTTCGATTTCGATTCTGGAGACAGATATTTTCGATCATCTCTTTTTCGTACCATGCGAAATAACTTTTTTCCAAGCATATTTTTGGTCATCAAAGGTTGGATTTTCGGATTTAGCGGGTCGAAATACACCTAGAAACTCACCCATCAAAGTCCGATTTTGATTCTGAAAAAAAATATTTTCGATCATCTCTTTTTCGTACCATGCGAAATAACTGTTTCCCATGCATGGTTTTGGTCATCAAAGGTTGGATTTTCGGATTCAGCGGGTCGAAATACACCTAGAAACTCACCCATCAAAGTCCGATTTTGATTCTGAAAAAAAATATTTTCGATCATCTCTTTTCCGTACCATGCGAAATAACTTCTTTCCAGGTGTATTTTCGTGTAACAACGGTTGGGTTTTTGGATTCAGCGGGTCAAAATACACCTATAAGCCCACCCATCAAAGTTCGATTTCGCTTCTGGAGACAGATATTTTCGATCATCTCTTTTTCGTACCATGCGAAATAACTTTTTTCCAAGCATATTTTTGGTCATCAAAGGTTGGATTTTCGGATTCAGCGGGTCGAAATACACCTAAAAACTCACCCATCAAAGTCCGATTTTGATTCTGAAAAAAAATATTTTCGATCATCTCTTTTTCGTACCATGCGAAATAACTTTTTTCCAAGCATATTTTTGGTGATGAGAGGTTGGATTTTTGGATTCAGCGGATCGAAATACACCTAGAAACTCACCCATCAAAGTCCGATTTTGATTCTGAACAAAAATATTTTCGATCATCTCTTTTTCGTACCATGCGAAAAAACTTTTTTCCAAGCATATTTTTTGTCATAAGAGGTTGGATTTTTGGATTCAGCGGGTCAAAATACACCTATAAACCCACCCATCAAAGTTCGATTTCGATTCTGGAGACAGATATTTTCGATCATCTCTTTTTCGTACCATGCGAAATAACTTTTTTCCAAGCATATTTTTGGTCATCAAAGGTTGGATATTCGAATTCAGCGGGTCGAAATACACCTAGAAACTCACCCATCAAAGTCCGATTTTGATTCTGAAAAAAAATATTTTCGATCATCCCTTCTTCGTACCATGCGAAATAACTTTTTTCCAGGCATATTTTTGGTCATAAGAGGTTGGACTTTTGGATTCAGCGGGTTGAAATACACCTAGAAATTCACCCATTAAAGTCCGATTTCGATTCTGAAACAAAATATTTTCGATCATCTCTTTTTCGTACCATGCGAAATAACTTCTTTCCAGGTGTATTTTCGTGTAACAAAGGTTGGATTTTTGGATTCAGCGGGTCAAAATACACCTATAAACCCACCCATCAAAGTTCGATTCCCATTCTGGAGACAGATATTTTCGATCATCTCTTTTTCGTACCATGCGAAATAACTTTTTTCCAAGCATATTTTCGGTCATGAGAGGTTGGATTTTTGGATTCAGCGGGTCGAAATACACCTAGAAACTCACCCATCAAAGTCCGATTTTGATTCTGAAAAAAAATATTTTCGATCATCTCTTTTTCGTACCATGCGGAATAACTTTTTTCCAAGCATATTTTTTGTCATAAGAGGTTGGATTTTTGGATTCAGCGGGTTGAAATACACCCAGAAACTCTCCCATTAAAGTCCGATTTCGATTCTGAAAAAAAATATTTTCGATCATCTCTTTTTCGTACCATGCGAAATAACTTTTTTCCAAGCATATTTTTGGTCATGAGAGGTTGGATTTTGGGATTCAGCGGGTCGAAATACACCTAGAAATTCACCCATCAAAGTCCGATTTTGATTCTGAAAAAAAATATTTTCGATCATCCCTTCTTCGTACCATGCGAAATAACTTTTTTCCAAGCATATTTTTGGTCATAAGAGGTTGGATTTTTGGATTCAGCGGGTTGAAATACACCTAGAAATTCACCCATTAAAGTCCGATTTTGATTCTGAAAAAAAATATTTTCGATCATCTCTTTTTCGTACCATGCGAAATAACTTTTTTCCAAGCATATTTTTGGTGATGAGAGGTTGGATTTTTGGATTCAGCGGGTCGAAATACACCTAGAAACTCACCCATCAAAGTCCGATTTTGATTCTGAAAAAAAATATTTTCGATCATCTCTTTTTCGTACCATGCGAAATAACTTTTTTCCAAGCATATTTTTTGTCATAAGAGGTTGGATTTTTGGATTCAGCGGGTCAAAATACACCTATAAACCCACCCATCAAAGTTCGATTTCGATTCTGGAGACAGATATTTTCGATCATCTCTTTTTCGTACCATGCGAAATAACTTTTTTCCAAGCATATTTTTGGTCATCAAAGGTTGGATTTTCGGATTCAGCGGGTCGAAATACACCTAGAAACTCACCCATCAAAGTCCGATTTTGATTCTGAAAAAAAATATTTTCGATCATCTCTTTTTCGTACCATGCGAAATAACTGTTTCCCATGCATGGTTTTGGTTATCAAAGGTTGGATTTTCGGATTCAGCGGGTCGAAATACACCTAGAAACTCACCCATCAAAGTCCGATTTTGATTCTGAAAAAAAATATTTTCGATCATCTCTTTTCCGTACCATGCGAAATAACTTCTTTCCAGGTGTATTTTCGTGTAACAACGGTTGGGTTTTTGGATTCAGCGGGTCAAAATACACCTATAAACCCACCCATCAAAGTTCGATTTCGCTTCTTGAGACAGATATTTTCGATCATCTCTTTTTCGTACCATGCGAAATAACTTTTTCCAAGCATATTTTTGGTCATCAAAGGTTGGATTTTCGGATTCAGCGGGTCGGAATACACCTAAAAACTCACCCATCAAAGTCCGATTTTGATTCTGAAGAAAAATATTTTCGATCATCTCTTTTTCGTACCATGCGAAATAACTTTTTTCCAAGCATATTTTTGGTGATGAGAGGTTGGATTTTTGGATTCAGCGGATCGCAATACACCTAGAAACTCACCCATCAAAGTCCGATTTTGATTCTGAAAAAAAATATTTTCGATCATCTCTTTTTCGTACCATGCGAAAAAACTTTTTTCCAAGCATATTTTTTGTCATAAGAGGTTGGATTTTTGGATTCAGCGGGTCAAAATACACCTATAAACCCACCCATCAAAGTTCGATTTCGATTCTGGAGACAGATATTTTCGATCATCTCTTTTTCGTACCATGCGAAATAACTTTTTTCCAAGCATATTTTTGGTCATCAAAGGTTGGATATTCGAATTCAGCGGGTCGAAATACACCTAGAAACTCACCCATCAAAGTCCGATTTTGATTCTGAAAAAAAATATTTTCGATCATCCCTTCTTCGTACCATGCGAAATAACTTTTTTCCAAGCATATTTTTGGTCATAAGAGGTTGGATTTTTGGATTCAGCGGGTTGAAATACACCTAGAAATTCACCCATTAAAGTCCGATTTCGATTCTGAAACAAAATATTTTCGATCATCTCTTTTTCGTACCATGCGAAATAACTTCTTTCCCGGTGCATTTTCGTGTAACAAAGGTTGGATTTTTGGATTCAGCGGGTCAAAATACACCTATAAACCCACCCATCAAAGTTCGATTCCCATTCTGGAAACAGATATTTTCGATCATCTCTTTTTCGTACCATGCGAAATAACTTTTTTCCAAGCATATTTTTGGTCATCAACGGTTGGATTTTCGGATTCAGCGGGTCGAAATACACCTAGAAACTCACCCATCAAAGTCCGATTTTGATTCTGAAAAAAAATATTTTCGATCATCTCTTTTTCGTACCATGCGAAATAACTTTTCTCCAAGCATATTTTTGGTCATCAAAGGTTGGATTTTCGGATTCAGCGGGTCGAAATACACCTAGAAACTCACCCATCAAAGTCCGATTTTGATTCTGAAAAAAAATATTTTCGATCATCTCTTTTGCGTACCATGCGAAATAACTTTTTTCCAAGCATATTTTTGGTGATGAGAGGTTGGATTTTTGGATTCAGCGGATCGAAATACACCTAGAAACTCACCCATCAAAGTCCGATTTTGATTCTGAAAAAAAATATTTTCGATCATCTCTTTTTCGTACCATGCGAAATAACTTTTTTCCAAGCATATTTTTTGGCATAAGAGGTTGGATTTTTGGATTCAGCGGGTCAAAATACACCTATAAACCCACCCATCAACGTTCGATTTCGATTCTGGAGACAGATATTTTCGATCATCTCTTTTTCGTACCATGCGAAATAACTTTTTTCCAAGCATATTTTTGGTCATCAAAGGTTGGATATTCGAATTCAGCGGGTCGAAATACACCTAGAAACTCACCCATCAAAGTCCGATTTTGATTCTGAAAAAAAATATTTTCGATCATCCCTTCTTCGTACCATGCGAAATAACTTTTTTCCAAGCATATTTTTGGTCATAAGAGGTTGGATTTTTGGATTCAGCGGGTTGAAATACACCTAGAAATTCACCCATTACAGTCCGATTTCGATTCTGAAACAAAATATTTTCGATCATCTCTTTTTCGAACCATGCGAAATAACTTCTTTCCAGGTGTATTTTCGTGTAACAAAGGTTGGATTTTTGGATTCAGCGGGTCAAAATACACCTATAAACCCACCCATGAAAGTCCGATTCCCATTCTGGAGACAGATATTTTCGATCATCTCTTTTTCGTACCATGCGAAATAACTTCTTTCCAGGTGTATTTTCGTGAAACGAAGGTTGGGTTTTTGGATTCAGCGGGTCAAAATACACCTATAAACCCACCCATCAAAGTTCGATTTCGATTCTGGAGACAGATATTTTCGATCATCTCTTTTTCGTAACATGCGAAATAACTTTTTTCCAAGCATATTTTTGGTCATCAAAGGTTGGAGTTTCGGATTCAGCGGGTCGAAATACACCTAGAAACTCACCCATCAAAGTCCGATTTTGATTCTGAAAAAAAATATTTTCGATCATCTCTTTTTCGTACCATGCGAAATAACTGTTTTCCATGCATGGTTTTGGTCATCAAAGGTTGGATTTTCGGATTCAGCGGGTCGAAATACACCTAGAAACTCACCCATCAAAGTCCGATTTTGATTCTGAAAAAAAATATTTTCGATCATCTGTTTTCCGTACCATGCGAAATAACTTCTTTCCAGCTGTATTTTCGTGTAACGAAGGTTGAGTTTTTGGATTCAGCGGGTCGAAATACACCTAGAAACTCACCCATCAAAGTCCGATTTTGATTCTGAAGAAAAATATTTTCGATCATCTCTTTTTCGTACCATGCGAAATAACTTTTTTCCAAGCATATTTTTGGTGATGAGAGGTTGGATTTTCGGATTCAGCGGGTCGAAATACACCTAGAAACTCACCCATCAAAGTCCGATTTTGATTCTGAAAAAAAATATTTTCGATCATCTCTTTTTCGTACCATGCGAAATAACTTTTTTCCAAGCATATTTTTTGTCATAAGAGGTTGGATTTTTGGATTCAGCGGGTCAAAATACACCTATAAACCCACCCATCAAAGTTCGATTTCGATTCTGGAGACAGATATTTTCGATCATCTCTTTTTCGTACCATGCGAAATAACTTTTTTCCAAGCATATTTTTGGTCATCAAAGGTTGGATATTCGAATTCAGCGGGTCGAAATACACCTCGAAACTCACCCATCAAAGTCCGATTTTGATTCTGAAAAAAAATATTTTCGATCATCCCTTCTTCGTACCATGCGAAATAACTTTTTTCCAAGCATATTTTTTGTCATAAGAGGTTGGATTTTCGGATTCAGCGGGTCGATATACACCTAGAAACTCACCCATCAAAGTCCGATTTTGATTCTGAAAAAAAATATTTTCGATCATCTCTTTTTCGTACCATGCGAAATAACTTTTTTCCAAGCATATTTTTGGTCATAAGAGGTTGGATTTTTGGATTCAGCGGGTCGAAATACACCTAGAAACTCACCCATCAAAGTCCGATTTTGATTCTGAAATAAAATATCTCCGATCATCTCTTTTTCGTACCATGCGAAATAACTTCTTTCCAAGCATATTTTTGGTCATAAGAGGTTGGATTTTTGGATTCAGCGGGTTGGAATACAGCTAGAAACTCACCCATTGAAGTCCAATTTCGATTCTGAAAAAAAATATTTTCGATCATCTCTTTTTCGTACCATGCGAAATAACTTCTTTCCAGGTGTATTTTCGTGTAACAAAGGTTGGATTTTTGGATTCAGCGGGTCAAAATACACCTATAAACCCACCCATCAAAGTTCGATTCCCATTCTGGAGACAGATATTTTCGATCATCTCTTTTTCGTACCATGCGAAATAACTTTTTTCCAAGCATATTTGTGGTCACCAGAGGCTGGATTTTCGGATTCAGGGGGTTGAAATACACCTAGAAACTCTCCCATGAAAGTCCGATTTTGATTCTGAAAAAAAATATTTTCGATCATCTCTTTTCCGTACCATGCGAAATAACTTCTTTCCAGGTGTATTTTCGTGTAACAAAGGTTGGGTTTTTGGATTCAGCGGGTCCAAATACACCTATAAACCCACCCATCAAAGTTCGATTTCGATTCTGGAGACAGATATTTTCGATCATCTCTTTTTCGTACCATGCGAAATAACTTTTTTCCAAGCATATTTTTGGTCATCAAAGGTTGGATTTTCGGATTCAGCGGGTCGAAATACACCTAGAAACTCACCCATCAAAGTCCGATCTTGATTCTGAAAAAAAATATTTTCGATCATCTCTTTTTCGTACCATGCGAAATAACTTTTTTCCAAGCATATTTGTGGTCATCAGAGGTTGGATTTCCGGATTCAGGGGGTCGAAATACACCTAGAAACTCTCCCATTAAAGTCCGATTTCGATTCTGAAAAAAAATATTTTCGATCATCTCTTTTCCGTACCATGCGAAATAACTTCTTTCCAGGTGTATTTTCGTGTAACAAAGGTTGGGTTTTTGGATTCAGCAGGTCAAAATACACCTATAAACCCACCCATCAAAGTTCGATTCCCATTCTGGAGACAGATATTTTCGATCATCTCTTTTTCGTACCATGCGAAATAACTTTTTTCCAAGCATATTTGTGGTCACCAGAGGTTGGATTTTCGGATTCAGGGGGTTGAAATACACCTAGAAACTCTCCCATGAAAGTCCGATTTTGATTCTGAAAAAAAATATTTTCGATCATCTCTTTTCCGTACCATGCGAAATAACTTCTTTCCAGGTGTATTTTCGTGTAACAAAGGTTGGGTTTTTGGATTCAGCGGGTCCAAATACACCTATAAACCCACCCATCAAAGTTCGATTTCGATTCTGGAGACAGATATTTTCGATCATCTCTTTTTCGTACCATGCGAAATAACTTTTTTCCAAGCATATTTTTGGTCATCAAAGGTTGGATTTTCGGATTCAGCGGAGCGAAATACACCTAGAAACTCACCCATCAAAGTCCGATCTTGATTCTGAAAAAAAATATTTTCGATCATCTCTTTTTCGTACCATGCGAAATAACTTTTTTCCAAGCATATTTGTGGTCATCAGAGGTTGGATTTTCGGATTCAGGGGGTCGAAATACACCTAGAAACTCTCCCATTAAAGTCCGATTTCGATTCTGAACAAAAATATTTTCGATCATCTCTTTTCCGTACCATGCGAAATAACTTCTTTCCAGGTGTATTTTCGTGTAACAAAGGTTGGGTTTTTGGATTCAGCGGGTCAAAATACACCTATAAACCCACCCATCAAAGTTCGATTTCGATTCTGGAGACAGATATTTTCGATCATCTCTTTTTCGTAACATGCGAAATAACTTTTTTCCAAGCATATTTTTGGTCATCAAAGGTTGGATTTTCGGATTCAGCGGGTCGAAATACACCTAGAAACTCACCCATCAAAGTCCGATTTTGATTCTGAAAAAAAATATTTTCGATCATCTCTTTTTCGTACCATGCGAAATAACTGTTTTCCATGCATGGTTTTGGTCATCAAAGGTTGGATTTTCGGATTCAGCGGGTCGAAATACACCTAGAAACTCACCCATCAAAGTCCGATTTTGATTCTGAAAAAAAATATTTTCGATCATCTCTTTTCCGTACCATGCGAAATAACTTCTTTCCAGGTGTATTTTTGTGTAACGAAGGTTGGGTTTTTGGATTCAGCGGGTCAAAATACACCTATAAACCCACCCATCAAAGTTCGATTCCCATTCTGGAAACAGATATTTTCGATCATCTCTTTTTCGTACCATGCGAAATAACTTTTTTCCAAGCATATTTTTGGTCATCAACGGTTGGATTTTCGGATTCAGCGGGTCGAAATACACCTAGAAACTCACCCATCAAAGTCCGATTTTGATTCTGAAAAAAAATATTTTCGATCATCTCTTTTTCGTACCATGCGAAATAACTTTTCTCCAAGCATATTTTTGGTCATCAAAGGTTGGATTTTCGGATTCAGCGGGTCGAAATACACCTAGAAACTCACCCATCAAAGTCCGATTTTGATTCTGAAAAAAAATATTTTCGATCATCTCTTTTGCGTACCATGCGAAATAACTTTTTTCCAAGCATATTTTTGGTGATGAGAGGTTGGATTTTTGGATTCAGCGGATCGAAATACACCTAGAAACTCACCCATCAAAGTCCGATTTTGATTCTGAAAAAAAATATTTTCGATCATCTCTTTTTCGTACCATGCGAAATAACTTTTTTCCAAGCATATTTTTTGGCATAAGAGGTTGGATTTTTGGATTCAGCGGGTCAAAATACACCTATAAACCCACCCATCAACGTTCGATTTCGATTCTGGAGACAGATATTTTCGATCATCTCTTTTTCGTACCATGCGAAATAACTTTTTTCCAAGCATATTTTTGGTCATCAAAGGTTGGATATTCGAATTCAGCGGGTCGAAATACACCTAGAAACTCACCCATCAAAGTCCGATTTTGATTCTGAAAAAAAATATTTTCGATCATCCCTTCTTCGTACCATGCGAAATAACTTTTTTCCAAGCATATTTTTGGTCATAAGAGGTTGGATTTTTGGATTCAGCGGGTTGAAATACACCTAGAAATTCACCCATTAAAGTCCGATTTCGATTCTGAAACAAAATATTTTCGATCATCTCTTTTTCGTACCATGCGAAATAACTTCTTTCCCGGTGCATTTTCGTGTAACAAAGGTTGGATTTTTGGATTCAGCGGGTCAAAATACACCTATAAACCCACCCATCAAAGTTCGATTCCCATTCTGGAAACAGATATTTTCGATCATCTCTTTTTCGTACCATGCGAAATAACTTTTTTCCAAGCATATTTTTGGTCATCAACGGTTGGATTTTCGGATTCAGCGGGTCGAAATACACCTAGAAACTCACCCATCAAAGTCCGATTTTGATTCTGAAAAAAAATATTTTCGATCATCTCTTTTTCGTACCATGCGAAATAACTTTTCTCCAAGCATATTTTTGGTCATCAAAGGTTGGATTTTCGGATTCAGCGGGTCGAAATACACCTAGAAACTCACCCATCAAAGTCCGATTTTGATTCTGAAAAAAAATATTTTCGATCATCTCTTTTGCGTACCATGCGAAATAACTTTTTTCCAAGCATATTTTTGGTGATGAGAGGTTGGATTTTTGGATTCAGCGGATCGAAATACACCTAGAAACTCACCCATCAAAGTCCGATTTTGATTCTGAAAAAAAATATTTTCGATCATCTCTTTTTCGTACCATGCGAAATAACTTTTTTCCAAGCATATTTTTTGGCATAAGAGGTTGGATTTTTGGATTCAGCGGGTCAAAATACACCTATAAACCCACCCATCAACGTTCGATTTCGATTCTGGAGACAGATATTTTCGATCATCTCTTTTTCGTACCATGCGAAATAACTTTTTTCCAAGCATATTTTTGGTCATCAAAGGTTGGATATTCGAATTCAGCGGGTCGAAATACACCTAGAAACTCACCCATCAAAGTCCGATTTTGATTCTGAAAAAAAATATTTTCGATCATCCCTTCTTCGTACCATGCGAAATAACTTTTTTCCAAGCATATTTTTGGTCATAAGAGGTTGGATTTTTGGATTCAGCGGGTTGAAATACACCTAGAAATTCACCCATTACAGTCCGATTTCGATTCTGAAACAAAATATTTTCGATCATCTCTTTTTCGAACCATGCGAAATAACTTCTTTCCAGGTGTATTTTCGTGTAACAAAGGTTGGATTTTTGGATTCAGCGGGTCAAAATACACCTATAAACCCACCCATGAAAGTCCGATTCCCATTCTGGAGACAGATATTTTCGATCATCTCTTTTTCGTACCATGCGAAATAACTTCTTTCCAGGTGTATTTTCGTGAAACGAAGGTTGGGTTTTTGGATTCAGCGGGTCAAAATACACCTATAAACCCACCCATCAAAGTTCGATTTCGATTCTGGAGACAGATATTTTCGATCATCTCTTTTTCGTAACATGCGAAATAACTTTTTTCCAAGCATATTTTTGGTCATCAAAGGTTGGATTTTCGGATTCAGCGGGTCGAAATACACCTAGAAACTCACCCATCAAAGTCCGATTTTGATTCTGAAAAAAAATATTTTCGATCATCTCTTTTTCGTACCATGCGAAATAACTGTTTTCCATGCATGGTTTTGGTCATCAAAGGTTGGATTTTCGGATTCAGCGGGTCGAAATACACCTAGAAACTCACCCATCAAAGTCCGATTTTGATTCTGAAAAAAAATATTTTCGATCATCTGTTTTCCGTACCATGCGAAATAACTTCTTTCCAGCTGTATTTTCGTGTAACGAAGGTTGAGTTTTTGGATTCAGCGGGTCGAAATACACCTAGAAACTCACCCATCAAAGTCCGATTTTGATTCTGAAGAAAAATATTTTCGATCATCTCTTTTTCGTACCATGCGAAATAACTTTTTTCCAAGCATATTTTTGGTGATGAGAGGTTGGATTTTCGGATTCAGCGGGTCGAAATACACCTAGAAACTCACCCATCAAAGTCCGATTTTGATTCTGAAAAAAAATATTTTCGATCATCTCTTTTTCGTACCATGCGAAATAACTTTTTTCCAAGCATATTTTTTGTCATAAGAGGTTGGATTTTTGGATTCAGCGGGTCAAAATACACCTATAAACCCACCCATCAAAGTTCGATTTCGATTCTGGAGACAGATATTTTCGATCATCTCTTTTTCGTACCATGCGAAATAACTTTTTTCCAAGCATATTTTTGGTCATCAAAGGTTGGATATTCGAATTCAGCGGGTCGAAATACACCTCGAAACTCACCCATCAAAGTCCGATTTTGATTCTGAAGAAAAATATTTTCGATCATCTCTTTTTCGTACCATGCGAAATAACTTTTTTCCAAGCATATTTTTGGTGATGAGAGGTTGGATTTTTGGATTCAGCGGGTCGAAATACACCTAGAAACTCACCCATCAAAGTCCGATTTTGATTCTGAAAAAAAATATTTTCGATCATCTCTTTTTCGTACCATGCGAAATAACTTTTTTCCGAACATATTTTTTGTCATAAGAGGTTGGATTTTTGGATTCAGCGGGTCAAAATACACCTATAAACCCACCCATCAAAGTTCGATTTCGATTCTGGAGACAGATATTTTCGATCATCTCTTTTTCGTACCATGCGAAATAACTTTTTTCCAAGCATATTTTTGGTCATCAAAGGTTGGATATTCGAATTCAGCGGGTCGAAATACACCTCGAAACTCACTCATCAAAGTCCGATTTTGATTCTGAAAAAAAATATTTTCGATCATCCCTTCTTCGTACCATGCGAAATAACTTTTTTCCAAGCATATTTTTGGTCATAAGAGGTTGGATTTTTGGATTCAGCGGGTCGAAATACACCTAGAAACTCACCCATCAAAGTCCGATTTTGATTCTGAAATAAAATATCTCCGATCATCTCTTTTTCGTACCATGCGAAATAACTTTTTTCCAAGCATATTTTTGGTCATAAGAGGTTGGATTTTTGGATTCAGCGGGTTGAAATACACCTAGAAACTCACCCATTGAAGTCCAATTTCGAATCTGAAAAAAAATATTTTCGATCATCTCTTTTTCGTACCATGCGAAATAACTTCTTTCCAGGTGTATTTTCGTGTAACAAAGGTTGGATTTTTGGATTCAGCGGGTCAAAATACACCTATAAACCCACCCATCAAAGTTCGATTCCCATTCTGGGGACAGATATTTTCGATCATCTCTTTTTCGTACCATGCGGAATAACTTTTTTCCAAGCATATTTGTGGTCACCAGAGGTTGGATTTTCGGATTCAGGGGGTTGAAATACACCTAGAAACTCTCCCATGAAAGTCCGATTTTGATTCTGAAAAAAAATATTTTCGATCATCTCTTTTCCGTACCATGCGAAATAACTTCTTTCCAGGTGTATTTTCGTGTAACAAAGGTTGGGTTTTTGGATTCAGCGGGTCCAAATACACCTATAAACCCACCCATCAAAGTTCGATTTCGATTCTGGAGACAGATATTTTCGATCATCTCTTTTTCGTACCATGCGAAATAACTTTTTTCCAAGCATATTTTTGGTCATCAAAGGTTGGATTTTCGGATTCAGCGGGTCGAAATACACCTAGAAACTCACCCATCAAAGTCCGATCTTGATTCTGAAAAAAAATATTTTCGATCATCTCTTTTTCGTACCATGCGAAATAACTTTTTTCCAAGCATATTTGTGGTCATCAGAGGTTGGATTTTCGGATTCAGGGGGTCGAAATACACCTAGAAACTCTCCCATTAAAGTCCGATTCCGATTCTGAAAAAAAATATTTTCGATCATCTCTTTTCCGTACCATGCGAAATAACTTCTTTCCAGGTGTATTTTCGTGTAACAAAGGTTGGGTTTTTGGATTCAGCGGGTCAAAATACACCTATAAACCCACCCATCAAAGTTCGATTTCGATTCTGGAGACAGATATTTTCGATCATCTCTTTTTCGTAACATGCGAAATAACTTTTTTCCAAGCATATTTTTGGTCATCAAAGGTTGGATTTTCGGATTCAGCGGCCCGAAATACACCTAGAAACTCACCCATCAAAGTCCGATTTTGATTCTGAAAAAAAATATTTTCGATCATCTCTTTTTCGTACCATGCGAAATAACTGTTTTCCATGCATGGTTTTGGTCATCAAAGGTTGGATTTTCGGATTCAGCGGGTCGAAATACACCTAGAAACTCACCCATCAAAGTCCGATTTTGATTCTGAAACAAAATATTTTCGATCATCTCTTTTCCGTACCATGCGAAATAACTTCTTTCCAGGTGTATTTTCGTGTAACGAAGGTTGGGTTTTTGGATTCAGCGGGTCAAAATACACCTATAAACCCACCCATCAAAGTTCGATTTTGCTTCTGAAGACAGATATTTTCGATCATGTCTTTTTCGTACCATGCGAAATAACTTTTTTCCAAGCATATTTTTGGTCATCAAAGGTTGGATTTCCGGATTGAGCGGGTCGAAATACACCTAGAAACTCACCCATCAAAGTCCGATTTTGATTCTGAAAAAAAATATTTTCGATCATCTCTTTTTCGTACCATGCGAAATAACTTTTTTCCAAGCATATTTTCGGTCATGAGAGGTTGGATTTTTGGATTCAGCGGGTCGAAATACACCTAGAAACTCACCCATCAAAGTCCGATTTTGATTCTGAAAAAAAATATTTTCGATCATCTCTTTTTCGTACCATGTGAAATAACTTTTTTCCAAGCATATTTTTTGTCATAAGAGGTTGGATTTTTGGATTCAGCGGGTTGAAATACACCTAGAAACTCTCCCATTAAAGTCCGATTTCGATTCTGAAAAAAAATATTTTCGATCATCTCTTTTCCGTACCATGCGAAATAACTTCTTTCCAGGTGTATTTTCGTGTAACAAAGGTTGGGTTTTTGGATTCAGCGGGTCGAAATACACCTATAAACCCACCCATCAAAGTTCGATTTCGATTCTGGAGACAGATATTTTCGATCATCTCTTTTTCGTACCATGCGAAATAACTTTTTTCCAAGCATATTTTTGGTCATCAAAGGTTGGATTTTCGGATTCAGCGGGTCGAAATACACCTAGAAACTCACCCATCAAAGTCCGATTTTGATTCTGAAAAAAAATATTTTCGATCATCTCTTTTTCGTACCATGCGAAATAACTGTTTTCCATGCATGGTTTTGGTCATCAAAGGTTGGATTTTCGGATTCAGCGGGTCGAAATACACCTAGAAACTCACCCATCAAAGTCCGATTTTGATTCTGAAAAAAAATATTTTCGATCATCTCTTTTCCGTACCATGCGAAATAACTTCTTTCCAGGTGTATTTTCGTGTAACAAAGGTTGGGTTTTTGGATTCAGCGGGTCAATATACACCTATAAACCCACCCATTAAAGTTCGATTTCGCTTCTGGAGACAGATATTTTCGATCATGTCTTTTTCGTACCATGCGGAATAACTTTTTTCCAAGCATATTTTTGGTCATCAAAGGTTGGATTTTCGGATTTAGCGGGTCGAAATACACCTAGAAACTCACCCATCAAAGTCCGATTTTGATTCTGAAAAAAAATATTTTCGATCATCTCTTTTTCGTACCATGCGAAATAACTTTTTTCCAAGCATATTTTTTGTCATAAGAGGTTGGATTTTTGGATTCAGCGGGCTGAAATACACCTAGAAAATCTCCCATTAAAGTCCGATTTCGATTCTGAAAAAAAATATTTTCGATCATCTCTTTTCCGTACCATGCGAAATAACTTCTTTCCAGGTGTATT
Organism: Phymatocera aterrima; assembly: GCA_963170745.1. NCBI lineage: Eukaryota > Metazoa > Arthropoda > Insecta > Hymenoptera > Tenthredinidae > Phymatocera > Phymatocera aterrima. The sequence goes on along the minus strand of CAUJGY010000144.1, from coordinate 284,393 downwards.
TTCGTGTAACAAAGGTTGGGTTTTTGGATTCAGCGGGTCAAAATACACCTATAAACCCACCCATCAAAGTTCCATTTCGATTCTGGAGACAGATATTTTCGATCATCTCTTTTTCGTACCATGCGAAATAACTTTTTTCCAAGCATATTTTTGGTCATCAAAGGTTGGATTTTCGGATTCAGCGGGTCGAAATACACCTAGAAACTCACCCATCAAAGTCCGATTTTGATTCTGAAAAAAAATATTTTCGATCATCTCTTTTTCGTACCATGCGAAATAACTGTTTCCCATGCATGGTTTTGGTCATCAAAGGTTGGATTTTCGGATTCAGCGGGTCGAAATACACCTAGAAACTCACCCATCAAAGTCCGATTTTGATTCTGAAAAAAAATATTTTCGATCATCTCTTTTCCGTACCATGCGAAATAACTTCTTTCCAGGTGTATTTTCGTGTAACAACGGTTGGGTTTTTGGATTCAGCGGGTCAAAATACACCTATAAACCCACCCATCAAAGTTCGATTTCGCTTCTGGAGACAGATATTTTCGATCATCTCTTTTTCGTACCATGCGAAATAACTTTTTTCCAAGCATATTTTTGGTCATCAAAGGTTGGATTTTCGGATTCAGCGGGTCGGAATACACCTAAAAACTCACCCATCAAAGTCCGATTTTGATTCTGAAAAAAAATATTTTCGATCATCTCTTTTTCGTACCATGCGAAATAACTTTTTTCCAAGCATATTTTTGGTGATGAGAGGTTGGATTTTTGGATTCAGCGGATCGGAATACACCTGGAAACTCACCCATCAAAGTCCGATTTTGATTCTGAAAAAAAATATTTTCGATCATCTCTTTTTCGTACCATGCGAAATAACTTTTTTCCAAGCATATTTTTTGTCATAAGAGGTTGGATTTTTGGATTCAGCGGGTCAAAATACACCTATAAACCCACCCATCAAAGTTCGATTTCGATTCTGGAGACAGATATTTTCGATCATCTCTTTTTCGTACCATGCGAAATAACTTTTTTCCAAGCATATTTTTGGTCATCAAAGGTTGGATATTCGAATTCAGCGGGTCGAAATACACCTAGAAGCTCACCCATCAAAGTCCGATTTTGATTCTGAAAAAAAATATTTTCGATCATCCCTTCTTCGAACCATGCGAAATAACTTTTTTCCAAGCATATTTTTGGTCATAAGAGGTTGGATTTTTGGATTTAGCGGGTTGAAATACACCTAGAAATTCACCCATTAAAGTCCGATTTCGATTCTGAAACAAAATATTTTCGATCATCTCTTTTTCGTACCATGCGAAATAACTTCTTTCCAGGTGTATTTTTGTGTAACAAAGGTTGGATTTTTGGATTCAGCGGGTCAAAATACACCTATAAACCCACCCATCAAAGTTCGATTTCGCTTCTGGAGACAGATATTTTCGATCATCTCTTTTTCGTACCATGCGAAATAACTTTTTTCCACGCATATTTTTGGTCATCAAAGGTTGGATTTTCGGATTCAGCGGGTCGAAATACACCTAGAAACTCACCCATCAAAGTCCGATTTTGATTCTGAAAAAAAATATTTTCGATCATCTCTTTTTCGTACCATGCGAAATAACTTTTTTCCAAGCATATTTTTGGTCATAAGAGGTTGGATTTTTGGATTCAGCGGGTCGAAATACACCTAGAAACTCACCCATCAAAGTCCGATTTTGATTCTGAAAAAATATTTCCGATCATCTCTTTTTCGTACCATGCGAAATAACTTTTTTTCCAAGCATATTTTTGGTCATCAAAGGTTGGATTTTCGGATTCAGCGGGTCGAAATACACCTAGAAACTCACCCATCAAAGTCCGATTTTGATTCTGAAAAAAAAATATTTTCGATCATCTCTTTTTCGTACCATGCGAAATAACTGTTTTCCATGCATGGTTTTGGTCATCAAAGGTTGGATTTTCGGATTCAGCGGGTCGAAATACACCTAGAAACTCACCCATCAAAGTCCGATTTTGATTCTGAAAAAAAATATTTTCGATCATCTCTTTTCCGTACCATGCGAAATAACTTCTTTCCAGGTGTATTTTCGTGTAACAAAGGTTGGGTTTTTGGATTCAGCGGGTCAATATACACCTATAAACCCACCCATCAAAGTTCGATTTCGCTTCTGGAGACAGATATTTTCGATCATGTCTTTTTCGTACCATGCGAAATAACTTTTTTCCAAGCATATTTTTGGTGATCAAAGGTTGGATTTTCGGATTCAGCGGGTCGAAATACACCTAGAAACTCACCCATCAAAGTCCGATTTTAATTCTGAAAAAAAATATTTTCGATCATCTCTTTTTCGTACCATGCGAAATAACTGTTTTCCAAGCATATTTTTGGTCATCAAAGGTTGGATTTTCGGATTCAGCGGGTCGAAATACACCTAGAAACTCACCCATCAAAGTCCGATTTTGATTCTGAAAAAAAATATTTTCGATCATCTCTTTTCCGTACCATGCGAAATAACTTCTTTCCAGGTGTATTTTCGTGTAACAAAGGTTGGGTTTTTGGATTCAGCGGGTCAAAATACACCTATCAACCCACCCATCAAAGTTCGATTTCGCTTCTGGAGACAGATATTTTCGATCATCTCTTTTTCGTACCATGCGAAATAACTTTTTTCCAAGCATATTTTTTGTCATAAGAGGTTGGATTTTTGGATTCAGCGGGTTGAAATACACCTCGAAACTCACCCATTAAAGTCCGATTTCGATTCTGAAAAAAAATATTTTCGATCATCTCTTTTTCGTACCATGCGAAATAACTTTTTTCCAAGCATATTTTTGGTCATCAAAGGTTGGATTTTCGGATTCTGCGGGTCGAAATACACCTAGAAACTCACCCATCAAAGTCCGATCTTGATTCTGAAAAAAAAATATTTTCGATCATCTCTTTTTCGTACCATGCGAAATAACTTTTTTCCAAGCATATTTTTGGGCATAAGAGGTTGGATTTTTGGATTCAGCGGGTTGAAATACACCTAGAAACTCACCCATTAAAGTCCAATATCAATTCTGAAAAAAATATTTTCGATCATCTCTTTTTCGTACCATGCGAAATAACTTCTTTCCAGGTGTATTTTCGTGTAACAAAGGTTGGATTTTTGGATTCAGCGGGTCAAAATACACCTATAAACCCACCCATCAAAGTTCGATTTCGATTCTGGAGACAGATATTTTCGATCATCTCTTTTTCGTACCATGCGAAATAACTTTTTTCCAAGCATATTTTTGGTCATCAAAGGTTGGATTTTCGGATTCAGCGGGTCGAAATACACCTAGAAACTCACCCATCAAAGTCCGATTTTGATTCTGAAAAAAAATATTTTCGATCATCTCTTTTTCGTACCATGCGAAATAACTTTTTTCCAAGCATATTTTTTGGTCATCAAAGGTTGGATATTCGAATTCAGCGGGTCGAAATACACCTAGAAACTCACGCATCAAAGTCCGATTTTGATTCTGAAAAAAAATATTTTCGATCATTCCTTCTTCGTACCATGCGAAATAACTTTCTTCCAAGCATATTTTTGGTCATATGAGTTCGGATTTTTGGAATCAACGGGTCGAAATACACCTAGAAACTCACCCATTAAAGTCCGATTCCGATTCTGAAAAAAAATATTTTCGATCATCTCTTTTTCGTACAATGCGAAATAACTTCTTTCCAGGTGTATTTTCGTGTAAGAAAGGTTGGATTTTTGGATTCAGCGGGTCAAAATACACCTATAAACCCACCCATCAAAGTTCGATTTCGATTCTGGAGACAGATATTTTCGATCATCTCTTTTTCGTACCATGCGAAATAACTTTTTTCCAAGCATATTTTTGGTCATCAAAGGTTGGATATTCGAATTCAGCGGGTCGAAATACACCCAGAAACTCACGCATCAAAGTCCGATTTTGATTCTGAAAAAAAATATTTTCGATCATTCCTTCTTCGTACCATGCGAAATAACTTTCTTCCAAGCATATTTTTGGTCATATAAGTTCGGATTTTTGGAATCAACGGGACGAAATACACCTAGAAACTCACCCATTAAAGAAAGTCCGATTCCGATTCTGAAAAAAAATATTTTCGATCATCTCTTTTTCGTACAATGCGAAATAACTTCTTTCCAGGTGTATTTTCGTGTAACGAAGGTTGGGTTTTTGGATTCAGCGGGTCAAAATACACCTATAAACCCACCCATCAAAGTTCGATTTTGCTTCTGAAGACAGATATTTTCGATCATGTCTTTTTCGTACCATGCGAAATAACTTTTTTCCAAGCATATTTTTGGTCATCAAAGGTTGGATTTTCGGATTGAGCGGGTCGAAATACACCTAGAAACTCACCCATCAAAGTCCGATTTTGATTCTGAAAAAAAATATTTTCGATCATCTCTTTTTCGTACCATGCGAAATAACTTTTTTCCAAGCATATTTTCGGTCATGAGAGGTTGGATTTTTGGATCCAGCGGGTCGAAATACACCTAGAAACTCACCCATCAAAGTCCGATTTTGATTCTGAAAAAAAATATTTTCGATCATCTCTTTTTCGTACCATGTGAAATAACTTTTTTCCAAGCATATTTTTTGTCATAAGAGGTTGGATTTTTGGATTCAGCGGGTTGAAATACACCTAGAAACTCTCCCATTAAAGTCCGATTTCGATTCTGAAAAAAAATATTTTCGATCATCTCTTTTCCGTACCATGCGAAATAACTTCTTTCCAGGTGTATTTTCGTGTAACAAAGGTTGGGTTTTTGGATTCAGCGGGTCGAAATACACCTATAAACCCACCCATCAAAGTTCGATTTCGATTCTGGAGACAGATATTTTCGATCATCTCTTTTTCGTACCATGCGAAATAACTTTTTTCCAAGCATATTTTTGGTCATCAAAGGTTGGATTTTCGGATTCAGCGGGTCGAAATACACCTAGAAACTCACCCATCAAAGTCCGATTTTGATTCTGAAAAAAAATATTTTCGATCATCTCTTTTTCGTACCATGCGAAATAACTGTTTTCCATGCATGGTTTTGGTCATCAAAGGTTGGATTTTCGGATTCAGCGGGTCGAAATACACCTAGAAACTCACCCATCAAAGTCCGATTTTGATTCTGAAAAAAAATATTTTCGATCATCTCTTTTCCGTACCATGCGAAATAACTTCTTTCCAGGTGTATTTTCGTGTAACAAAGGTTGGGTTTTTGGATTCAGCGGGTCAATATACACCTATAAACCCACCCATCAAAGTTCGATTTCGCTTCTGGAGACAGATATTTTCGATCATGTCTTTTTCGTACCATGCGAAATAACTTTTTTCCAAGCATATTTTTGGTCATCAAAGGTTGGATTTTCGGATTTAGCGGTCGAAATACACCTAGAAACTCACCCATCAAAGTCCGATTTTGATTCTGAAAAAAAATATTTCGATCATCTCTTTTTCGTACCATGCGAAATAACTTTTTTCCAAGCATATTTTTTGTCATAAGAGGTTGGATTTTTGGATTCAGCGGGCTGAAATACACCTAGAAAATCTCCCATTAAAGTCCGATTTCGATTCTGAAAAAAAATATTTTCGATCATCTCTTTTCCGTACCATGCGAAATAACTTCTTTCCAGGTGTATTTTCGTGTAACAAAGGTTGGGTTTTTGGATTCAGCGGGTCAAAATACACCTATAAACCCACCCATCAAAGTTCGATTTCGATTCTGGAGACAGATATTTTCGATCATCTCTTTTTCGTACCATGCGAAATAACTTTTTTCCAAGCATATTTTTGGTCATCAAAGGTTGGATTTTCGGATTCAGCGGGTCGAAATACACCTAGAAACTCACCCATCAAAGTCCGATTTTGATTCTGAAAAAAAATATTTTCGATCATCTCTTTTTCGTACCATGCGAAATAACTGTTTCCCATGCATGGTTTTGGTCATCAAAGGTTGGATTTTCGGATTCAGCGGGTCGAAATACACCTAGAAACTCACCCATCAAAGTCCGATTTTGATTCTGAAAAAAAATATTTTCGATCATCTCTTTTCCGTACCATGCGAAATAACTTCTTTCCAGGTGTATTTTCGTGTAACAACGGTTGGGTTTTTGGATTCAGCGGTCAAAATACACCTATAAACCCACCCATCAAAGTTCGATTTCGCTTCTGGAGACAGATATTTTCGATCATCTCTTTTTCGTACCATGCGAAATAACTTTTTTCCAAGCATATTTTTGGTCATCAAAGGTTGGATTTTCGGATTCAGCGGGTCGAAATACACCTAAAAACTCACCCATCTAAGTCCGATTTTGATTCTGATAAAAAATATTTTCGATCATCTCTTTTTCGTACCATGCGAAATAACTTTTTTCCAAGCATATTTTTGGTGATGAGAGGTTGGATTTTTGGATTCAGCGGATCGGAATACACCTAGAAACTCACCCATCAAAGTCCGATTTTGATTCTGAAAAAAAATATTTTCGATCATCTCTTTTTCGTACCATGCGAAATAACTTTTTTCCAAGCATATTTTTTGTCATAAGAGGTTGGATTTTTGGATCCAGCGGGTCAAAATACACCTATAAACCCACCCATCAAAGTTCGATTTCGATTCTGGAGACAGATATTTTCGATCATCTCTTTTTCGTACCATGCGAAATAACTTTTGTCCAAGCATATTTTTGGTCATCAAAGGTTGGATATTCGAATTCAGCGGGTCGAAATACACCTAGAAACTCACCCATCAAAGTCCGATTTTGATTCTGAAAAAAAATATTTCGATCATCCCTTCTTCGTACCATGCGAAATAACTTTTTTCCAAGCATATTTTTGGTCATAAGAGGTTGGATTTTTGGATTTAGCGGGTTGAAATACACCTAGAAATTCACCCATTAAAGTCCGATTTCGATTCTGAAACAAAATATTTTCGATCATCTCTTTTTCGTACCATGCGAAATAACTTCTTTCCAGGTGTATTTTTGTGTAACAAAGGTTGGATTTTTGGATTCAGCGGGTCAAAATACACCTATAAACCCACCCATCAAAGTTCGATTTCGCTTCTGGAGACAGATATTTTCGATCATCTCTTTTTCGTACCATGCGAAATAACTTTTTTCCACGCATATTTTTGGTCATCAAAGGTTGGATTTTCGGATTCAGCGGGTCGAAATACACCTAGAAACTCACCCATCAAAGTCCGATTTTGATTCTGAAAAAAAATATTTTCGATCATCTCTTTTTCGTACCATGCGAAATAACTTTTTTCCAAGCATATTTTTGGTCATAAGAGGTTGGATTTTTGGATTCAGCGGGTCGAAATACACCTAGAATCTCACCCATCAAAGTCCGATTTTGATTCTGAAATAAAATATTTCCGATCATCTCTTTTTCGTACCATGCGAAATAACTTCTTTCCAGGTGTATTTTCGTGTAACGAAGGTTGAGTTTTTGGATTCAGCGGGTCGAAATACACCTAGAAACTCACCCATCAAAGTCCGATTTTGATTCTGAAGAAAAATATTTTCGATCATCTCTTTTTCGTACCATGCGAAATAACTTTTTTCCAAGCATATTTTTGGTGATGAGAGGGTGGATTTTTGGATTCAGCGGGTCGAAATACACCTAGAAACTCACCCATCAAAGTCCGATTTTGATTCTGAAAAAAAATATTTTCGATCATCTCTTTTTCGTACCATGCGAAATAACTTTTTTCCGAACATATTTTTTGTCATAAGAGGTTGGATTTTTGGATTCAGCGGGTCAAAATACACCTATAAACCCACCCATCAAAGTTCGATTTCGATTCTGGAGACAGATATTTTCGATCATCTCTTTTTCGTACCATGCGAAATAACTTTTTTCCAAGCATATTTTTGGTCATCAAAGGTTGGATATTCGAATTCAGCGGGTCGAAATACACCTCGAAACTCACTCATCAAAGTCCGATTTTGATTCTGAAAAAAAATATTTTCGATCATCCCTTCTTCGTACCATGCGAAATAACTTTTTTCCAAGCATATTTTTGGTCATAAGAGGTTGGATTTTTGGATTCAGCGGGTCGAAATACACCTAGAAACTCACCCATCAAAGTCCGATTTTGATTCTGAAATAAAATATCTCCGATCATCTCTTTTTCGTACCATGCGAAATAACTTTTTTCCAAGCATATTTTTGGTCATATGAGGTTGGATTTTTGGATTCAGCGGGTTGAAATACACCTAGAAACTCACCCATTGAAGTCCAATTTCGAATCTGAAAAAAAATATTTTCGATCATCTCTTTTTCGTACCATGCGAAATAACTTCTTTCCAGGTGTATTTTCGTGTAACAAAGGTTGGATTTTTGGATTCAGCGGGTCAAAATACACCTATAAACCCACCCATCAAAGTTCGATTCCCATTCTGGGGACAGATATTTTCGATCATCTCTTTTTCGTACCATGCGAAATAACTTTTTTCCAAGCATATTTGTGGTCACCAGAGGTTGGATTTTCGGATTCAGGGGGTTGGAATACACCTAGAAACTCTCCCATGAAAGTCCGATTTTGATTCTGAAAAAAAATATTTTCGATCATCTCTTTTCCGTACCATGCGAAATAACTTCTTTCCAGGTGTATTTTCGTGTAACAAAGGTTGGGTTTTTGGATTCAGCGGGTCCAAATACACCTATAAACCCACCCATCAAAGTTCGATTTCGATTCTGGAGACAGATATTTTCGATCATCTCTTTTTCGTACCATGCGAAATAACTTTTTTCCAAGCATATTTTTGGTCATCAAAGGTTGGATTTTCGGATTCAGCGGGTCGAAATACACCTAGAAACTCACCCATCAAAGTCCGATCTTGATTCTGAAAAAAAATATTTTCGATCATCTCTTTTTCGTACCATGCGAAATAACTTTTTTCCAAGCATATTTGTGGTCATCAGAGGTTGGATTTTCGGATTCAGGGGGTCGAAATACACCTAGAAACTCTCCCATTAAAGTCCGATTTCGATTCTGAAAAAAAATATTTTCGATCATCTCTTTTCCGTACCATGCGAAATAACTTCTTTCCAGGTGTATTTTCGTGTAACAAAGGTTGGGTTTTTGGATTCAGCGGGTCAAAATACACCTATAAACCCACCCATCAAAGTTCGATTTCGATTCTGGAGACAGATATTTTCGATCATCTCTTTTTCGTAACATGCGAAATAACTTTTTTCCAAGCATATTTTTGGTCATCAAAGGTTGGATTTTCGGATTCAGCGGCCCGAAATACACCTAGAAACTCACCCATCAAAGTCCGATTTTGATTCTGAAAAAAAATATTTTCGATCATCTCTTTTTCGTACCATGCGAAATAACTGTTTTCCATGCATGGTTTTGGTCATCAAAGGTTGGATTTTCGGATTCAGCGGGTCGAAATACACCTAGAAACTCACCCATCAAAGTCCGATTTTGATTCTGAAAAAAAATATTTTCGATCATCTCTTTTCCGTACCATGCGAAATAACTTCTTTCCAGGTGTATTTTCGTGTAACGAAGGTTGGGTTTTTGGATTCAGCGGGTCAAAATACACCTATAAACCCACCCATCAAAGTTCGATTTTGCTTCTGAAGACAGATATTTTCGATCATGTCTTTTTCGTACCATGCGAAATAACTTTTTTCCAAGCATATTTTTGGTCATCAAAGGTTGGATTTCCGGATTGAGCGGGTCGAAATACACCTAGAAACTCACCCATCAAAGTCCGATTTTGATTCTGAAAAAAAATATTTTCGATCATCTCTTTTTCGTACCATGCGAAATAACTTTTTTCCAAGCATATTTTCGGTCATGAGAGGTTGGATTTTTGGATTCAGCGGGTCGAAATACACCTAGAAACTCACCCATCAAAGTCCGATTTTGATTCTGAAAAAAAATATTTTCGATCATCTCTTTTTCGTACCATGTGAAATAACTTTTTTCCAAGCATATTTTTTGTCATAAGAGGTTGGATTTTTGGATTCAGCGGGTTGGAATACACCTAGAAACTCTCCCATTAAAGTCCGATTTCGATTCTGAAAAAAAATATTTTCGATCATCTCTTTTCCGTACCATGCGAAATAACTTCTTTCCAGGTGTATTTTCGTGTAACAAAGGTTGGGTTTTTGGATTCAGCGGGTCGAAATACACCTATAAACCCACCCATCAAAGTTCGATTTCGATTCTGGAGACAGATATTTTCGATCATCTCTTTTTCGTACCATGCGAAATAACTTTTTTCCAAGCATATTTTTGGTCATCAAAGGTTGGATTTTCGGATTCAGCGGGTCGAAATACACCTAGAAACTCACCCATCAAAGTCCGATTTTGATTCTGAAAAAAAATATTTTCGATCATCTCTTTTTCGTACCATGCGAAATAACTGTTTTCCATGCATGGTTTTGGTCATCAAAGGTTGGATTTTCGGATTCAGCGGGTCGAAATACACCTAGAAACTCACCCATCAAAGTCCGATTTTGATTCTGAAAAAAAATATTTTCGATCATCTCTTTTCCGTACCATGCGAAATAACTTCTTTCCAGGTGTATTTTCGTGTAACAAAGGTTGGGTTTTTGGATTCAGCGGGTCAATATACACCTATAAACCCACCCATCAAAGTTCGATTTCGCTTCTGGAGACAGATATTTTCGATCATGTCTTTTTCGTACCATGCGAAATAACTTTTTTCCAAGCATATTTTTGGTCATCAAAGGTTGGATTTTCGGATTTAGCGGGTCGAAATACACCTAGAAACTCACCCATCAAAGTCCGATTTTGATTCTGAAAAAAAATATTTTCGATCATCTCTTTTTCGTACCATGCGAAATAACTTTTTTCCAAGCATATTTTTTGTCATAAGAGGTTGGATTTTTGGATTCAGCGGGCTGAAATACACCTAGAAAATCTCCCATTAAAGTCCGATTTCGATTCTGAAAAAAAATATTTTCGATCATCTCTTTTCCGTACCATGCGAAATAACTTCTTTCCAGGTGTATTTTCGTGTAACAAAGGTTGGGTTTTTGGATTCAGCGGGTCAAAATACACCTATAAACCCACCCATCAAAGTTCGATTTCGATTCTGGAGACAGATATTTTCGATCATCTCTTTTTCGTACCATGCGAAATAACTTTTTTCCAAGCATATTTTTGGTCATCAAAGGTTGGATTTTCGGATTCAGCGGGTCGAAATACACCTAGAAACTCACCCATCAAAGTCCGATTTTGATTCTGAAAAAAAATATTTTCGATCATCTCTTTTTCGTACCATGCGAAATAACTGTTTCCCATGCATGGTTTTGGTCATCAAAGGTTGGATTTTCGGATTCAGCGGGTCGAAATACACCTAGAAACTCACCCATCAAAGTCCGATTTTGATTCTGAAAAAAAATATTTTCGATCATCTCTTTTCCGTACCATGCGAAATAACTTCTTTCCAGGTGTATTTTCGTGTAACAACGGTTGGGTTTTTGGATTCAGCGGGTCAAAATACACCTATAAACCCACCCATCAAAGTTCGATTTCGCTTCTGGAGACAGATATTTTCGATCATCTCTTTTTCGTACCATGCGAAATAACTTTTTTCCAAGCATATTTTTGGTCATCAAAGGTTGGATTTTCGGATTCAGCGGGTCGAAATACACCTAAAAACTCACCCATCTAAGTCCGATTTTGATTCTGATAAAAAATATTTTCGATCATCTCTTTTTCGTACCATGCGAAATAACTTTTTTCCAAGCATATTTTTGGTGATGAGAGGTTGGATTTTTGGATTCAGCGGATCGGAATACACCTAGAAACTCACCCATCAAAGTCCGATTTTGATTCTGAAAAAAAATATTTTCGATCATCTCTTTTTCGTACCATGCGAAATAACTTTTTTCCAAGCATATTTTTTGTCATAAGAGGTTGGATTTTTGGATTCAGCGGGTCAAAATACACCTATAAACCCACCCATCAAAGTTCGATTTCGATTCTGGAGACAGATATTTTCGATCATCTCTTTTTCGTACCATGCGAAATAACTTTTTTCCAAGCATATTTTTGGTCATCAAAGGTTGGATATTCGAATTCAGCGGGTCGAAATACACCTAGAAACTCACCCATCAAAGTCCGATTTTGATTCTGAAAAAAAATATTTTCGATCATCCCTTCTTCGTACCATGCGAAATAACTTTTTTCCAAGCATATTTTTGGTCATAAGAGGTTGGATTTTTGGATTTAGCGGGTTGAAATACACCTAGAAATTCACCCATTAAAGTCCGATTTCGATTCTGAAACAAAATATTTTCGATCATCTCTTTTTCGTACCATGCGAAATAACTTCTTTCCAGGTGTATTTTTGTGTAACAAAGGTTGGATTTTTGGATTCAGCGGGTCAAAATACACCTATAAACCCACCCATCAAAGTTCGATTTCGCTTCTGGAGACAGATATTTTCGATCATCTCTTTTTCGTACCATGCGAAATAACTTTTTTCCACGCATATTTTTGGTCATCAAAGGTTGGATTTTCGGATTCAGCGGCCCGAAATACACCTAGAAACTCACCCATCAAAGTCCGATTTTGATTCTGAAAAAAAATATTTTCGATCATCTCTTTTTCGTACCATGCGAAATAACTGTTTTCCATGCATGGTTTTGGTCATCAAAGGTTGGATTTTCGGATTCAGCGGGTCGAAATACACCTAGAAACTCACCCATCAAAGTCCGATTTTGATTCTGAAAAAAAATATTTTCGATCATCTCTTTTCCGTACCATGCGAAATAACTTCTTTCCAGGTGTATTTTCGTGTAACGAAGGTTGGGTTTTTGGATTCAGCGGGTCAAAATACACCTATAAACCCACCCATCAAAGTTCGATTTTGCTTCTGAAGACAGATATTTTCGATCATGTCTTTTTCGTACCATGCGAAATAACTTTTTTCCAAGCATATTTTTGGTCATCAAAGGTTGGATTTCCGGATTGAGCGGGTCGAAATACACCTAGAAACTCACCCATCAAAGTCCGATTTTGATTCTGAAAAAAAATATTTTCGATCATCTCTTTTTCGTACCATGCGAAATAACTTTTTTCCAAGCATATTTTCGGTCATGAGAGGTTGGATTTTTGGATTCAGCGGGTCGAAATACACCTAGAAACTCACCCATCAAAGTCCGATTTTGATTCTGAAAAAAAATATTTTCGATCATCTCTTTTTCGTACCATGTGAAATAACTTTTTTCCAAGCATATTTTTTGTCATAAGAGGTTGGATTTTTGGATTCAGCGGGTTGAAATACACCTAGAAACTCTCCCATTAAAGTCCGATTTCGATTCTGAAAAAAAATATTTTCGATCATCTCTTTTCCGTACCATGCGAAATAACTTCTTCCCAGGTGTATTTTCGTGTAACAAAGGTTGGGTTTTTGGATTCAGCGGGTCGAAATACACCTATAAACCCACCCATCAAAGTTCGATTTCGATTCTGGAGACAGATATTTTCGATCATCTCTTTTTCGTACCATGCGAAATAACTTTTTTCCAAGCATATTTTTGGTCATCAAAGGTTGGATTTTCGGATTCAGCGGGTCGAAATACACCTAGAAACTCACCCATCAAAGTCCGATTTTGATTCTGAAAAAAAATATTTTCGATCATCTCTTTTTCGTACCATGCGAAATAACTGTTTTCCATGCATGGTTTTGGTCATCAAAGGTTGGATTTTCGGATTCAGCGGGTCGAAATACACCTAGAAACTCACCCATCAAAGTCCGATTTTGATTCTGAAAAAAAATATTTTCGATCATCTCTTTTCCGTACCATGCGAAATAACTTCTTTCCAGGTGTATTTTCGTGTAACAAAGGTTGGGTTTTTGGATTCAGCGGGTCAATATACACCTATAAACCCACCCATCAAAGTTCGATTTCGCTTCTGGAGACAGATATTTTCGATCATGTCTTTTTCGTACCATGCGAAATAACTTTTTTCCAAGCATATTTTTGGTCATCAAAGGTTGGATTTTCGGATTTAGCGGGTCGAAATACACCTAGAAACTCACCCATCAAAGTCCGATTTTGATTCTGAAAAAAAATATTTTCGATCATCTCTTTTTCGTACCATGCGAAATAACTTTTTTCCAAGCATATTTTTTGTCATAAGAGGTTGGATTTTTGGATTCAGCGGGCTGAAATACACCTAGAAAATCTCCCATTAAAGTCCGATTTCGATTCTGAAAAAAAATATTTTCGATCATCTCTTTTCCGTACCATGCGAAATAACTTCTTTCCAGGTGTATTTTCGTGTAACAAAGGTTGGGTTTTTGGATTCAGCGGGTCAAAATACACCTATAAACCCACCCATCAAAGTTCGATTTCGATTCTGGAGACAGATATTTTCGATCATCTCTTTTTCGTACCATGCGAAATAACTTTTTTCCAAGCATATTTTTGGTCATCAAAGGTTGGATTTTCGGATTCAGCGGGTCGAAATACACCTAGAAACTCACCCATCAAAGTCCGATTTTGATTCTGAAAAAAAATATTTTCGATCATCTCTTTTTCGTACCATGCGAAATAACTGTTTCCCATGCATGGTTTTGGTCATCAAAGGTTGGATTTTCGGATTCAGCGGGTCGAAATACACCTAGAAACTCACCCATCAAAGTCCGATTTTGATTCTGAAAAAAAATATTTTCGATCATCTCTTTTCCGTACCATGCGAAATAACTTCTTTCCAGGTGTATTTTCGTGTAACAACGGTTGGGTTTTTGGATTCAGCGGGTCAAAATACACCTATAAACCCACCCATCAAAGTTCGATTTCGCTTCTGGAGACAGATATTTTCGATCATCTCTTTTTCGTACCATGCGAAATAACTTTTTTCCAAGCATATTTTTGGTCATCAAAGGTTGGATTTTCGGATTCAGCGGGTCGAAATACACCTAAAAACTCACCCATCTAAGTCCGATTTTGATTCTGATAAAAAATATTTTCGATCATCTCTTTTTCGTACCATGCGAAATAACTTTTTTCCAAGCATATTTTTGGTGATGAGAGGTTGGATTTTTGGATTCAGCGGATCGGAATACACCTAGAAACTCACCCATCAAAGTCCGATTTTGATTCTGAAAAAAAATATTTTCGATCATCTCTTTTTCGTACCATGCGAAATAACTTTTTTCCAAGCATATTTTTTGTCATAAGAGGTTGGATTTTTGGATTCAGCGGGTCAAAATACACCTATAAACCCACCCATCAAAGTTCGATTTCGATTCTGGAGACAGATATTTTCGATCATCTCTTTTTCGTACCATGCGAAATAACTTTTTTCCAAGCATATTTTTGGTCATCAAAGGTTGGATATTCGAATTCAGCGGGTCGAAATACACCTAGAAACTCACCCATCAAAGTCGGATTTTGATTCTGAAAAAAAATATTTTCGATCATCCCTTCTTCGTACCATGCGAAATAACTTTTTTCCAAGCATATTTTTGGTGATAAGAGGTTGGATTTTTGGATTTAGCGGGTTGAAATACACCTAGAAATTCACCCATTAAAGTCCGATTTCGATTCTGAAACAAAATATTTTCGATCATCTCTTTTTCGTACCATGCGAAATAACTTCTTTCCAGGTGTATTTTTGTGTAACAAAGGTTGGATTTTTGGATTCAGCGGGTCAAAATACACCTATAAACCCACCCATCAAAGTTCGATTTCGCTTCTGGAGACAGATATTTTCGATCATCTCTTTTTCGTACCATGCGAAATAACTTTTTTCCACGCATATTTTTGGTCATCAAAGGTTGGATTTTCGGATTCAGCGGGTCGAAATACACCTAGAAACTCACCCATCAAAGTCCGATTTTGATTCTGAAAAAAAATATTTTCGATCATCTCTTTTTCGTACCATGCGAAATAACTTTTTTCCAAGCATATTTTTGGTCATAAGAGGTTGGATTTTTGGATTCAGCGGGTCGAAATACACCTAGAAACTCACCCATCAAAGTCCGATTTTGATTCTGAAATAAAATATTTCCGATCATCTCTTTTTCGTACCATGCGAAATAACTTCTTTCCAGGTGTATTTTCGTGTAACGAAGGTTGAGTTTTTGGATTCAGCGGGTCGAAATACACCTAGAAACTCACCCATCAAAGTCCGATTTTGATTCTGAAGAAAAATATTTTCGATCATCTCTTTTTCGTACCATGCGAAATAACTTTTTTCCAAGCATATTTTTGGTGATGAGAGGTTGGATTTTTGGATTCAGCGGGTCGAAATACACCTAGAAACTCACCCATCAAAGTCCGATTTTGATTCTGAAAAAAAATATTTTCGATCATCTCTTTTTCGTACCATGCGAAATAACTTTTTTCCGAACATATTTTTTGTCATAAGAGGTTGGATTTTTGGATTCAGCGGGTCAAAATACACCTATAAACCCACCCATCAAAGTTCGATTTCGATTCTGGAGACAGATATTTTCGATCATCTCTTTTTCGTACCATGCGAAATAACTTTTTTCCAAGCATATTTTTGGTCATCAAAGGTTGGATATTCGAATTCAGCGGGTCGAAATACACCTCGAAACTCACTCATCAAAGTCCGATTTTGATTCTGAAAAAAAATATTTTCGATCATCCCTTCTTCGTACCATGCGAAATAACTTTTTTCCAAGCATATTTTTGGTCATAAGAGGTTGGATTTTTGGATTCAGCGGGTCGAAATACACCTAGAAACTCACCCATCAAAGTCCGATTTTGATTCTGAAATAAAATATCTCCGATCATCTCTTTTTCGTACCATGCGAAATAACTTTTTTCCAAGCATATTTTTGGTCATATGAGGTTGGATTTTTGGATTCAGCGGGTTGAAATACACCTAGAAACTCACCCATTGAAGTCCAATTTCGAATCTGAAAAAAAATATTTTCGATCATCTCTTTTTCGTACCATGCGAAATAACTTCTTTCCAGGTGTATTTTCGTGTAACAAAGGTTGGATTTTTGGATTCAGCGGGTCAAAATACACCTATAAACCCACCCATCAAAGTTCGATTCCCATTCTGGGGACAGATATTTTCGATCATCTCTTTTTCGTACCATGCGAAATAACTTTTTTCCAAGCATATTTGTGGTCACCAGAGGTTGGATTTTCGGATTCAGGGGGTTGAAATACACCTAGAAACTCTCCCATGAAAGTCCGATTTTGATTCTGAAAAAAAATATTTTCGATCATCTCTTTTCCGTACCATGCGAAATAACTTCTTTCCAGGTGTATTTTCGTGTAACAAAGGTTGGGTTTTTGGATTCAGCGGGTCCAAATACACCTATAAACCCACCCATCAAAGTTCGATTTCGATTCTGGAGACAGATATTTTCGATCATCTCTTTTTCGTACCATGCGAAATAACTTTTTTCCAAGCATATTTTTGGTCATCAAAGGTTGGATTTTCGGATTCAGCGGGTCGAAATACACCTAGAAACTCACCCATCAAAGTCCGATCTTGATTCTGAAAAAAAATATTTTCGATCATCTCTTTTTCGTACCATGCGAAATAACTTTTTTCCAAGCATATTTGTGGTCATCAGAGGTTGGATTTTCGGATTCAGGGGGTCGAAATACACCTAGAAACTCTCCCATTAAAGTCCGATTTCGATTCTGAAAAAAAATATTTTCGATCATCTCTTTTCCGTACCATGCGAAATAACTTCTTTCCAGGTGTATTTTCGTGTAACAAAGGTTGGGTTTTTGGATTCAGCGGGTCAAAATACACCTATAAACCCACCCATCAAAGTTCGATTTCGATTCTGGAGACAGATATTTTCGATCATCTCTTTTTCGTAACATGCGAAATAACTTTTTTCCAAGCATATTTTTGGTCATCAAAGGTTGGATTTTCGGATTCAGCGGCCCGAAATACACCTAGAAACTCACCCATCAAAGTCCGATTTTGATTCTGAAAAAAAATATTTTCGATCATCTCTTTTTCGTACCATGCGAAATAACTGTTTTCCATGCATGGTTTTGGTCATCAAAGGTTGGATTTTCGGATTCAGCGGGTCGAAATACACCTAGAAACTCACCCATCAAAGTCCGATTTTGATTCTGAAAAAAAATATTTTCGATCATCTCTTTTCCGTACCATGCGAAATAACTTCTTTCCAGGTGTATTTTCGTGTAACGAAGGTTGGGTTTTTGGATTCAGCGGGTCAAAATACACCTATAAACCCACCCATCAAAGTTCGATTTTGCTTCTGAAGACAGATATTTTCGATCATGTCTTTTTCGTACCATGCGAAATAACTTTTTTCCAAGCATATTTTTGGTCATCAAAGGTTGGATTTCCGGATTGAGCGGGTCGAAATACACCTAGAAACTCACCCATCAAAGTCCGATTTTGATTCTGAAAAAAAATATTTTCGATCATCTCTTTTTCGTACCATGCGAAATAACTTTTTTCCAAGCATATTTTCGGTCATGAGAGGTTGGATTTTTGGATTCAGCGGGTCGAAATACACCTAGAAACTCACCCATCAAAGTCCGATTTTGATTCTGAAAAAAAATATTTTCGATCATCTCTTTTTCGTACCATGTGAAATAACTTTTTTCCAAGCATATTTTTTGTCATAAGAGGTTGGATTTTTGGATTCAGCGGGTTGAAATACACCTAGAAACTCTCCCATTAAAGTCCGATTTCGATTCTGAAAAAAAATATTTTCGATCATCTCTTTTCCGTACCATGCGAAATAACTTCTTTCCAGGTGTATTTTCGTGTAACAAAGGTTGGGTTTTTGGATTCAGCGGGTCGAAATACACCTATAAACCCACCCATCAAAGTTCGATTTCGATTCTGGAGACAGATATTTTCGATCATCTCTTTTTCGTACCATGCGAAATAACTTTTTTCCAAGCATATTTTTGGTCATCAAAGGTTGGATTTTCGGATTCAGCGGGTCGAAATACACCTAGAAACTCACCCATCAAAGTCCGATTTTGATTCTGAAAAAAAATATTTTCGATCATCTCTTTTTCGTACCATGCGAAATAACTGTTTTCCATGCATGGTTTTGGTCATCAAAGGTTGGATTTTCGGATTCAGCGGGTCGAAATACACCTAGAAACTCACCCATCAAAGTCCGATTTTGATTCTGAAAAAAAATATTTTCGATCATCTCTTTTCCGTACCATGCGAAATAACTTCTTTCCAGGTGTATTTTCGTGTAACAAAGGTTGGGTTTTTGGATTCAGCGGGTCAATATACACCTATAAACCCACCCATTAAAGTTCGATTTCGCTTCTGGAGACAGATATTTTCGATCATGTCTTTTTCGTACCATGCGGAATAACTTTTTTCCAAGCATATTTTTGGTCATCAAAGGTTGGATTTTCGGATTTAGCGGGTCGAAATACACCTAGAAACTCACCCATCAAAGTCCGATTTTGATTCTGAAAAAAAATATTTTCGATCATCTCTTTTTCGTACCATGCGAAATAACTTTTTTCCAAGCATATTTTTTGTCATAAGAGGTTGGATTTTTGTATTCAGCGGGCTGAAATACACCTAGAAAATCTCCCATTAAAGTCCGATTTCGATTCTGAAAAAAAATATTTTCGATCATCTCTTTTCCGTACCATGCGAAATAACTTCTTTCCAGGTGTATTTTCGTGTAACAAAGGTTGGGTTTTTGGATTCAGCGGGTCAAAATACACCTATAAACCCACCCATCAAAGTTCCATTTCGATTCTGGAGACAGATATTTTCGATCATCTCTTTTTCGTACCATGCGAAATAACTTTTTTCCAAGCATATTTTTGGTCATCAAAGGTTGGATTTTCGGATTCAGCGGGTCGAAATACACCTAGAAACTCACCCATCAAAGTCCGATTTTGATTCTGAAAAAAAATATTTTCGATCATCTCTTTTTCGTACCATGCGAAATAACTGTTTTCCATGCATGGTTTTGGTCATCAAAGGTTGGATTTTCGGATTCAGCGGGTCGAAATACACCTAGAAACTCACCCATCAAAGTCCGATTTTGATTCTGAAAAAAAATATTTTCGATCATCTCTTTTCCGTACCATGCGAAATAACTTCTTTCCAGGTGTATTTTCGTGTAACAAAGGTTGGGTTTTTGGATTCAGCGGGTCAATATACACCTATAAACCCACCCATTAAAGTTCGATTTCGCTTCTGGAGACAGATATTTTCGATCATGTCTTTTTCGTACCATGCGGAATAACTTTTTTCCAAGCATATTTTTGGTCATCAAAGGTTGGATTTTCGGATTTAGCGGGTCGAAATACACCTAGAAACTCACCCATCAAAGTCCGATTTTGATTCTGAAAAAAAATATTTTCGATCATCTCTTTTTCGTACCATGCGAAATAACTTTTTTCCAAGCATATTTTTTGTCATAAGAGGTTGGATTTTTGGATTCAGCGGGCTGAAATACACCTAGAAAATCTCCCATTAAAGTCCGATTTCGATTCTGAAAAAAAATATTTTCGATCATCTCTTTTCCGTACCATGCGAAATAACTTCTTTCCAGGTGTATTTTCGTGTAACAAAGGTTGGGTTTTTGGATTCAGCGGGTCAAAATACACCTATAAACCCACCCATCAAAGTTCCATTTCGATTCTGGAGACAGATATTTTCGATCATCTCTTTTTCGTACCATGCGAAATAACTTTTTTCCAAGCATATTTTTGGTCATCAAAGGTTGGATTTTCGGATTCAGCGGGTCGAAATACACCTAGAAACTCACCCATCAAAGTCCGATTTTGATTCTGAAAAAAAATATTTTCGATCATCTCTTTTTCGTACCATGCGAAATAACTGTTTCCCATGCATGGTTTTGGTCATCAAAGGTTGGATTTTCGGATTCAGCGGGTCGAAATACACCTAGAAACTCACCCATCAAAGTCCGATTTTGATTCTGAAAAAAAATATTTTCGATCATCTCTTTTCCGTACCATGCGAAATAACTTCTTTCCAGGTGTATTTTCGTGTAACAACGGTTGGGTTTTTGGATTCAGCGGGTCAAAATACACCTATAAACCCACCCATCAAAGTTCGATTTCGCTTCTGGAGACAGATATTTTCGATCATCTCTTTTTCGTACCATGCGAAATAACTTTTTTCCAAGCATATTTTTGGTCATCAAAGGTTGGATTTTCGGATTCAGCGGGTCGAAATACACCTAAAAACTCACCCATCAAAGTCCGATTTTGATTCTGAAAAAAAATATTTTCGATCATCTCTTTTTCGTACCATGCGAAATAACTTTTTTCCAAGCATATTTTTGGTGATGAGAGGTTGGATTTTTCGATTCAGCGGATCGGAATACACCTGGAAACTCACCCATCAAAGTCCGATTTTGATTCTGAAAAAAAATATTTTCGATCATCTCTTTTTCGTACCATGCGAAATAACTTTTTTCCAAGCATATTTTTGGTCATAAGAGGTTGGATTTTTGGATTCAGCGGGTCGAAATACACCTAGAAACTCACCCATCAAAGTCCGATTTTGATTCTGAAAAAAAATATTTTCGATCATCTCTTTTTCGTACCATGCGAAATAACTGTTTTCCATGCATGGTTTTGGTCATCAAAGGTTGGATTTTCGGATTCAGCGGGTCGAAATACACCTAGAAACTCACCCATCAAAGTCCGATTTTGATTCTGAAAAAAAATATTTTCGATCATCTCTTTTTCGTACCATGCGAAATAACTGTTTTCCATGCATGGTTTTGGTCATCAAAGGTTGGATTTTCGGATTCAGCGGGTCGAAATACACCTAGAAACTCACCCATCAAAGTCCGATTTTGATTCTGAAAAAAAATATTTTCGATCATCTCTTTTCCGTACCATGCGAAATAACTTCTTTCCAGGTGTATTTTCGTGTAACGAAGGTTGGGTTTTTGGATTCAGCGGGTCAAAATACACCTATAAACCCACCCATCAAAGTTCGATTTTGCTTCTGAAGACAGATATTTTCGATCATGTCTTTTTCGTACCATGCGAAATAACTTTTTTCCAAGCATATTTTTGGTCATCAAAGGTTGGATTTCCGGATTGAGCGGGTCGAAATACACCTAGAAACTCACCCATCAAAGTCCGATTTTGATTCTGAAAAAAAATATTTTCGATCATCTCTTTTTCGTACCATGCGAAATAACTTTTTTCCAAGCATATTTTCGGTCATGAGAGGTTGGATTTTTGGATTCAGCGGGTCGAAATACACCTAGAAACTCACCCATCAAAGTCCGATTTTGATTCTGAAAAAAAATATTTTCGATCATCTCTTTTTCGTACCATGTGAAATAACTTTTTTCCAAGCATATTTTTTGTCATAAGAGGTTGGATTTTTGGATTCAGCGGGTTGAAATACACCTAGAAACTCTCCCATTAAAGTCCGATTTCGATTCTGAAAAAAAATATTTTCGATCATCTCTTTTCCGTACCATGCGAAATAACTTCTTTCCAGGTGTATTTTCGTGTAACAAAGGTTGGGTTTTTGGATTCAGCGGGTCGAAATACACCTATAAACCCACCCATCAAAGTTCGATTTCGATTCTGGAGACAGATATTTTCGATCATCTCTTTTTCGTACCATGCGAAATAACTTTTTTCCAAGCATATTTTTGGTCATCAAAGGTTGGATTTTCGGATTCAGCGGGTCGAAATACACCTAGAAACTCACCCATCAAAGTCCGATTTTGATTCTGAAAAAAAATATTTTCGATCATCTCTTTTTCGTACCATGCGAAATAACTGTTTTCCATGCATGGTTTTGGTCATCAAAGGTTGGATTTTCGGATTCAGCGGGTCGAAATACACCTAGAAACTCACCCATCAAAGTCCGATTTTGATTCTGAAAAAAAATATTTTCGATCATCTCTTTTCCGTACCATGCGAAATAACTTCTTTCCAGGTGTATTTTCGTGTAACAAAGGTTGGGTTTTTGGATTCAGCGGGTCAATATACACCTATAAACCCACCCATTAAAGTTCGATTTCGCTTCTGGAGACAGATATTTTCGATCATGTCTTTTTCGTACCATGCGGAATAACTTTTTTCCAAGCATATTTTTGGTCATCAAAGGTTGGATTTTCGGATTTAGCGGGTCGAAATACACCTAGAAACTCACCCATCAAAGTCCGATTTTGATTCTGAAAAAAAATATTTTCGATCATCTCTTTTTCGTACCATGCGAAATAACTTTTTTCCAAGCATATTTTTTGTCATAAGAGGTTGGATTTTTGGATTCAGCGGGCTGAAATACACCTAGAAAATCTCCCATTAAAGTCCGATTTCGATTCTGAAAAAAAATATTTTCGATCATCTCTTTTCCGTACCATGCGAAATAACTTCTTTCCAGGTGTATTTTCGTGTAACAAAGGTTGGGTTTTTGGATTCAGCGGGTCAAAATACACCTATAAACCCACCCATCAAAGTTCCATTTCGATTCTGGAGACAGATATTTTCGATCATCTCTTTTTCGTACCATGCGAAATAACTTTTTTCCAAGCATATTTTTGGTCATCAAAGGTTGGATTTTCGGATTCAGCGGGTCGAAATACACCTAGAAACTCACCCATCAAAGTCCGATTTTGATTCTGAAAAAAAATATTTTCGATCATCTCTTTTTCGTACCATGCGAAATAACTGTTTTCCATGCATGGTTTTGGTCATCAAAGGTTGGATTTTCGGATTCAGCGGGTCGAAATACACCTAGAAACTCACCCATCAAAGTCCGATTTTGATTCTGAAAAAAAATATTTTCGATCATCTCTTTTCCGTACCATGCGAAATAACTTCTTTCCAGGTGTATTTTCGTGTAACAAAGGTTGGGTTTTTGGATTCAGCGGGTCAATATACACCTATAAACCCACCCATTAAAGTTCGATTTCGCTTCTGGAGACAGATATTTTCGATCATGTCTTTTTCGTACCATGCGGAATAACTTTTTTCCAAGCATATTTTTGGTCATCAAAGGTTGGATTTTCGGATTTAGCGGGTCGAAATACACCTAGAAACTCACCCATCAAAGTCCGATTTTGATTCTGAAAAAAAATATTTTCGATCATCTCTTTTTCGTACCATGCGAAATAACTTTTTTCAAAGCATATTTTTTGTCATAAGAGGTTGGATTTTTGGATTCAGCGGGCTGAAATACACCTAGAAAATCTCCCATTAAAGTCCGATTTCGATTCTGAAAAAAAATATTTTCGATCATCTCTTTTCCGTACCATGCGAAATAACTTCTTTCCAGGTGTATTTTCGTGTAACAAAGGTTGGGTTTTTGGATTCAGCGGGTCAAAATACACCTATAAACCCACCCATCAAAGTTCCATTTCGATTCTGGAGACAGATATTTTCGATCATCTCTTTTTCGTACCATGCGAAATAACTTTTTTCCAAGCATATTTTTGGTCATCAAAGGTTGGATTTTCGGATTCAGCGGGTCGAAATACACCTAGAAACTCACCCATCAAAGTCCGATTTTGATTCTGAAAAAAAATATTTTCGATCATCTCTTTTTCGTACCATGCGAAATAACTGTTTCCCATGCATGGTTTTGGTCATCAAAGGTTGGATTTTCGGATTCAGCGGGTCGAAATACACCTAGAAACTCACCCATCAAAGTCCGATTTTGATTCTGAAAAAAAATATTTTCGATCATCTCTTTTCCGTACCATGCGAAATAACTTCTTTCCAGGTGTATTTTCGTGTAACAACGGTTGGGTTTTTGGATTCAGCGGGTCAAAATACACCTATAAACCCACCCATCAAAGTTCGATTTCGCTTCTGGAGACAGATATTTTCGATCATCTCTTTTTCGTACCATGCGAAATAACTTTTTTCCAAGCATATTTTTGGTCATCAAAGGTTGGATTTTCGGATTCAGCGGGTCGAAATACACCTAAAAACTCACCCATCAAAGTCCGATTTTGATTCTGAAAAAAAATATTTTCGATCATCTCTTTTTCGTACCATGCGAAATAACTTTTTTCCAAGCATATTTTTGGTGATGAGAGGTTGGATTTTTCGATTCAGCGGATCGGAATACACCTGGAAACTCACCCATCAAAGTCCGATTTTGATTCTGAAAAAAAATATTTTCGATCATCTCTTTTTCGTACCATGCGAAATAACTTTTTTCCAAGCATATTTTTGGTCATAAGAGGTTGGATTTTTGGATTCAGCGGGTCGAAATACACCTAGAAACTCACCCATCAAAGTCCGATTTTGATTCTGAAATAAAATATTTCCGATCATCTCTTTTTCGTACCATGCGAAATAACTTCTTTCCAGGTGTATTTTCGTGTAACGAAGGTTGAGTTTTTGGATTCAGCGGGTCGAAATACACCTAGAAACTCACCCATCAAAGTCCGATTTTGATTCTGAAGAAAAATATTTTCGATCATCTCTTTTTCGTACCATGCGAAATAACTTTTTTCCAAGCATATTTTTGGTGATGAGAGGTTGGATTTCTGGATTCAGCGGGTCGAAATACACCTAGAAACTCACCCATCAAAGTCCGATTTTGATTCTGAAAAAAAATATTTTCGATCATCTCTTTTTCGTACCATGCGAAATAACTTTTTTCCGAACATATTTTTTGTCATAAGAGGTTGGATTTTTGGATTCAGCGGGTCAAAATACACCTATAAACCCACCCATCAAAGTTCGATTTCGATTCTGGAGACAGATATTTTCGATCATCTCTTTTTCGTACCATGCGAAATAACTTTTTTCCAAGCATATTTTTGGTCATCAAAGGTTGGATATTCGAATTCAGCGGGTCGAAATACACCTCGAAACTCACTCATCAAAGTCCGATTTTGATTCTGAAAAAAAATATTTTCGATCATCCCTTCTTCGTACCATGCGAAATAACTTTTTTCCAAGCATATTTTTGGTCATAAGAGGTTGGATTTTTGGATTCAGCGGGTCGAAATACACCTAGAAACTCACCCATCAAAGTCCGATTTTGATTCTGAAATAAAATATCTCCGATCATCTCTTTTTCGTACCATGCGAAATAACTTTTTTCCAAGCATATTTTTGGTCATAAGAGGTTGGATTTTTGGATTCAGCGGGTTGAAATACACCTAGAAACTCACCCATTGAAGTCCAATTTCGAATCTGAAAAAAAATATTTTCGATCATCTCTTTTTCGTACCATGCGAAATAACTTCTTTCCAGGTGTATTTTCGTGTAACAAAGGTTGGATTTTTGGATTCAGCGGGTCAAAATACACCTATAAACCCACCCATCAAAGTTCGATTCCCATTCTGGGGACAGATATTTTCGATCATCTCTTTTTCGTACCATGCGAAATAACTTTTTTCCAAGCATATTTGTGGTCACCAGAGGTTGGATTTTCGGATTCAGGGGGTTGAAATACACCTAGAAACTCTCCCATGAAAGTCCGATTTTGATTCTGAAAAAAAATATTTTCGATCATCTCTTTTCCGTACCATGCGAAATAACTTCTTTCCAGGTGTATTTTCGTGTAACAAAGGTTGGGTTTTTGGATTCAGCGGGTCCAAATACACCTATAAACCCACCCATCAAAGTTCGATTTCGATTCTGGAGACAGATATTTTCGATCATCTCTTTTTCGTACCATGCGAAATAACTTTTTTCCAAGCATATTTTTGGTCATCAAAGGTTGGATTTTCGGATTCAGCGGGTCGAAATACACCTAGAAACTCACCCATCAAAGTCCGATCTTGATTCTGAAAAAAAATATTTTCGATCATCTCTTTTTCGTACCATGCGAAATAACTTTTTTCCAAGCATATTTGTGGTCATCAGAGGTTGGATTTTCGGATTCAGGGGGTCGAAATACACCTAGAAACTCTCCCATTAAAGTCCGATTTCGATTCTGAAAAAAAATATTTTCGATCATCTCTTTTCCGTACCATGCGAAATAACTTCTTTCCAGGTGTATTTTCGTGTAACAAAGGTTGGGTTTTTGGATTCAGCGGGTCAAAATACACCTATAAACCCACCCATCAAAGTTCGATTTCGATTCTGGAGACAGATATTTTCGATCATCTCTTTTTCGTAACATGCGAAATAACTTTTTTCCAAGCATATTTTTGGTCATCAAAGGTTGGATTTTCGGATTCAGCGGCCCGAAATACACCTAGAAACTCACCCATCAAAGTCCGATTTTGATTCTGAAAAAAAATATTTTCGATCATCTCTTTTTCGTACCATGCGAAATAACTGTTTTCCATGCATGGTTTTGGTCATCAAAGGTTGGATTTTCGGATTCAGCGGGTCGAAATACACCTAGAAACTCACCCATCAAAGTCCGATTTTGATTCTGAAAAAAAATATTTTCGATCATCTCTTTTCCGTACCATGCGAAATAACTTCTTTCCAGGTGTATTTTCGTGTAACGAAGGTTGGGTTTTTGGATTCAGCGGGTCAAAATACACCTATAAACCCACCCATCAAAGTTCGATTTTGCTTCTGAAGACAGATATTTTCGATCATGTCTTTTTCGTACCATGCGAAATAACTTTTTTCCAAGCATATTTTTGGTCATCAAAGGTTGGATTTCCGGATTGAGCGGGTCGAAATACACCTAGAAACTCACCCATCAAAGTCCGATTTTGATTCTGAAAAAAAATATTTTCGATCATCTCTTTTTCGTACCATGCGAAATAACTTTTTTCCAAGCATATTTTCGGTCATGAGAGGTTGGATTTTTGGATTCAGCGGGTCGAAATACACCTAGAAACTCACCCATCAAAGTCCGATTTTGATTCTGAAAAAAAATATTTTCGATCATCTCTTTTTCGTACCATGTGAAATAACTTTTTTCCAAGCATATTTTTTGTCATAAGAGGTTGGATTTTTGGATTCAGCGGGTTGAAATACACCTAGAAACTCTCCCATTAAAGTCCGATTTCGATTCTGAAAAAAAATATTTTCGATCATCTCTTTTCCGTACCATGCGAAATAACTTCTTTCCAGGTGTATTTTCGTGTAACAAAGGTTGGGTTTTTGGATTCAGCGGGTCGAAATACACCTATAAACCCACCCATCAAAGTTCGATTTCGATTCTGGAGACAGATATTTTCGATCATCTCTTTTTCGTACCATGCGAAATAACTTTTCTCCAAGCATATTTTTGGTCATCAAAGGTTGGATTTTCGGATTCAGCGGGTCGAAATACACCTAGAAACTCACCCATCAAAGTCCGATTTTGATTCTGAAAAAAAATATTTTCGATCATCTCTTTTTCGTACCATGCGAAATAACTGTTTTCCATGCATGGTTTTGGTCATCAAAGGTTGGATTTTCGGATTCAGCGGGTCGAAATACACCTAGAAACTCACCCATCAAAGTCCGATTTTGATTCTGAAAAAAAATATTTTCGATCATCTCTTTTCCGTACCATGCGAAATAACTTCTTTCCAGGTGTATTTTCGTGTAACAAAGGTTGGGTTTTTGGATTCAGCGGGTCAATATACACCTATAAACCCACCCATTAAAGTTCGATTTCGCTTCTGGAGACAGATATTTTCGATCATGTCTTTTTCGTACCATGCGGAATAACTTTTTTCCAAGCATATTTTTGGTCATCAAAGGTTGGATTTTCGGATTTAGCGGGTCGAAATACACCTAGAAACTCACCCATCAAAGTCCGATTTTGATTCTGAAAAAAAATATTTTCGATCATCTCTTTTTCGTACCATGCGAAATAACTTTTTTCCAAGCATATTTTTTGTCATAAGAGGTTGGATTTTTGGATTCAGCGGGCTGAAATACACCTAGAAAATCTCCCATTAAAGTCCGATTTCGATTCTGAAAAAAAATATTTTCGATCATCTCTTTTCCGTACCATGCGAAATAACTTCTTTCCAGGTGTATTTTCGTGTAACAAAGGTTGGGTTTTTGGATTCAGCGGGTCAAAATACACCTATAAACCCACCCATCAAAGTTCCATTTCGATTCTGGAGACAGATATTTTCGATCATCTCTTTTTCGTACCATGCGAAATAACTTTTTTCCAAGCATATTTTTGGTCATCAAAGGTTGGATTTTCGGATTCAGCGGGTCGAAATACACCTAGAAACTCACCCATCAAAGTCCGATTTTGATTCTGAAAAAAAATATTTTCGATCATCTCTTTTTCGTACCATGCGAAATAACTGTTTCCCATGCATGGTTTTGGTCATCAAAGGTTGGATTTTCGGATTCAGCGGGTCGAAATACACCTAGAAACTCACCCATCAAAGTCCGATTTTGATTCTGAAAAAAAATATTTTCGATCATCTCTTTTCCGTACCATGCGAAATAACTTCTTTCCAGGTGTATTTTCGTGTAACAACGGTTGGGTTTTTGGATTCAGCGGGTCAAAATACACCTATAAACCCACCCATCAAAGTTCGATTTCGCTTCTGGAGACAGATATTTTCGATCATCTCTTTTTCGTACCATGCGAAATAACTTTTTTCCAAGCATATTTTTGGTCATCAAAGGTTGGATTTTCGGATTCAGCGGGTCGAAATACACCTAAAAACTCACCCATCAAAGTCCGATTTTGATTCTGAAAAAAAATATTTTCGATCATCTCTTTTTCGTACCATGCGAAATAACTTTTTTCCAAGCATATTTTTGGTGATGAGAGGTGGGATTTTTGGATTCAGCGGATCGGAATACACCTGGAAACTCACCCATCAAAGTCCGATTTTGATTCTGAAAAAAAATATTTTCGATCATCTCTTTTTCGTACCATGCGAAATAACTTTTTTCCAAGCATATTTTTTGTCATAAGAGGTTGGATTTTTGGATTCAGCGGGTCAAAATACACCTATAAACCCACCCATCAAAGTTCGATTTCGATTCTGGAGACAGATATTTTCGATCATCTCTTTTTCGTACCATGCGAAATAACTTTTTTCCAAGCATATTTTTGGTCATCAAAGGTTGGATATTCGAATTCAGCGGGTCGAAATACACCTAGAAGCTCACCCATCAAAGTCCGATTTTGATTCTGAAAAAAAATATTTTCGATCATCCCTTCTTCGTACCATGCGAAATAACTTTTTTCCAAGCATATTTTTGGTCATAAGAGGTTGGATTTTTGGATTTAGCGGGTTGAAATACACCTAGAAATTCACCCATTAAAGTCCGATTTCGATTCTGAAACAAAATATTTTCGATCATCTCTTTTTCGTACCATGCGAAATAACTTCTTTCCAGGTGTATTTTTGTGTAACAAAGGTTGGATTTTTGGATTCAGCGGGTCAAAATACACCTATAAACCCACCCATCAAAGTTCGATTTCGCTTCTGGAGACAGATATTTTCGATCATCTCTTTTTCGTACCATGCGAAATAACTTTTTTCCACGCATATTTTTGGTCATCAAAGGTTGGATTTTCGGATTCAGCGGGTCGAAATACACCTAGAAACTCACCCATCAAAGTCCGATTTTGATTCTGAAAAAAAATATTTTCGATCATCTCTTTTTCGTACCATGCGAAATAACTTTTTTCCAAGCATATTTTTGGTCATAAGAGGTTGGATTTTTGGATTCAGCGGGTCGAAATACACCTAGAAACTCACCCATCAAAGTCCGATTTTGATTCTGAAATAAAATATTTCCGATCATCTCTTTTTCGTACCATGCGAAATAACTTTTTTCCAAGCATATTTTTGGTCATCAAAGGTTGGATTTTCGGATTCAGCGGGTCGAAATACACCTAGAAACTCACCCATCAAAGTCCGATTTTGATTCTGAAAAAAAATATTTTCGATCATCTCTTTTTCGTACCATGCGAAATAACTGTTTTCCATGCATGGTTTTGGTCATCAAAGGTTGGATTTTCGGATTCAGCGGGTCGAAATACACCTAGAAACTCACCCATCAAAGTCCGATTTTGATTCTGAAAAAAAATATTTTCGATCATCTCTTTTCCGTACCATGCGAAATAACTTCTTTCCAGGTGTATTTTCGTGTAACAAAGGTTGGGTTTTTGGATTCAGCGGGTCAATATACACCTATAAACCCACCCATCAAAGTTCGATTTCGCTTCTGGAGACAGATATTTTCGATCATGTCTTTTTCGTACCATGCGAAATAACTTTTTTCCAAGCATATTTTTGGTCATCAAAGGTTGGATTTTCGGATTTAGCGGGTCGAAATACACCTAGAAACTCACCCATCAAAGTCCGATTTTGATTCTGAAAAAAAATATTTTCGATCATCTCTTTTTCGTACCATGCGAAATAACTTTTTTCCAAGCATATTTTTTGTCATAAGAGGTTGGATTTTTGGATTCAGCGGGCTGAAATACACCTAGAAAATCTCCCATTAAAGTCCGATTTCAATTCTGAAAAAAAATATTTTCGATCATCTCTTTTCCGTACCATGCGAAATAACTTCTTTCCAGGTGTATTTTCGTGTAACAAAGGTTGGGTTTTTGGATTCAGCGGGTCAAAATACACCTATAAACCCACCCATCAAAGTTCGATTTCGATTCTGGAGACAGATATTTTCGATCATCTCTTTTTCGTACCATGCGAAATAACTTTTTTCCAAGCATATTTTTGGTCATCAAAGGTTGGATTTTCGGATTCAGCGGGTCGAAATACACCTAGAAACTCACCCATCAAAGTCCGATTTTGATTCTGAAAAAAAATATTTTCGATCATCTCTTTTTCGTACCATGCGAAATAACTGTTTCCCATGCATGGTTTTGGTCATCAAAGGTTGGATTTTCGGATTCAGCGGGTCGAAATACACCTAGAAACTCACCCATCAAAGTCCGATTTTGATTCTGAAAAAAAATATTTTCGATCATCTCTTTTCCGTACCATGCGAAATAACTTCTTTCCAGGTGTATTTTCGTGTAACAACGGTTGGGTTTTTGGATTCAGCGGGTCAAAATACACCTATAAACCCACCCATCAAAGTTCGATTTCGCTTCTGGAGACAGATATTTTCGATCATCTCTTTTTCGTACCATGCGAAATAACTTTTTTCCAAGCATATTTTTGGTCATCAAAGGTTGGATTTTCGGATTCAGCGGGTCGAAATACACCTAAAAACTCACCCATCAAAGTCCGATTTTGATTCTGAAAAAAAATATTTTCGATCATCTCTTTTTCGTACCATGCGAAATAACTTTTTTCCAAGCATATTTTTGGTGATGAGAGGTTGGATTTTTGGATTCAGCGAATCGGAATACACCTAGAAACTCACCCATCAAAGTCCGATTTTGATTCTGAAAAAAAATATTTTCGATCATCTCTTTTTCGTACCATGCGAAATAACTTTTTTCCAAGCATATTTTTTGTCATAAGAGGTTGGATTTTTGGATTCAGCGGGTCAAAATACACCTATAAACCCACCCATCAAAGTTCGATTTCGATTCTGGAGACAGATATTTTCGATCATCTCTTTTTCGTACCATGCGAAATAACTTTTTTCCAAGCATATTTTTGGTCATCAAAGGTTGGATATTCGAATTCAGCGGGTCGAAATACACCTAGAAGCTCACCCATCAAAGTCCGATTTTGATTCTGAAAAAAAATATTTTCGATCATCCCTTCTTCGTACCATGCGAAATAACTTTTTTCCAAGCATATTTTTGGTCATAAGAGGTTGGATTTTTGGATTTAGCGGGTTGAAATACACCTAGAAATTCACCCATTAAAGTCCGATTTCGATTCTGAAACAAAATATTTTCGATCATCTCTTTTTCGTACCATGCGAAATAACTTCTTTCCAGGTGTATTTTTGTGTAACAAAGGTTGGATTTTTGGATTCAGCGGGTCAAAATACACCTATAAACCCACCCATCAAAGTTCGATTTCGCTTCTGGAGACAGATATTTTCGATCATCTCTTTTTCGTACCATGCGAAATAACTTTTTTCCACGCATATTTTTGGTCATCAAAGGTTGGATTTTCGGATTCAGCGGGTCGAAATACACCTAGAAACTCACCCATCAAAGTCCGATTTTGATTCTGAAAAAAAATATTTTCGATCATCTCTTTTTCGTACCATGCGAAATAACTTTTTTCCAAGCATATTTTTGGTCATAAGAGGTTGGATTTTTGGATTCAGCGGGTCGAAATACACCTAGAAACTCACCCATCAAAGTCCGATTTTGATTCTGAAATAAAATATTTCCGATCATCTCTTTTTCGTACCATGCGAAATAACTTTTTTCCAAGCATATTTTTGGTCATCAAAGGTTGGATTTTCGGATTCAGCGGGTCGAAATACACCTAGAAACTCACCCATCAAAGTCCGATTTTGATTCTGAAAAAAAATATTTTCGATCATCTCTTTTTCGTACCATGCGAAATAACTGTTTTCCATGCATGGTTTTGGTCATCAAAGGTTGGATTTTCGGATTCAGCGGGTCGAAATACACCTAGAAACTCACCCATCAAAGTCCGATTTTGATTCTGAAAAAAAATATTTTCGATCATCTCTTTTCCGTACCATGCGAAATAACTTCTTTCCAGGTGTATTTTCGTGTAACAAAGGTTGGGTTTTTGGATTCAGCGGGTCAATATACACCTATAAACCCACCCATCAAAGTTCGATTTCGCTTCTGGAGACAGATATTTTCGATCATGTCTTTTTCGTACCATGCGAAATAACTTTTTTCCAAGCATATTTTTGGTCATCAAAGGTTGGATTTTCGGATTTAGCGGGTCGAAATACACCTAGAAACTCACCCATCAAAGTCCGATTTTGATTCTGAAAAAAAATATTTTCGATCATCTCTTTTTCGTACCATGTGAAATAACTTTTTTCCAAGCATATTTTTTGTCATAAGAGGTTGGATTTTTGGATTCAGCGGGTTGAAATACACCTAGAAACTCTCCCATTAAAGTCCGATTTCGATTCTGAAAAAAAATATTTTCGATCATCTCTTTTCCGTACCATGCGAAATAACTTCTTTCCAGGTGTATTTTCGTGTAACAAAGGTTGGGTTTTTGGATTCAGCGGGTCGAAATACACCTATAAACCCACCCATCAAAGTTCGATTTCGATTCTGGAGACAGATATTTTCGATCATCTCTTTTTCGTACCATGCGAAATAACTTTTCTCCAAGCATATTTTTGGTCATCAAAGGTTGGATTTTCGGATTCAGCGGGTCGAAATACACCTAGAAACTCACCCATCAAAGTCCGATTTTGATTCTGAAAAAAAATATTTTCGATCATCTCTTTTTCGTACCATGCGAAATAACTGTTTTCCATGCATGGTTTTGGTCATCAAAGGTTGGATTTTCGGATTCAGCGGGTCGAAATACACCTAGAAACTCACCCATCAAAGTCCGATTTTGATTCTGAAAAAAAATATTTTCGATCATCTCTTTTCCGTACCATGCGAAATAACTTCTTTCCAGGTGTATTTTCGTGTAACAAAGGTTGGGTTTTTGGATTCAGCGGGTCAATATACACCTATAAACCCACCCATTAAAGTTCGATTTCGCTTCTGGAGACAGATATTTTCGATCATGTCTTTTTCGTACCATGCGGAATAACTTTTTTCCAAGCATATTTTTGGTCATCAAAGGTTGGATTTTCGGATTTAGCGGGTCGAAATACACCTAGAAACTCACCCATCAAAGTCCGATTTTGATTCTGAAAAAAAATATTTTCGATCATCTCTTTTTCGTACCATGCGAAATAACTTTTTTCCAAGCATATTTTTTGTCATAAGAGGTTGGATTTTTGGATTCAGCGGGCTGAAATACACCTAGAAAATCTCCCATTAAAGTCCGATTTCGATTCTGAAAAAAAATATTTTCGATCATCTCTTTTCCGTACCATGCGAAATAACTTCTTTCCAGGTGTATTTTCGTGTAACAAAGGTTGGGTTTTTGGATTCAGCGGGTCAAAATACACCTATAAACCCACCCATCAAAGTTCCATTTCGATTCTGGAGACAGATATTTTCGATCATCTCTTTTTCGTACCATGCGAAATAACTTTTTTCCAAGCATATTTTTGGTCATCAAAGGTTGGATTTTCGGATTCAGCGGGTCGAAATACACCTAGAAACTCACCCATCAAAGTCCGATTTTGATTCTGAAAAAAAATATTTTCGATCATCTCTTTTTCGTACCATGCGAAATAACTGTTTCCCATGCATGGTTTTGGTCATCAAAGGTTGGATTTTCGGATTCAGCGGGTCGAAATACACCTAGAAACTCACCCATCAAAGTCCGATTTTGATTCTGAAAAAAAATATTTTCGATCATCTCTTTTCCGTACCATGCGAAATAACTTCTTTCCAGGTGTATTTTCGTGTAACAACGGTTGGGTTTTTGGATTCAGCGGGTCAAAATACACCTATAAACCCACCCATCAAAGTTCGATTTCGCTTCTGGAGACAGATATTTTCGATCATCTCTTTTTCGTACCATGCGAAATAACTTTTTTCCAAGCATATTTTTGGTCATCAAAGGTTGGATTTTCGGATTCAGCGGGTCGAAATACACCTAAAAACTCACCCATCAAAGTCCGATTTTGATTCTGAAAAAAAATATTTTCGATCATCTCTTTTTCGTACCATGCGAAATAACTTTTTTCCAAGCATATTTTTGGTGATGAGAGGTGGGATTTTTGGATTCAGCGGATCGGAATACACCTGGAAACTCACCCATCAAAGTCCGATTTTGATTCTGAAAAAAAATATTTTCGATCATCTCTTTTTCGTACCATGCGAAATAACTTTTTTCCAAGCATATTTTTTGTCATAAGAGGTTGGATTTTTGGATTCAGCGGGTCAAAATACACCTATAAACCCACCCATCAAAGTTCGATTTCGATTCTGGAGACAGATATTTTCGATCATCTCTTTTTCGTACCATGCGAAATAACTTTTTTCCAAGCATATTTTTGGTCATCAAAGGTTGGATATTCGAATTCAGCGGGTCGAAATACACCTAGAAGCTCACCCATCAAAGTCCGATTTTGATTCTGAAAAAAAATATTTTCGATCATCCCTTCTTCGTACCATGCGAAATAACTTTTTTCCAAGCATATTTTTGGTCATAAGAGGTTGGATTTTTGGATTTAGCGGGTTGAAATACACCTAGAAATTCACCCATTAAAGTCCGATTTCGATTCTGAAACAAAATATTTTCGATCATCTCTTTTTCGTACCATGCGAAATAACTTCTTTCCAGGTGTATTTTTGTGTAACAAAGGTTGGATTTTTGGATTCAGCGGGTCAAAATACACCTATAAACCCACCCATCAAAGTTCGATTTCGCTTCTGGAGACAGATATTTTCGATCATCTCTTTTTCGTACCATGCGAAATAACTTTTTTCCACGCATATTTTTGGTCATCAAAGGTTGGATTTTCGGATTCAGCGGGTCGAAATACACCTAGAAACTCACCCATCAAAGTCCGATTTTGATTCTGAAAAAAAATATTTTCGATCATCTCTTTTTCGTACCATGCGAAATAACTTTTTTCCAAGCATATTTTTGGTCATAAGAGGTTGGATTTTTGGATTCAGCGGGTCGAAATACACCTAGAAACTCACCCATCAAAGTCCGATTTTGATTCTGAAATAAAATATTTCCGATCATCTCTTTTTCGTACCATGCGAAATAACTTTTTTCCAAGCATATTTTTGGTCATCAAAGGTTGGATTTTCGGATTCAGCGGGTCGAAATACACCTAGAAACTCACCCATCAAAGTCCGATTTTGATTCTGAAAAAAAATATTTTCGATCATCTCTTTTTCGTACCATGCGAAATAACTGTTTTCCATGCATGGTTTTGGTCATCAAAGGTTGGATTTTCGGATTCAGCGGGTCGAAATACACCTAGAAACTCACCCATCAAAGTCCGATTTTGATTCTGAAAAAAAATATTTTCGATCATCTCTTTTCCGTACCATGCGAAATAACTTCTTTCCAGGTGTATTTTCGTGTAACAAAGGTTGGGTTTTTGGATTCAGCGGGTCAATATACACCTATAAACCCACCCATCAAAGTTCGATTTCGCTTCTGGAGACAGATATTTTCGATCATGTCTTTTTCGTACCATGCGAAATAACTTTTTTCCAAGCATATTTTTGGTCATCAAAGGTTGGATTTTCGGATTTAGCGGGTCGAAATACACCTAGAAACTCACCCATCAAAGTCCGATTTTGATTCTGAAAAAAAATATTTTCGATCATCTCTTTTTCGTACCATGCGAAATAACTTTTTTCCAAGCATATTTTTTGTCATAAGAGGTTGGATTTTTGGATTCAGCGGGCTGAAATACACCTAGAAAATCTCCCATTAAAGTCCGATTTCAATTCTGAAAAAAAATATTTTCGATCATCTCTTTTCCGTACCATGCGAAATAACTTCTTTCCAGGTGTATTTTCGTGTAACAAAGGTTGGGTTTTTGGATTCAGCGGGTCAAAATACACCTATAAACCCACCCATCCAAGTTCGATTTCGATTCTGGAGACAGATATTTTCGATCATCTCTTTTTCGTACCATGCGAAATAACTTTTTTCCAAGCATATTTTTGGTCATCAAAGGTTGGATTTTCGGATTCAGCGGGTCGAAATACACCTAGAAACTCACCCATCAAAGTCCGATTTTGATTCTGAAAAAAAATATTTTCGATCATCTCTTTTTCGTACCATGCGAAATAACTTTTTTCCAAGCATATTTTTGGTCATAAGAGGTTGGATTTTTGGATTCAGCGGGTCGAAATACACCTAGAAACTCACCCATCAAAGTCCGATTTTGATTCTGAAATAAAATATTTCCGATCATCTCTTTTTCGTACCATGCGAAATAACTTTTTTCCAAGCATATTTTTGGTCATCAAAGGTTGGATTTTCGGATTCAGCGGGTCGAAATACACCTAGAAACTCACCCATCAAAGTCCGATTTTGATTCTGAAAAAAAATATTTTCGATCATCTCTTTTTCGTACCATGCGAAATAACTGTTTTCCATGCATGGTTTTGGTCATCAAAGGTTGGATTTTCGGATTCAGCGGGTCGAAATACACCTAGAAACTCACCCATCAAAGTCCGATTTTGATTCTGAAAAAAAATATTTTCGATCATCTCTTTTCCGTACCATGCGAAATAACTTCTTTCCAGGTGTATTTTCGTGTAACAAAGGTTGGGTTTTTGGATTCAGCGGGTCAATATACACCTATAAACCCACCCATCAAAGTTCGATTTCGCTTCTGGAGACAGATATTTTCGATCATGTCTTTTTCGTACCATGCGAAATAACTTTTTTCCAAGCATATTTTTGGTCATCAAAGGTTGGATTTTCGGATTTAGCGGGTCGAAATACACCTAGAAACTCACCCATCAAAGTCCGATTTTGATTCTGAAAAAAAATATTTTCGATCATCTCTTTTTCGTACCATGCGAAATAACTGTTTCCCATGCATGGTTTTGGTCATCAAAGGTTGGATTTTCGGATTCAGCGGGTCGAAATACACCTAGAAACTCACCCATCAAAGTCCGATTTTGATTCTGAAAAAAAATATTTTCGATCATCTCTTTTCCGTACCATGCGAAATAACTTCTTTCCAGGTGTATTTTCGTGTAACAACGGTTGGGTTTTTGGATTCAGCGGGTCAAAATACACCTATAAACCCACCCATCAAAGTTCGATTTCGCTTCTGGAGACAGATATTTTCGATCATCTCTTTTTCGTACCATGCGAAATAACTTTTTTCCAAGCATATTTTTGGTCATCAAAGGTTGGATTTTCGGATTCAGCGGGTCGAAATACACCTAAAAACTCACCCATCAAAGTCCGATTTTGATTCTGAAAAAAAATATTTTCGATCATCTCTTTTTCGTACCATGCGAAATAACTTTTTTCCAAGCATATTTTTGGCGATGAGAGGTTGGATTTTTGGATTCAGCGAATCGGAATACACCTAGAAACTCACCCATCAAAGTCCGATTTTGATTCTGAAAAAAAATATTTTCGATCATCTCTTTTTCGTACCATGCGAAATAACTTTTTTCCAAGCATATTTTTTGTCATAAGAGGTTGGATTTTTGGATTCAGCGGGTCAAAATACACCTATAAACCCACCCATCAAAGTTCGATTTCGATTCTGGAGACAGATATTTTCGATCATCTCTTTTTCGTACCATGCGAAATAACTTTTTTCCAAGCATATTTTTGGTCATCAAAGGTTGGATATTCGAATTCAGCGGGTCGAAATACACCTAGAAGCTCACCCATCAAAGTCCGATTTTGATTCTGAAAAAAAATATTTTCGATCATCCCTTCTTCGTACCATGCGAAATAACTTTTTTCCAAGCATATTTTTGGTCATAAGAGGTTGGATTTTTGGATTTAGCGGGTTGAAATACACCTAGAAATTCACCCATTAAAGTCCGATTTCGATTCTGAAACAAAATATTTTCGATCATCTCTTTTTCGTACCATGCGAAATAACTTCTTTCCAGGTGTATTTTTGTGTAACAAAGGTTGGATTTTTGGATTCAGCGGGTCAAAATACACCTATAAACCCACCCATCAAAGTTCGATTTCGCTTCTGGAGACAGATATTTTCGATCATCTCTTTTTCGTACCATGCGAAATAACTTTTTTCCACGCATATTTTTGGTCATCAAAGGTTGGATTTTCGGATTCAGCGGGTCGAAATACACCTAGAAACTCACCCATCAAAGTCCGATTTTGATTCTGAAAAAAAATATTTTCGATCATCTCTTTTTCGTACCATGCGAAATAACTTTTTTCCAAGCATATTTTTGGTCATAAGAGGTTGGATTTTTGGATTCAGCGGGTCGAAATACACCTAGAAACTCACCCATCAAAGTCCGATTTTGATTCTGAAATAAAATATTTCCGATCATCTCTTTTTCGTACCATGCGAAATAACTTTTTTCCAAGCATATTTTTGGTCATCAAAGGTTGGATTTTCGGATTCAGCGGGTCGAAATACACCTAGAAACTCACCCATCAAAGTCCGATTTTGATTCTGAAAAAAAATATTTTCGATCATCTCTTTTTCGTACCATGCGAAATAACTGTTTTCCATGCATGGTTTTGGTCATCAAAGGTTGGATTTTCGGATTCAGCGGGTCGAAATACACCTAGAAACTCACCCATCAAAGTCCGATTTTGATTCTGAAAAAAAATATTTTCGATCATCTCTTTTCCGTACCATGCGAAATAACTTCTTTCCAGGTGTATTTTCGTGTAACAAAGGTTGGGTTTTTGGATTCAGCGGGTCAATATACACCTATAAACCCACCCATCAAAGTTCGATTTCGCTTCTGGAGACAGATATTTTCGATCATGTCTTTTTCGTACCATGCGAAATAACTTTTTTCCAAGCATATTTTTGGTCATCAAAGGTTGGATTTTCGGATTTAGCGGGTCGAAATACACCTAGAAACTCACCCATCAAAGTCCGATTTTGATTCTGAAAAAAAATATTTTCGATCATCTCTTTTTCGTACCATGCGAAATAACTTTTTTCCAAGCATATTTTTTGTCATAAGAGGTTGGATTTTTGGATTCAGCGGGCTGAAATACACCTAGAAAATCTCCCATTAAAGTCCGATTTCAATTCTGAAAAAAAATATTTTCGATCATCTCTTTTCCGTACCATGCGAAATAACTTCTTTCCAGGTGTATTTTCGTGTAACAAAGGTTGGGTTTTTGGATTCAGCGGGTCAAAATACACCTATAAACCCACCCATCAAAGTTCGATTTCGATTCTGGAGACAGATATTTTCGATCATCTCTTTTTCGTACCATGCGAAATAACTTTTTTCCAAGCATATTTTTGGTCATCAAAGGTTGGATTTTCGGATTCAGCGGGTCGAAATACACCTAGAAACTCACCCATCAAAGTCCGATTTTGATTCTGAAAAAAAATATTTTCGATCATCTCTTTTTCGTACCATGCGAAATAACTGTTTCCCATGCATGGTTTTGGTCATCAAAGGTTGGATTTTCGGATTCAGCGGGTCGAAATACACCTAGAAACTCACCCATCAAAGTCCGATTTTGATTCTGAAAAAAAATATTTTCGATCATCTCTTTTCCGTACCATGCGAAATAACTTCTTTCCAGGTGTATTTTCGTGTAACAACGGTTGGGTTTTTGGATTCAGCGGGTCAAAATACACCTATAAACCCACCCATCAAAGTTCGATTTCGCTTCTGGAGACAGATATTTTCGATCATCTCTTTTTCGTACCATGCGAAATAACTTTTTTCCAAGCATATTTTTGGTCATCAAAGGTTGGATTTTCGGATTCAGCGGGTCGAAATACACCTAAAAACTCACCCATCAAAGTCCGATTTTGATTCTGAAAAAAAATATTTTCGATCATCTCTTTTTCGTACCATGCGAAATAACTTTTTTCCAAGCATATTTTTGGTGATGAGAGGTTGGATTTTTGGATTCAGCGAATCGGAATACACCTAGAAACTCACCCATCAAAGTCCGATTTTGATTCTGAAAAAAAATATTTTCGATCATCTCTTTTTCGTACCATGCGAAATAACTTTTTTCCAAGCATATTTTTTGTCATAAGAGGTTGGATTTTTGGATTCAGCGGGTCAAAATACACCTATAAACCCACCCATCAAAGTTCGATTTCGATTCTGGAGACAGATATTTTCGATCATCTCTTTTTCGTACCATGCGAAATAACTTTTTTCCAAGCATATTTTTGGTCATCAAAGGTTGGATATTCGAATTCAGCGGGTCGAAATACACCTAGAAACTCACCCATCAAAGTCCGATTTTGATTCTGAAAAAAAATATTTTCGATCATCCCTTCTTCGTACCATGCGAAATAACTTTTTTCCAAGCATATTTTTGGTCATAAGAGGTTTGATTTTTGGATTTAGCGGGTTGAAATACACCTAGAAATTCACCCATTAAAGTCCGATTTCGATTCTGAAACAAAATATTTTCGATCATCTCTTTTTCGTACCATGCGAAATAACTTTTTTCCAGGTGTATTTTTGTGTAACAAAGGTTGGATTTTTGGATTCAGCGGGTCAAAATACACCTATAAACCCACCCATCAAAGTTCGATTTCGCTTCTGGAGACAGATATTTTCGATCATCTCTTTTTCGTACCATGCGAAATAACTTTTTTCCACGCATATTTTTGGTCATCAAAGGTTGGATTTTCGGATTCAGCGGGTCGAAATACACCTAGAAACTCACCCATCAAAGTCCGATTTTGATTCTGAAAAAAAATATTTTCGATCATCTCTTTTTCGTACCATACGAAATAACTTTTTTCCAAGCATATTTTTGGTCATAAGAGGTTGGATTTTTGGATTCAGCGGGTCGAAATACACCTAGAAACTCACCCATCGAAGTCCGATTTTGATTCTGAAATAAAATATTTCCGATCATCTCTTTTTCGTACCATGCGAAATAACTTTTTTCCAAGCATATTTTTGGTCATAAGAGGTTGGATTTTTGTATTCAGCGGGTTGAAATACACCTAGAAACTCACCCATTAAAGACCGATTCCGATTCTGAAGAAAAATATTTTCGATCATCTCTTTTTCGTACCATGCGAAATAACTTCTTTCCAGGTGTATTTTCGTGTAACAAAGGTTGGGTTCTTGGATTCAGCGGGTCAATATACACCTATAAACCCACCCATCAAAGTTCGATTTCGCTTCTGGAGACAGATATTTTCGATCAT
The DNA here is from genome assembly GCA_963170745.1 of Phymatocera aterrima. Classification (NCBI taxonomy): domain Eukaryota; kingdom Metazoa; phylum Arthropoda; class Insecta; order Hymenoptera; family Tenthredinidae; genus Phymatocera; species Phymatocera aterrima. The sequence goes on along the minus strand of CAUJGY010000144.1, from coordinate 241,672 downwards.
GTCTTTTTCGTACCATGCGAAATAACTTTTTTCCAAGCATATTTTTGGTCATCAAAGGTTGGATTTTCGGATTTAGCGGGTCGAAATACACCTAGAAACTCACCCATCAAAGTCCGATTTTGATTCTGAAAAAAAATATTTTCGATCATCTCTTTTTCGTACCATGCGAAATAACTTTTTTCCAAGCATATTTTTTGTCATAAGAGGTTGGATTTTTGGATTCAGCGGGCTGAAATACACCTAGAAACTCTCCCATTAAAGTCCGATTTCGATTCTGAAAAAAAATATTTTCGATCATCTCTTTTCCGTACCATGCGAAATAACTTCTTTCCAGGTGTATTTTCGTGGAACAAAGGTTGGGTTTTTGGATTCAGCGGGTCAAAATACACCTACAAACCCACCCATCAAAGTTCGATTTCGATTCTGGAGACAGATATTTTCGATCATCTCTTTTTCGTACCATGCGAAATAACTTTTTTCCAAGCATATTTTTGGTCATCAAAGGTTGGATTTTCGGATTCAGCGGGTCGAAATACACCTAGAAACTCACCCATCAGAGTCCGATTTTGATTCTGAACAAAAATATTTTCGATCATCTCTTTTTCGTACCATGCGAAATAACTGTTTCCCATGCATGGTTTTGGTCATCAAAGGTTGGATTTTCGGATTCAGCGGGTCGAAATACACCTAGAAACTCACCCATCAAAGTCCGATTTTGATTCTGAAAAAAAATATTTTCGATCATCTCTTTTCCGTACCATGCGAAATAACTTCTTTCCAGGTGTATTTCCGTGTAACAACGGTTGGGTTTTTGGATTCAGCGGGTCAAAATACACCTATAAACCCACCCATCAAAGTTCGATTTCGCTTCTGGAGACAGATATTTTCGATCATCTCTTTTTCGTACCATGCGAAATAACTTTTTTCCAAGCATATTTTTGGTCATCAAAGGTTGGATTTTCGGATTCAGCGGGTCGAAATACACCTAAAAACTCACCCATCAAAGTCCGATTTTGATTCTGAAAAAAAATATTTTCGATCATCTCTTTTTCGTACCATGCGAAATAACTTTTTTCCAAGCATATTTTTGGTCATAAGAGGTTGGATTTTTGGATTCAGCGGGTCGAAATACACCTAGAAACTCACTCATCAAAGTCCGATTTTGATTCTGAAATAAAATATCTCCGATCATCTCTTTTTCGTACCATGCGAAATAACTTTTTTCCAAGCATATTTTTGGTCATAAGAGGTTGGATTTTTGGATTCAGCGGGTTGGAATACACCTAGAAACTCACCCATTAAAGACCGATTCCGATTCTGAAGAAAAATATTTTCGATCATCTCTTTTTCGTACCATGCGAAATAACTTTTTTCCAAGCATATTTTTGGTCATAAGAGGTTGGATTTTTGGATTCAGCGGGTTGAAATACACCTAGAAACTCACCCATTGAAGTCCAATTTCGATTCTGAAAAAAAATATTTTCGATCATCTCTTTTTCGTACCATGCGAAATAACTTCTTTCCAGGTGTATTTTCGTGTAACAAAGGTTGGATTTTTGGATTCAGCGGGTCAAAATACACCTATAAACCCACCCATCAAAGTTCGATTCCCATTCTGGAGACAGATATTTTCGATCATCTCTTTTTCGTACCATGCGAAATAACTTTTTTCCAAGCATATTTGTGGTCACCAGAGGTTGGATTTTCGGATTCAGGGGGTTGAAATACACCTAGAAACTCTCCCATGAAAGTCCGATTTTGATTCTGAAAAAAAATATTTTCGATCATCTCTTTTCCGTACCATGCGAAATAACTTCTTTCCAGGTGTATTTTCGTGTAACAAAGGTTGGGTTTTTGGATTCAGCGGGTCCAAATACACCTATAAACCCACCCATCAAAGTTCGATTTCGATTCTGGAGACAGATATTTTCGATCATCTCTTTTTCGTACCATGCGAAATAACTTTTTTCCAAGCATATTTTTGGTCATCAAAGGTTGGATTTTCGGATTCAGCGGGTCGAAATACACCTAGAAACTCACCCATCAAAGTCCGATCTTGATTCTGAAAAAAAATATTTTCGATCATCTCTTTTTCGTACCATGCAAAATAACTTTTTTCCAAGCATATTTTTGGTCATAAGAGGTTGGATTTTTGGATTCAGCGGGTCGAAATACACCTAGAAACTCACCCATCGAAGTCCGATTTTGATTCTGAAATAAAATATTTCCGATCATCTCTTTTTCGTACCATGCGAAATAACTTTTTTCCAAGCATATTTTTGGTCATAAGAGGTTGGATTTTTGTATTCAGCGGGTTGAAATACACCTAGAAACTCACCCATTAAAGACCGATTCCGATTCTGAAGAAAAATATTTTCGATCATCTCTTTTTCGTACCATGCGAAATAACTTCTTTCCAGGTGTATTTTCGTGTAACAAAGGTTGGGTTTTTGGATTCAGCGGGTCAATATACACCTATAAACCCACCCATCAAAGTTCGATTTCGCTTCTGGAGACAGATATTTTCGATCATGTCTTTTTCGTACCATGCGAAATAACTTTTTTCCAAGCATATTTTTGGTCATCAAAGGTTGGATTTTCGGATTTAGCGGGTCGAAATACACCTAGAAACTCACCCATCAAAGTCCGATTTTGATTCTGAAAAAAAATATTTTCGATCATCTCTTTTTCGTACCATGCGAAATAACTTTTTTCCAAGCATATTTTTTGTCATAAGAGGTTGGATTTTTGGATTCAGCGGGCTGAAATACACCTAGAAACTCTCCCATTAAAGTCCGATTTCGATTCTGAAAAAAAATATTTTCGATCATCTCTTTTCCGTACCATGCGAAATAACTTCTTTCCAGGTGTATTTTCGTGCAACAAAGGTTGGGTTTTTGGATTCAGCGGGTCAAAATACACCTACAAACCCACCCATCAAAGTTCGATTTCGATTCTGGAGACAGATATTTTCGATCATCTCTTTTTCGTACCATGCGAAATAACTTTTTTCCAAGCATATTTTTGGTCATCAAAGGTTGGATTTTCGGATTCAGCGGGTCGAAATACACCTAGAAACTCACCCATCAGAGTCCGATTTTGATTCTGAACAAAAATATTTTCGATCATCTCTTTTTCGTACCATGCGAAATAACTGTTTCCCATGCATGGTTTTGGTCATCAAAGGTTGGATTTTCGGATTCAGCGGGTCGAAATACACCTAGAAACTCACCCATCAAAGTCCGATTTTGATTCTGAAAAAAAATATTTTCGATCATCTCTTTTCCGTACCATGCGAAATAACTTTTTTCCAAGCATATTTTTGGTCATCAAAGGTTGGATTTTCGGATTCAGCGGGTCGAAATACACCTAAAAACTCACCCATCAAAGTCCGATTTTGATTCTGAAAAAAAATATTTTCGATCATCTCTTTTTCGTACCATGCGAAATAACTTTTTTCCAAGCATATTTTTGGTCATAAGAGGTTGGATTTTTGGATTCAGCGGGTCGAAATACACCTAGAAACTCACTCATCAAAGTCCGATTTTGATTCTGAAATAAAATATCTCCGATCATCTCTTTTTCGTACCATGCGAAATAACTTTTTTCCAAGCATATTTTTGGTCATAAGAGGTTGGATTTTTGGATTCAGCGGGTTGGAATACACCTAGAAACTCACCCATTAAAGACCGATTCCGATTCTGAAGAAAAATATTTTCGATCATCTCTTTTTCGTACCATGCGAAATAACTTTTTTCCAAGCATATTTTTGGTCATAAGAGGTTGGATTTTTGGATTCAGCGGGTTGAAATACACCTAGAAACTCACCCATTGAAGTCCAATTTCGATTCTGAAAAAAAATATTTTCGATCATCTCTTTTTCGTACCATGCGAAATAACTTCTTTCCAGGTGTATTTTCGTGTAACAAAGGTTGGATTTTTGGATTCAGCGGGTCAAAATACACCTATAAACCCACCCATCAAAGTTCGATTCCCATTCTGGAGACAGATATTTTCGATCATCTCTTTTTCGTACCATGCGAAATAACTTTTTTCCAAGCATATTTGTGGTCACCAGAGGTTGGATTTTCGGATTCAGGGGGTTGAAATACACCTAGAAACTCTCCCATGAAAGTCCGATTTTGATTCTGAAAAAAAATATTTTCGATCATCTCTTTTCCGTACCATGCGAAATAACTTCTTTCCAGGTGTATTTTCGTGTAACAAAGGTTGGGTTTTTGGATTCAGCGGGTCCAAATACACCTATAAACCCACCCATCAAAGTTCGATTTCGATTCTGGAGACAGATATTTTCGATCATCTCTTTTTCGTACCATGCGAAATAACTTTTTTCCAAGCATATTTTTGGTCATCAAAGGTTGGATTTTCGGATTCAGCGGGTCGAAATACACCTAGAAACTCACCCATCAAAGTCCGATCTTGATTCTGAAAAAAAATATTTTCGATCATCTCTTTTTCGTACCATGCAAAATAACTTTTTTCCAAGCATATTTTTGGTCATAAGAGGTTGGATTTTTGGATTCAGCGGGTCGAAATACACCTAGAAACTCACCCATCGAAGTCCGATTTTGATTCTGAAATAAAATATTTCCGATCATCTCTTTTTCGTACCATGCGAAATAACTTTTTTCCAAGCATATTTTTGGTCATAAGAGGTTGGATTTTTGTATTCAGCGGGTTGAAATACACCTAGAAACTCACCCATTAAAGACCGATTCCGATTCTGAAGAAAAATATTTTCGATCATCTCTTTTTCGTACCATGCGAAATAACTTCTTTCCAGGTGTATTTTCGTGTAACAAAGGTTGGGTTTTTGGATTCAGCGGGTCAATATACACCTATAAACCCACCCATCAAAGTTCGATTTCGCTTCTGGAGACAGATATTTTCGATCATGTCTTTTTCGTACCATGCGAAATAACTTTTTTCCAAGCATATTTTTGGTCATCAAAGGTTGGATTTTCGGATTTAGCGGGTCGAAATACACCTAGAAACTCACCCATCAACGTCCGATTTTGATTCTGAAAAAAAATATTTTCGATCATCTCTTTTTCGTACCATGCGAAATAACTTTTTTCCAAGCATATTTTTTGTCATAAGAGGTTGGATTTTTGGATTCAGCGGGCTGAAATACACCTAGAAACTCTCCCATTAAAGTCCGATTTCGATTCTGAAAAAAAATATTTTCGATCATCTCTTTTCCGTACCATGCGAAATAACTTCTTTCCAGGTGTATTTTCGTGCAACAAAGGTTGGGTTTTTGGATTCAGCGGGTCAAAATACACCTACAAACCCACCCATCAAAGTTCGATTTCGATTCTGGAGACAGATATTTTCGATCATCTCTTTTTCGTACCATGCGAAATAACTTTTTTCCAAGCATATTTTTGGTCATCAAAGGTTGGATTTTCGGATTCAGCGGGTCGAAATACACCTAGAAACTCACCCATCAGAGTCCGATTTTGATTCTGAACAAAAATATTTTCGATCATCTCTTTTTCGTACCATGCGAAATAACTGTTTCCCATGCATGGTTTTGGTCATCAAAGGTTGGATTTTCGGATTCAGCGGGTCGAAATACACCTAGAAACTCACCCATCAAAGTCCGATTTTGATTCTGAAAAAAAATATTTTCGATCATCTCTTTTCCGTACCATGCGAAATAACTTTTTTCCAAGCATATTTTTGGTCATCAAAGGTTGGATTTTCGGATTCAGCGGGTCGAAATACACCTAAAAACTCACCCATCAAAGTCCGATTTTGATTCTGAAAAAAAATATTTTCGATCATCTCTTTTTCGTACCATGCGAAATAACTTTTTTCCAAGCATATTTTTGGTCATAAGAGGTTGGATTTTTGGATTCAGCGGGTCGAAATACACCTAGAAACTCACTCATCAAAGTCCGATTTTGATTCTGAAATAAAATATCTCCGATCATCTCTTTTTCGTACCATGCGAAATAACTTTTTTCCAAGCATATTTTTGGTCATAAGAGGTTGGATTTTTGGATTCAGCGGGTTGGAATACACCTAGAAACTCACCCATTAAAGACCGATTCCGATTCTGAAGAAAAATATTTTCGATCATCTCTTTTTCGTACCATGCGAAATAACTTTTTTCCAAGCATATTTTTGGTCATAAGAGGTTGGATTTTTGGATTCAGCGGGTTGAAATACACCTAGAAACTCACCCATTGAAGTCCAATTTCGATTCTGAAAAAAAATATTTTCGATCATCTCTTTTTCGTACCATGCGAAATAACTTCTTTCCAGGTGTATTTTCGTGTAACAAAGGTTGGATTTTTGGATTCAGCGGGTCAAAATACACCTATAAACCCACCCATCAAAGTTCGATTCCCATTCTGGAGACAGATATTTTCGATCATCTCTTTTTCGTACCATGCGAAATAACTTTTTTCCAAGCATATTTGTGGTCACCAGAGGTTGGATTTTCGGATTCAGGGGGTTGAAATACACCTAGAAACTCTCCCATGAAAGTCCGATTTTGATTCTGAAAAAAAATATTTTCGATCATCTCTTTTCCGTACCATGCGAAATAACTTCTTTCCAGGTGTATTTTCGTGTAACAAAGGTTGGGTTTTTGGATTCAGCGGGTCCAAATACACCTATAAACCCACCCATCAAAGTTCGATTTCGATTCTGGAGACAGATATTTTCGATCATCTCTTTTTCGTACCATGCGAAATAACTTTTTTCCAAGCATATTTTTGGTCATCAAAGGTTGGATTTTCGGATTCAGCGGGTCGAAATACACCTAGAAACTCACCCATCAAAGTCCGATCTTGATTCTGAAAAAAAATATTTTCGATCATCTCTTTTTCGTACCATGCAAAATAACTTTTTTCCAAGCATATTTTTGGTCATAAGAGGTTGGATTTTTGGATTCAGCGGGTCGAAATACACCTAGAAACTCACCCATCGAAGTCCGATTTTGATTCTGAAATAAAATATTTCCGATCATCTCTTTTTCGTACCATGCGAAATAACTTTTTTCCAAGCATATTTTTGGTCATAAGAGGTTGGATTTTTGTATTCAGCGGGTTGAAATACACCTAGAAACTCACCCATTAAAGACCGATTCCGATTCTGAAGAAAAATATTTTCGATCATCTCTTTTTCGTACCATGCGAAATAACTTCTTTCCAGGTGTATTTTCGTGTAACAAAGGTTGGGTTTTTGGATTCAGCGGGTCAATATACACCTATAAACCCACCCATCAAAGTTCGATTTCGCTTCTGGAGACAGATATTTTCGATCATGTCTTTTTCGTACCATGCGAAATAACTTTTTTCCAAGCATATTTTTGGTCATCAAAGGTTGGATTTTCGGATTTAGCGGGTCGAAATACACCTAGAAACTCACCCATCAAAGTCCGATTTTGATTCTGAAAAAAAATATTTTCGATCATCTCTTTTTCGTACCATGCGAAATAACTTTTTTCCAAGCATATTTTTTGTCATAAGAGGTTGGATTTTTGGATTCAGCGGGCTGAAATACACCTAGAAACTCTCCCATTAAAGTCCGATTTCGATTCTGAAAAAAAATATTTTCGATCATCTCTTTTCCGTACCATGCGAAATAACTTCTTTCCAGGTGTATTTTCGTGCAACAAAGGTTGGGTTTTTGGATTCAGCGGGTCAAAATACACCTACAAACCCACCCATCAAAGTTCGATTTCGATTCTGGAGACAGATATTTTCGATCATCTCTTTTTCGTACCATGCGAAATAACTTTTTTCCAAGCATATTTTTGGTCATCAAAGGTTGGATTTTCGGATTCAGCGGGTCGAAATACACCTAGAAACTCACCCATCAGAGTCCGATTTTGATTCTGAACAAAAATATTTTCGATCATCTCTTTTTCGTACCATGCGAAATAACTGTTTCCCATGCATGGTTTTGGTCATCAAAGGTTGGATTTTCGGATTCAGCGGGTCGAAATACACCTAGAAACTCACCCATCAAAGTCCGATTTTGATTCTGAAAAAAAATATTTTCGATCATCTCTTTTCCGTACCATGCGAAATAACTTCTTTCCAGGTGTATTTCCGTGTAACAACGGTTGGGTTTTTGGATTCAGCGGGTCAAAATACACCTATAAACCCACCCATCAAAGTTCGATTTCGCTTCTGGAGACAGATATTTTCGATCATCTCTTTTTCGTACCATGCGAAATAACTTTTTTCCAAGCATATTTTTGGTCATCAAAGGTTGGATTTTCGGATTCAGCGGGTCGAAATACACCTAAAAACTCACCCATCAAAGTCCGATTTTGATTCTGAAAAAAAATATTTTCGATCATCTCTTTTTCGTACCATGCGAAATAACTTTTTTCCAAGCATATTTTTGGTCATAAGAGGTTGGATTTTTGGATTCAGCGGGTCGAAATACACCTAGAAACTCACTCATCAAAGTCCGATTTTGATTCTGAAATAAAATATCTCCGATCATCTCTTTTTCGTACCATGCGAAATAACTTTTTTCCAAGCATATTTTTGGTCATAAGAGGTTGGATTTTTGGATTCAGCGGGTTGGAATACACCTAGAAACTCACCCATTAAAGACCGATTCCGATTCTGAAGAAAAATTTTTCGATCATCTCTTTTTCGTACCATGCGAAATAACTTTTTTCCAAGCATATTTGTGGTCATCAGAGGTTGGATTTCCGGATTCAGGGGGTCGAAATACACCTAGAAACTCTCCCATTAAAGTCCGATTTCGATTCTGAAAAAAAATATTTTCGATCATCTCTTTTCCGTACCATGCGAAATAACTTCTTTCCAGGTGTATTTTCGTGTAACAAAGGTTGGGTTTTTGGATTCAGCGGGTCAAAATACACCTATAAACCCACCCATCAAAGTTCGATTCCCATTCTGGAGACAGATATTTTCGATCATCTCTTTTTCGTACCATGCGAAATAACTTTTTTCCAAGCATATTTGTGGTCACCAGAGGTTGGATTTTCGGATTCAGGGGGTTGAAATACACCTAAAAACTCTCCCATGAAAGTCCGATTTTGATTCTGAAAAAAAATATTTTCGATCATCTCTTTTCCGTACCATGCGAAATAACTTCTTTCCAGGTGTATTTTCGTGTAACAAAGGTTGGGTTTTTGGATTCAGCGGGTCCAAATACACCTATAAACCCACCCATCAAAGTTCGATTTCGATTCTGGAGACAGATATTTTCGATCATCTCTTTTTCGTACCATGCGAAATAACTTTTTTCCAAGCATATTTTTGGTCATCAAAGGTTGGGTTTTCCGGATTCAGCGGAGCGAAATACACCTAGAAACTCACCCATCAAAGTCCGATCTTGATTCTGAAAAAAAATATTTTCGATCATCTCTTTTTCGTACCATGCGAAATAACTTTTTTCCAAGCATATTTGTGGTCATCAGAGGTTGGATTTTCGGATTCAGGGGGTCGAAATACACCTAGAAACTCTCCCATTAAAGTCCGATTTCGATTCTGAAAAAAAATATTTTCGATCATCTCTTTTCCGTACCATGCGAAATAACTTCTTTCCAGGTGTATTTTCGTGTAACAAAGGTTGGGTTTTTGGATTCAGCGGGTCAAAATACACCTATAAACCCACCCATCAAAGTTCGATTTCGATTCTGGAGACAGATATTTTCGATCATCTCTTTTTCGTAACATGCGAAATAACTTTTTTCCAAGCATATTTTTGGTCATCAAAGGTTGGATTTTCGGATTCAGCGGGTCGAAATACACCTAGAAACTCACCCATCAAAGTCCGATTTTGATTCTGAAAAAAAATATTTTCGATCATCTCTTTTTCGTACCATGCGAAATAACTGTTTTCCATGCATGGTTTTGGTCATCAAAGGTTGGATTTTCGGATTCAGCGGGTCGGAATACACCTAGAAACTCACCCATCAAAGTCCGATTTTGATTCTGAAAAAAAATATTTTCGATCATCTCTTTTCCGTACCATGCGAAATAACTTCTTTCCAGGTGTATTTTTGTGTAACGAAGGTTGGGTTTTTGGATTCAGCGGGTCAAAATACACCTATAAACCCACCCATCAAAGTTCGATTTTGCTTCTGGAGACAGATATTTTCGATCATGTCTTTTTCGTACCATGCGAAATAACTTTTTTCCAAGCATATTTTTGGTCATCAAAGGTTGGATTTTCGGATTTAGCGGGTCGAAATACACCTAGAAACTCACCCATCAAAGTCCGATTTTGATTCTGAAAAAAAATATTTTCGATCATCTCTTTTTCGTACCATGCGAAATAACTTTTTTCCAAGCATATTTTCGGTCATGAGAGGTTGGATTTTTGGATTCAGCGGGTCGAAATACACCTAGAAACTCACCCATCAAAGTCCGATTTTGATTCTGAAAAAAAATATTTTCGATCATCTCTTTTTCGTACCATGCGGAATAACTTTGTTCCAAGCATATTTTTTGTCATAAGAGGTTGGATTTTTGGATTCAGCGGGTTGAAATACACCCAGAAACTCTCCCACTAAAGTCCGATTTCGATTCTGAAAAAAAATATTTTCGATCATCTCTTTTTCGTACCATGCGAAATAACTTTTTTCCAAGCATATTTTTGGTCATGAGAGGTTGGATTTTTGGATTCAGCGGGTCGAAATACACCTAGAAACTCACCCATCAAAGTCCGATTTTGATTCTGAAAAAAAATATTTTCGATCATCTCTTTTTCGTACCATGCGAAATAACTTTTTTCCAAGCATATTTTTGGTGATGAGAGGTTGGATTTTTGGATTCAGCGGGTCGAAATACACCTAGAAACTCACCCATCAAAGTCCGATTTTGATTCTGAAAAAAAATATTTTCGATCATCTCTTTTTCGTACCATGCGGAATAACTTTTTTCCAAGCATATTTTTTGTCATAAGAGGTTGGATTTTTGGATTCAGCGGGTCAAAATACACCTATAAACCCACCCATCAAAGTTCGATTTCGATTCTGGAGACAGATATTTTCGATCATCTCTTTTTCGTACCATGCGAAATAATTTTTTTCCAAGCATATTTTTGGTCATCAAAGGTTGGATTTTCGGATTCAGCGGGTCGAAATACACCTAGAAACTCACCCATCAAAGTCCGATTTTGATTCTGAAAAAAAATATTTTCGATCATCTCTTTTTCGTACCATGCGAAATAACTGTTTCCCATGCATGGTTTTGGTCATCAAAGGTTGGATTTTCGGATTCAGCGGGTCGAAATACACCTAGAAACTCACCCATCAAAGTCCGATTTCGATTCTGAAAAAAAATATTTTCGATCATCTCTTTTCCGTACCATGCGAAATAACTTCTTTCCAGGTGTATTTTCGTGTAACAACGGTTGGGTTTTTGGATTCAGCGGGTCAAAATACACCTATAAGCCCACCCATCAAAGTTCGATTTCGCTTCTGGAGACAGATATTTTCGATCATCTCTTTTTCGTACCATGCGAAATAACTTTTTTCCAAGCATATTTTTGGTCATCAAGGGTTGGATTTTCGGATTCAGCGGGTCGAAATACACCTAAAAACTCACCCATCAAAGTCCGATTTTGATTCTGAAAAAAAATATTTTCGATCATCTCTTTTTCGTACCATGCGAAATAACTTTTTTCCAAGCATATTTTTGGTGATGAGAGGTTGGATTTTTGGATTCAGCGGATCGAAATACACCTAGAAACTCACCCATCAAAGTCCGATTTTGATTCTGAAAAAAAATATTTTCGATCATCTCTTTTTCGTACCATGCGAAAAAACTTTTTTCCAAGCATATTTTTTGTCATAAGAGGTTGGATTTTTGGATTCAGCGGGTCAAAATACACCTATAAACCCACCCATCAAAGTTCGATTTCGATTCTGGAGACAGATATTTTCGATCATCTCTTTTTCGTACCATGCGAAATAACTTTTTTCCAAGCATATTTTTGGTCATCAAAGGTTGGATATTCGAATTCAGCGGGTCGAAATACACCTAGAAACTCACCCATCAAAGTCCGATTTTGATTCTGAAAAAAAATATTTTCGATCATCCCTTCTTCGTACCATGCGAAATAACTTTTTTCCAAGCATATTTTTGGTCATAAGAGGTTCGATTTTTGGATTCAGCGGGTTGAAATACACCTAGAAATTCACCCATTAAAGTCCGATTTCGATTCTGAAACAAAATATTTTCGATCATCTCTTTTTCGTACCATGCGAAATAACTTCTTTCCAGGTGTATTTTCGTGTAACAAAGGTTGGATTTTTGGATTCAGCGGGTCAAAATACACCTATAAACCCACCCATCAAAGTTCGATTCCCATTCTGGAGACAGATATTTTCGATCATCTCTTTTTCGTACCATGCGAAATAACTTTTTTCCAAGCATATTTTCGGTCATGAGAGGTTGGATTTTTGGATTCAGCGGGTCGAAATACACCTAGAAACTCACCCATCAAAGTCCGATTTTGATTCTGAAAAAAAATATTTTCGATCATCTCTTTTTCGTACCATGCGGAATAACTTTTTTCCAAGCATATTTTTTGTCATAAGAGGTTGGATTTTTGGATTCAGCGGGTTGAAATACACCCAGAAACTCTCCCATTAAAGTCCGATTTCGATTCTGAAAAAAAATATTTTCGATCATCTCTTTTTCGTACCATGCGAAATAACTTTTTTCCAAGCATATTTTTGGTCATGAGAGGTTGGATTTTGGGATTCAGCGGGTCGAAATACACCTAGAAACTCACCCATCAAAGTCCGATTTTGATTCTGAAAAAAAATATTTTCGATCATCTCTTTTTCGTACCATGCGAAATAACTTTTTTCCAAGCATATTTTTGGTGATGAGAGGTTGGATTTTTGGATTCAGCGGGTCGAAATACACCTAGAAACTCACCCATCAAAGTCCGATTTTGATTCTGAAAAAAAATATTTTCGATCATCTCTTTTTCGTACCATGCGAAATAACTTTTTTCCAAGCATATTTTTTGTCATAAGAGGTTGGATTTTTGGATTCAGCGGGTCAAAATACACCTATAAACCCACCCATCAAAGTTCGATTTCGATTCTGGAGACAGATATTTTCGATCATCTCTTTTTCGTACCATGCGAAATAACTTTTTTCCAAGCATATTTTTGGTCATCAAAGGTTGGATTTTCGGATTCAGCGGGTCGAAATACACCTAGAAACTCACCCATCAAAGTCCGATTTTGATTCTGAAAAAAAATATTTTCGATCATCTCTTTTTCGTACCATGCGAAATAACTGTTTCCCATGCATGGTTTTGGTCATCAAAGGTTGGATTTTCGGATTCAGCGGGTCGAAATACACCTAGAAACTCACCCATCAAAGTCCGATTTTGATTCTGAAAAAAAATATTTTCGATCATCTCTTTTCCGTACCATGCGAAATAACTTCTTTCCAGGTGTATTTTCGTGTAACAACGGTTGGGTTTTTGGATTCAGCGGGTCAAAATACACCTATAAACCCACCCATCAAAGTTCGATTCCGCTTCTGGAGACAGATATTTTCGATCATCTCTTTTTCGTACCATGCGAAACAACTTTTTCCAAGCATATTTTTGGTCATCAAAGGTTGGATTTTCGGATTCAGCGGGTCGGAATACACCTAAAAACTCACCCATCAAAGTCCGATTTTGATTCTGAAAAAAAATATTTTCGATCATCTCTTTTTCGTACCATGCGAAATAACTTTTTTCCAAGCATATTTTTGGTGATGAGAGGTTGGATTTTTGGATTCAGCGGGTCGAAATACACCTAGAAACTCACCCATCAAAGTCCGATTTTGATTCTGAAAAAAAATATTTTCGATCATCTCTTTTTCGTACCATGCGAAATAACTGTTTCCCATGCATGGTTTTGGTCATCAAAGGTTGGATTTTCGGATTCAGCGGGTCGAAATACACCTAGAAACTCACCCATCAAAGTCCGATTTTGATTCTGAAAAAAAATATTTTCGATCATCTCTTTTCCGTACCATGCGAAATAACTTCTTTCCAGGTGTATTTTCGTGTAACAACGGTTGGGTTTTTGGATTCAGCGGGTCAAAATACACCTATAAGCCCACCCATCAAAGTTCGATTTCGCTTCTGGAGACAGATATTTTCGATCATCTCTTTTTCGTACCATGCGAAATAACTTTTTTCCAAGCATATTTTTGATCATCAAAGGTTGGATTTTCGGATTCAGCGGGTCGAAATACACCTAAAAACTCACCCATCAAAGTCCGATTTTGATTCTGAAAAAAAATATTTTCGATCATCTCTTTTTCGTACCATGCGAAATAACTTTTTTCCAAGCATATTTTTGGTGATGAGAGGTTGGATTTTTGGATTCAGCGGATCGAAATACACCTAGAAACTCACCCATCAAAGTCCGATTTTGATTCTGAAAAAAAATATTTTCGATCATCTCTTTTTCGTACCATGCGAAAAAACTTTTTTCCAAGCATATTTTTTGTCATAAGAGGTTGGATTTTTGGATTCAGCGGGTCAAAATACACCTATAAACCCACCCATCAAAGTTCGATTTCGATTCTGGAGACAGATATTTTCGATCATCTCTTTTTCGTACCATGCGAAATAACTTTTTTCCAAGCATATTTTTGGTCATCAAAGGTTGGATATTCGAATTCAGCGGGTCGAAATACACCTAGAAACTCACCCATCAAAGTCCGATTTTGATTCTGAAAAAAAATATTTTCGATCATCCCTTCTTCGTACCATGCGAAATAACTTTTTTCCAAGCATATTTTTGGTCATAAGAGGTTGGATTTTAGGATTCAGCGGGTTGAAATACACCTAGAAATTCACCCATTAAAGTCCGATTTCGATTCTGAAACAAAATATTTTCGATCATCTCTTTTTCGTACCATGCGAAATAACTTCTTTCCAGGTGTATTTTCGTGTAACAAAGGTTGGATTTTTGGATTCAGCGGGTCAAAATACACCTATAAACCCACCCATCAAAGTTCGATTCCCATTCTGGAGACAGATATTTTCGATCATCTCTTTTTCGTACCATGCGAAATAACTTTTTTCCAAGCATATTTTCGGTCATGAGAGGTTGGATTTTTGGATTCAGCGGGTCGAAATACACCTAGAAACTCACCCATCAAAGTCCGATTTTGATTCTGAAAAAAAATATTTTCGATCATCTCTTTTTCGTACCATGCGGAATAACTTTTTTCCAAGCATATTTTCTGTCATAAGAGGTTGGATTTTTGGATTCAGCGGGTTGAAATACACCCAGAAACTCTCCCATTAAAGTCCGATTTCGATTCTGAAAAAAAATATTTTCGATCATCTCTTTTTCGTACCATGCGAAATAACTTTTTTCCAAGCATATTTTTGGTCATGAGAGGTTGGATTTTGGGATTCAGCGGGTCGGAATACACCTAGAAACTCACCCATCAAAGTCCGATTTTGATTCTGCAACAAAATATTTTCGATCATCTCTTTTTCGTACCATGCGAAATAACTTTTTTCCAAGCATATTTTTGGTGATGAGAGGTTGGATTTTTGGATTCAGCGGGTCGAAATACACCTAGAAACTCACCCATCAAAGTCCGATTTTGATTCTGAAAAAAAATATTTTCGATCATCTCTTTTTCGTACCATGCGAAATAACTTTTTTCCAAGCATATTTTTTGTCATAAGAGGTTGGATTTTTGGATTCAGCGGGTCAAAAAACACCTATAAACCCACCCATCAAAGTTCGATTTCGATTCTGGAGACAGATATTTTCGATCATCTCTTTTTCGTACCATGCGAAATAACTTTTTTCCAAGCATATTTTTGGTCATCAAAGGTTGGATTTTCGGATTCAGCGGGTCGAAATACACCTAGAAACTCACCCATCAAAGTCCGATTTTGATTCTGAAAAAAAATATTTTCGATCATCTCTTTTTCGTACCATGCGAAATAACTGTTTCCCATGCATGGTTTTGGTCATCAAAGGTTGGATTTTCGGATTCAGCGGGTCGAAATACACCTAGAAACTCACCCATCAAAGTCCGATTTTGATTCTGAAAAAAAATATTTTCGATCATCTCTTTTCCGTATCATGCGAAATAACTTCTTTCCAGGTGTATTTTCGTGTAACAACGGTTGGGTTTTTGGATTCAGCGGGTCAAAATACACCTATAAACCCACCCATCAACGTTCGATTCCGCTTCTGGAGACAGATATTTTCGATCATCTCTTTTTCGTACCATGCGAAATAACTTTTTCCAAGCATATTTTTGGTCATCAAAGGTTGGATTTTCGGATTCAGCGGGTCGGAATACACCTAAAAACTCACCCATCAAAGTCCGATTTTGATTCTGAAAAAAAATATTTTCGATCATCTCTTTTTCGTACCATGCGAAATAACTTTTTTCCAAGCATATTTTTGGTGATGAGAGGTTGGATTTTTGGATTCAGCGGATCGAAATACACCTAGAAACTCACCCATCAAAGTCCGATTTTGATTCTGAAAAAAAATATTTTCGATCATCTCTTTTTCGTACCATGCGAAAAAACTTTTTTCCAAGCATATTTTTTGTCATAAGAGGTTGGATTTTTGGATTCAGCGGGTCAAAATACACCTATAAACCCACCCATCGAAGTTCGATTTCGATTCTGGAGACAGATATTTTCGATCATCTCTTTTTCGTACCATGCGAAATAACTTTTTTCCAAGCATATTTTTGGTCATCAAAGGTTGGATATTCGAATTCAGCGGGTCGAAATACACCTAGAAACTCACCCATCAAAGTCCGATTTTGATTCTGAAAAAAAATATTTTCGATCATCCCTTCTTCGTACCATGCGAAATAACTTTTTTCCAAGCATATTTTTGGTCATAAGAGGTTGGATTTTTGGATTCAGCGGGTTGAAATACACCTAGAAATTCACCCATCAAAGTCCGATTTTGATTCTGAAAAAAAATATTTTCGATCATCTCTTTTTCGTACCATGCGAAATAACTTTTTTCCAAGCATATTTTTGGTGATGAGAGGTTGGATTTTTGGATTCAGCGGGTCGAAATACACCTAGAAACTCACCCATCAAAGTCCGATTTTGATTCTGAAAAAAAATATTTTCGATCATCTCTTTTTCGTACCATGCGAAATAACTTTTTTCCAAGCATATTTTTTGTCATAAGAGGTTGGATTTTTGGATTCAGCGGGTCAAAATACACCTATAAACCCACCCATCAAAGTTCGATTTCGATTCTGGAGACAGATATTTTCGATCATCTCTTTTTCGTACCATGCGAAATAATTTTTTTCCAAGCATATTTTTGGTCATCAAAGGTTGGATTTTCGGATTCAGCGGGTCGAAATACACCTAGAAACTCACCCATCAAAGTCCGATTTTGATTCTGAAAAAAAATATTTTCGATCATCTCTTTTTCGTACCATGCGAAATAACTGTTTCCCATGCATGGTTTTGGTCATCAAAGGTTGGATTTTCGGATTCAGCGGGTCGAAATACACCTAGAAACTCACCCATCAAAGTCCGATTTTGATTCTGAAAAAAAATATTTTCGATCATCTCTTTTCCGTACCATGCGAAATAACTTCTTTCCAGGTGTATTTTCGTGTAACAACGGTTGGGTTTTTGGATTCAGCGGGTCAAAATACACCTATAAGCCCACCCATCAAAGTTCGATTTCGCTTCTGGAGACAGATATTTTCGATCATCTCTTTTTCGTACCATGCGAAATAACTTTTTTCCAAGCATATTTTTGGTCATCAAAGGTTGGATTTTCGGATTCAGCGGGTCGAAATACACCTAAAAACTCACCCATCAAAGTCCGATTTTGATTCTGAAAAAAAATATTTTCGATCATCTCTTTTTCGTACCATGCGAAATAACTTTTTTCCAAGCATATTTTTGGTGATGAGAGGTTGGATTTTTGGATTCAGCGGATCGAAATACACCTAGAAACTCACCCATCAAAGTCCGATTTTGATTCTGAAAAAAAATATTTTCGATCATCTCTTTTTCGTACCATGCGAAAAAACTTTTTTCCAAGCATATTTTTTGTCATAAGAGGTTGGATTTTTGGATTCAGCGGGTCAAAATACACCTATAAACCCACCCATCAAAGTTCGATTTCGATTCTGGAGACAGATATTTTCGATCATCTCTTTTTCGTACCATGCGAAATAACTTTTTTCCAAGCATATTTTTGGTCATCAAAGGTTGGATATTCGAATTCAGCGGGTCGAAATACACCTAGAAACTCACCCATCAAAGTCCGATTTTGATTCTGAAAAAAAATATTTTCGATCATCCCTTCTTCGTACCATGCGAAATAACTTTTTTCCAAGCATATTTTTGGTCATAAGAGGTTGGATTTTTGGATTCAGCGGGTTGAAATACACCTAGAAATTCACCCATTAAAGTCCGATTTCGATTCTGAAACAAAATATTTTCGATCATCTCTTTTTCGTACCATGCGAAATAACTTCTTTCCAGGTGTATTTTCGTGTAACAAAGGTTGGATTTTTGGATTCAGCGGGTCAAAATACACCTATAAACCCACCCATCAAAGTTCGATTCCCATTCTGGAGACAGATATTTTCGATCATCTCTTTTTCGTACCATGCGAAATAACTTTTTTCCAAGCATATTTTCGGTCATGAGAGGTTGGATTTTTGGATTCAGCGGGTCGAAATACACCTAGAAACTCACCCATCAAAGTCCGATTTTGATTCTGAACAAAAATATTTTCGATCATCTCTTTTTCGTACCATGCGGAATAACTTTTTTCCAAGCATATTTTTTGTCATAAGAGGTTGGATTTTTGGATTCAGCGGGTTGAAATACACCCAGAAACTCTCCCATTAAAGTCCGATTTCGATTCTGAAAAAAAATATTTTCGATCATCTCTTTTTCGTACCATGCGAAATAACTTTTTTCCAAGCATATTTTTGGTCATGAGAGGTTGGATTTTGGGATTCAGCGGGTCGAAATACACCTAGAAACTCACCCATCAAAGTCCGATTTTGATTCTGAAAAAAAATATTTTCGATCATCTCTTTTTCGTACCATGCGAAATAACTTTTTTCCAAGCATATTTTTGGTGATGAGAGGTTGGATTTTTGGATTCAGCGGGTCGAAATACACCTAGAAACTCACCCATCAAAGTCCGATTTTGATTCTGAAAAAAAATATTTTCGATCATCTCTTTTTCGTACCATGCGAAATAACTTTTTTCCAAGCATATTTTTTGTCATAAGAGGTTGGATTTTTGGATTCAGCGGGTCAAAATACACCTATAAACCCACCCATCAAAGTTCGATTTCGATTCTGGAGACAGATATTTTCGATCATCTCTTTTTCGTACCATGCGAAATAACTTTTTTCCAAGCATATTTTTGGTCATCAAAGGTTGGATTTTCGGATTCAGCGGGTCGAAATACACCTAGAAACTCACCCATCAAAGTCCGATTTTGATTCTGAAAAAAAATATTTTCGATCATCTCTTTTTCGTACCATGCGAAATAACTGTTTCCCATGCATGGTTTTGGTCATCAAAGGTTGGATTTTCGGATTCAGCGGGTCGAAATACACCTAGAAACTCACCCATCAAAGTCCGATTTTGATTCTGAAAAAAAATATTTTCGATCATCTCTTTTCCGTACCATGCGAAATAACTTCTTTCCAGGTGTATTTTCGTGTAACAACGGTTGGGTTTTTGGATTCAGCGGGTCAAAATACACCTATAAACCCACCCATCAAAGTTCGATTCCGCTTCTGGAGACAGATATTTTCGATCATCTCTTTTTCGTACCATGCGAAATAACTTTTTCCAAGCATATTTTTGGTCATCAAAGGTTGGATATTCGAATTCAGCGGGTCGAAATACACCTAGAAACTCACCCATCAAAGTCCGATTTTGATTCTGAAAAAAAATATTTTCGATCATCCCTTCTTCGTACCATGCGAAATAACTTTTTTCCAAGCATATTTTTGGTCATAAGAGGTTGGATTTTTGGATTCAGCGGGTTGAAATACACCTAGAAATTCACCCATTAAAGTCCGATTTTGATTCTGAAAAAAAATATTTTCGATCATCTCTTTTTCGTACCATGCGAAATAACTTTTTTCCAAGCATATTTTTGGTGATGAGAGGTTGGATTTTTGGATTCAGCGGGTCGAAATACACCTAGAAACTCACCCATCAAAGTCCGATTTTGATTCTGAAAAAAAATATTTTCGATCATCTCTTTTTCGTACCATGCGAAATAACTTTTTTCCAAGCATATTTTTTGTCATAAGAGGTTGGATTTTTGGATTCAGCGGGTCAAAATACACCTATAAACCCACCCATCAAAGTTCGATTTCGATTCTGGAGACAGATATTTTCGATCATCTCTTTTTCGTACCATGCGAAATAACTTTTTTCCAAGCATATTTTTGGTCATCAAAGGTTGGATTTTCGGATTCAGCGGGTCGAAATACACCTAGAAACTCACCCATCAAAGTCCGA
Organism: Phymatocera aterrima; assembly: GCA_963170745.1. Lineage (NCBI taxonomy): Eukaryota > Metazoa > Arthropoda > Insecta > Hymenoptera > Tenthredinidae > Phymatocera > Phymatocera aterrima. Next base: position 221,145 of record CAUJGY010000144.1, on the reverse strand, counting down.
TTTTGATTCTGAAAAAAAATATTTTCGATCATCTCTTTTTCGTACCATGCGAAATAACTGTTTCCCATGCATGGTTTTGGTCATCAAAGGTTGGATTTTCGGATTCAGCGGGTCGAAATACACCTAGAAACTCACCCATCAAAGTCCGATTTTGATTCTGAAAAAAAATATTTTCGATCATCTCTTTTCCGTACCATGCGAAATAACTTCTTTCCAGGTGTATTTTCGTGTAACAACGGTTGGGTTTTTGGATTCAGCGGGTCAAAATACACCTATAAACCCACCCATCAAAGTTCGATTCCGCTTCTGGAGACAGATATTTTCGATCATCTCTTTTTCGTACCATGCGAAATAACTTTTTCCAAGCATATTTTTGGTCATCAAAGGTTGGATTTTCGGATTCAGCGGGTCGGAATACACCTAAAAACTCACCCATCAAAGTCCGATTTTGATTCTGAAAAAAAATATTTTCGATCATCTCTTTTTCGTACCATGCGAAATAACTTTTTTCCAAGCATATTTTTGGTGATGAGAGGTCGGATTTTTGGATTCAGCGGATCGAAATACACCTAGAAACTCACCCATCAAAGTCCGATTTTGATTCTGAAAAAAAATATTTTCGATCATCTCTTTTTCGTACCATGCGAAAAAACTTTTTTCCAAGCATATTTTTTGTCATAAGAGGTTGGATTTTTGGATTCAGCGGGTCAAAATACACCTATAAACCCACCCATCAAAGTTCGATTTCGATTCTGGAGACAGATATTTTCGATCATCTCTTTTTCGTACCATGCGAAATAACTTTTTTCCAAGCATATTTTTGGTCATCAAAGGTTGGATATTCGAATTCAGCGGGTCGAAATACACCTAGAAACTCACCCATCAAAGTCCGATTTTGATTCTGAAAAAAAATATTTTCGATCATCTCTTTTTCGTACCATGCGAAATAACTTCTTTCCAGGTGTATTTTCGTGTAACAAAGGTTGGATTTTTGGATTCAGCGGGTCAAAATACACCTATAAACCCACCCATCAAAGTTCGATTCCCATTCTGGAAACAGATATTTTCGATCATCTCTTTTTCGTACCATGCGAAATAACTTTTTTCCAAGCATATTTTTGGTCATCAACGGTTGGATTTTCGGATTCAGCGGGTCGAAATACACCTAGAAACTCACCCATCAAAGTCCGATTTTGATTCTGAAAAAAAATATTTTCGATCATCTCTTTTTCGTACCATGCGAAATAACTGTTTCCCATGCATGGTTTTGGTCATCAAAGGTTGGATTTTCGGATTCAGCGGGTCGAAATACACCTAGAAACTCACCCATCAAAGTCCGATTTTGATTCTGAAAAAAAATATTTTCGATCATCTCTTTTCCGTACCATGCGAAATAACTTCTTTCCAGGTGTATTTTCGTGTAACAACGGTTGGGTTTTTGGATTCAGCGGGTCAAAATACACCTATAAACCCACCCATCAAAGTTCGATTCCGCTTCTGGAGACAGATATTTTCGATCATCTCTTTTTCGTACCATGCGAAATAACTTTTTCCAAGCATATTTTTGGTCATCAAAGGTTGGATTTTCGGATTCAGCGGGTCGGAATACACCTAAAAACTCACCCATCAAAGTCCGATTTTGATTCTGAAAAAAAATATTTTCGATCATCTCTTTTTCGTACCATGCGAAATAACTTTTTTCCAAGCATATTTTTGGTGATGAGAGGTCGGATTTTTGGATTCAGCGGATCGAAATACACCTAGAAACTCACCCATCAAAGTCCGATTTTGATTCTGAAAAAAAATATTTTCGATCATCTCTTTTTCGTACCATGCGAAAAAACTTTTTTCCAAGCATATTTTTTGTCATAAGAGGTTGGATTTTTGGATTCAGCGGGTCAAAATACGCCTATAAACCCACCCATCAAAGTTCGATTTCGATTCTGGAGACAGATATTTTCGATCATCTCTTTTTCGTACCATGCGAAATAACTTTTTTCCAAGCATATTTTTGGTCATCAAAGGTTGGATATTCGAATTCAGCGGGTCGAAATACACCTAGAAACTCACCCATCAAAGTCCGATTTTGATTCTGAAAAAAAATATTTTCGATCATCTCTTTTTCGTACCATGCGAAATAACTTCTTTCCAGGTGTATTTTCGTGTAACAAAGGTTGGATTTTTGGATTCAGCGGGTCAAAATACACCTATAAACCCACCCATCAAAGTTCGATTCCCATTCTGGAAACAGATATTTTCGATCATCTCTTTTTCGTACCATGCGAAATAACTTTTTTCCAAGCATATTTTTGGTCATCAACGGTTGGATTTTCGGATTCAGCGGGTCGAAATACACCTAGAAACTCACCCATCAAAGTCCGATTTTGATTCTGAAAAAAAATATTTTCGATCATCTCTTTTTCGTACCATGCGAAATAACTTTTCTCCAAGCATATTTTTGGTCATCAAAGGTTGGATTTCCGGATTCAGCGGGTCGAAATACACCTAGAAACTCACCCATCAAAGTCCGATTTTGATTCTGAAAAAAAATATTTTCGATCATCTCTTTTTCGTACCATGCGAAATAACTTTTTTCCAAGCATATTTTTGGTGATGAGAGGTTGGATTTTTGGATTCAGCGGATCGAAATACACCTAGAAACTCACCCATCAAAGTCCGATTTTGATTCTGAAAAAAAATATTTTCGATCATCTCTTTTTCGTACCATGCGAAATAACTTTTTTCCAAGCATATTTTTTGGCATAAGAGGTTGGATTTTTGGATTCAGCGGGTCAAAATACACCTATAAACCCACCCATGAACGTTCGATTTCGATTCTGGAGACAGATATTTTCGATCATCTCTTTTTCGTACCATGCGAAATAACTTTTTTCCAAGCATATTTTTGGTCATCAAAGGTTGGATATTCGAATTCAGCGGGTCGAAATACACCTAGAAACTCACCCATCAAAGTCCGATTTTGATTCTGAAAAAAAATATTTTCGATCATCCCTTCTTCGTACCATGCGAAATAACTTTTTTCCAAGCATATTTTTGGTCATAAGAGGTTGGATTTTTGGATTCAGCGGGTTGAAATACACCTAGAAATTCACCCATTAAAGTCCGATTTCGATTCTGAAACAAAATATTTTCGATCATCTCTTTTTCGAACCATGCGAAATAACTTCTTTCCAGGTGTATTTTCGTGTAACAAAGGTTGGATTTTTGGATTCAGCGGGTCAAAATACACCTATAAACCCACCCATGAAAGTCCGATTCCCATTCTGGAGACAGATATTTTCGATCATCTCTTTTTCGTACCATGCGAAATAACTTCTTTCCAGGTGTATTTTCGTGGAACGAAGGTTGGGTTTTTGGATTCAGCGGGTCAAAATACACCTATAAACCCACCCATCAAAGTTCGATTTCGATTCTGGAGACAGATATTTTCGATCATCTCTTTTTCGTAACATGCGAAATAACTTTTTTCCAAGCATATTTTTGGTCATCAAAGGTTGGATTTTCGGATTCAGCGGGTCGAAATACACCTAGAAACTCACCCATCAAAGTCCGATTTTGATTCTGAAAAAAAATATTTTCGATCATCTCTTTTTCGTACCATGCGAAATAACTGTTTTCCATGCATGGTTTTGGTCATCAAAGGTTGGATTTTCGGATTCAGCGGGTCGAAATACACCTAGAAACTCACCCATCAAAGTCCGATTTTGATTCTGAAAAAAAATATTTTCGATCATCTGTTTTCCGTACCATGCGAAATAACTTCTTTCCAGCTGTATTTTCGTGTAACGAAGGTTGAGTTTTTGGATTCAGCGGGTCGAAATACACCTAGAAACTCACCCATCAAAGTCCGATTTTGATTCTGAAGAAAAATATTTTCGATCATCTCTTTTTCGTACCATGCGAAATAACTTTTTTCCAAGCATATTTTTGGTGATGAGAGGTTGGATTTTCGGATTCAGCGGGTCGAAATACACCTAGAAACTCACCCATCAAAGTCCGATTTTGATTCTGAAAAAAAATATTTTCGATCATCTCTTTTTCGTACCATGCGAAATAACTTTTTTCCAAGCATATTTTTTGTCATAAGAGGTTGGATTTTTGGATTCAGCGGGTCAAAATACACCTATAAACCCACCCATCAAAGTTCGATTTCGATTCTGGAGACAGATATTTTCGATCATCTCTTTTTCGTACCATGCGAAATAACTTTTTTCCAAGCATATTTTTGGTCATCAAAGGTTGGATATTCGAATTCAGCGGGTCGAAATACACCTCGAAACTCACCCATCAAAGTCCGATTTTGATTCTGAAAAAAAATATTTTCGATCATCCCTTCTTCGTACCATGCGAAATAACTTTTTTCCAAGCATATTTTTGGTCATAAGAGGTTGGATTTTTGGATTTAGCGGGTTGAAATACACCTAGAAATTCACCCATTAAAGTCCGATTTCGATTCTGAAACAAAATATTTTCGATCATCTCTTTTTCGTACCATGCGAAATAACTTCTTTCCAGGTGTATTTTTGTGTAACAAAGGTTGGATTTTTGGATTCAGCGGGTCAAAATACACCTATAAACCCACCCATCAAAGTTCGATTTCGCTTCTGGAGACAGATATTTTCGATCATCTCTTTTGCGTACCATGCGAAATAACTTTTTTCCACGCATATTTTTGGTCATCAAAGGTTGGATTTTCGCATTCAGCGGGTCGAAATACACCTAGAAACTCACCCATCAAAGTCCGATTTTGATTCTGAAAAAAAATATTTTCGATCATCTCTTTTTCGTACCATGCGAAATAACTTTTTTCCAAGCATATTTTTGGTCATAAGAGGTTGGATTTTTGGATTCAGCGGGTCGAAATACACCTAGAAACTCACCCATCAAAGTCCGATTTTGATTCTGAAATAAAATATCTCCGATCATCTCTTTTTCGTACCATGCGAAATAACTTCTTTCCAAGCATATTTTTGTTCATAAGAGGTTGGATTTTTGGATTCAGCGGGTTGGAATACAGCTAGAAACTCACCCATTGAAGTCCAATTTCGATTCTGAAAAAAAATATTTTCGATCATCTCTTTTTCGTAGCATGCGAAATAACTTCTTTCCAGGTGTATTTTCGTGTAACAAAGGTTGGATTTTTGGATTCAGCGGGTCAAAATACACCTATAAACCCACCCATCAAAGTTCGATTCCCATTCTGGAGACAGATATTTTCGATCATCTCTTTTTCGTACCATGCGAAATAACTTTTTTCCAAGCATATTTGTGGTCACCAGAGGTTGGATTTTCGGATTCAGGGGGTTGAAATACACCTAGAAACTCTCCCATGAAAGTCCGATTTTGATTCTGAAAAAAAATATTTTCGATCATCTCTTTTCCGTACCATGCGAAATAACTTCTTTCCAGGTGTATTTTCGTGTAACAAAGGTTGGGTTTTTGGATTCAGCGGGTCCAAATACACCTAGAAACTCACCCATCAAAGTCCGATTTTGATTCTGAAAAAAAATATTTTCGATCATCTCTTTTTCGTACCATGCGAAATAACTTTTTTCCAAGCATATTTTTGGTCATAAGAGGTTGGATTTTTGGATTCAGCGGGTCGAAATACACCTAGAAACTCACCCATCAAAGTCCGATTTTGATTCTGAAATAAAATATCTCCGATCATCTCTTTTTCGTACCATGCGAAATAACTTCTTTCCAAGCATATTTTTGTTCATAAGAGGTTGGATTTTTGGATTCAGCGGGTTGGAATACAGCTAGAAACTCACCCATTGAAGTCCAATTTCGATTCTGAAAAAAAATATTTTCGATCATCTCTTTTTCGTAGCATGCGAAATAACTTCTTTCCAGGTGTATTTTCGTGTAACAAAGGTTGGATTTTTGGATTCAGCGGGTCAAAATACACCTATAAACCCACCCATCAAAGTTCGATTCCCATTCTGGAGACAGATATTTTCGATCATCTCTTTTTCGTACCATGCGAAATAACTTTTTTCCAAGCATATTTGTGGTCACCAGAGGTTGGATTTTCGGATTCAGGGGGTTGAAATACACCTAGAAACTCTCCCATGAAAGTCCGATTTTGATTCTGAAAAAAAATATTTTCGATCATCTCTTTTCCGTACCATGCGAAATAACTTCTTTCCAGGTGTATTTTCGTGTAACAAAGGTTGGGTTTTTGGATTCAGCGGGTCCAAATACACCTATAAACCCACCCATCAAAGTTCGATTTCGATTCTGGAGACAGATATTTTCGATCATCTCTTTTTCGTACCATGCGAAATAACTTTTTTCCAAGCATATTTTTGGTCATCAAAGGTTGGATTTTCGGATTCAGCGGGTCGAAATACACCTAGAAACTCACCCATCAAAGTCCGATCTTGATTCTGAAAAAAAATATTTTCGATCATATCTTTTTCGTACCATGCGAAATAACTTTTTTCCAAGCATATTTGTGGTCATCAGAGGTTGGATTTCCGGATTCAGGGGGTCGAAATACACCTAGAAACTCTCCCATTAAAGTCCGATTTCGATTCTGAAAAAAAATATTTTCGATCATCTCTTTTCCGTACCATGCGAAATAACTTCTTTCCAGGTGTATTTTCGTGTAACAAAGGTTGGGTTTTTGGATTCAGCGGGTCAAAATACACCTATAAACCCACCCATCAAAGTTCGATTTCGATTCTGGAGACAGATATTTTCGATCATCTCTTTTTCGTAACATGCGAAATAACTTTTTTCCAAGCATATTTTTGGTCATCAAAGGTTGGATTTTCGGATTCAGCGGGTCGAAATACACCTAGAAACTCACCCATCAAAGTCCGATTTTGATTCTGAAAAAAAATATTTTCGATCATCTCTTTTTCGTACCATGCGAAATAACTGTTTTCCATGCATGGTTTTGGTCATCAAAGGTTGGATTTTCGGATTCAGCGGGTCGAAATACACCTAGAAACTCACCCATCAAAGTCCGATTTTGATTCTGAAAAAAAATATTTTCGATCATCTGTTTTCCGTACCATGCGAAATAACTTCTTTCCAGCTGTATTTTCGTGTAACGAAGGTTGAGTTTTTGGATTCAGCGGGTCGAAATACACCTAGAAACTCACCCATCAAAGTCCGATTTTGATTCTGAAGAAAAATATTTTTGATCATCTCTTTTTCGTACCATGCGAAATAACTTTTTTCCAAGCATATTTTTGGTGATGAGAGGTTGGATTTTCGGATTCAGCGGGTCGAAATACACCTAGAAACTCACCCATCAAAGTCCGATTTTGATTCTGAAAAAAAATATTTTCGATCATCTCTTTTTCGTACCATGCGAAATAACTTTTTTCCAAGCATATTTTTTGTCATAAGAGGTTGGATTTTTGGATTCAGCGGGTCAAAATACACCTATAAACCCACCCATCAAAGTTCGATTTCGATTCTGGAGACAGATATTTTCGATCATCTCTTTTTCGTACCATGCGAAATAACTTTTTTCCAAGCATATTTTTGGTCATCAAAGGTTGGATATTCGAATTCAGCGGGTCGAAATACACCTCGAAACTCACCCATCAAAGTCCGATTTTGATTCTGAAAAAAAATATTTTCGATCATCCCTTCTTCGTACCATGCGAAATAACTTTTTTCCAAGCATATTTTTGGTCATAAGAGGTTGGATTTTTGGATTTAGCGGGTTGAAATACACCTAGAAATTCACCCATTAAAGTCCGATTTCGATTCTGAAACAAAATATTTTCGATCATCTCTTTTTCGTACCATGCGAAATAACTTCTTTCCAGGTGTATTTTTGTGTAACAAAGGTTGGATTTTTGGATTCAGCGGGTCAAAATACACCTATAAACCCACCCATCAAAGTTCGATTTCGCTTCTGGAGACAGATATTTTCGATCATCTCTTTTGCGTACCATGCGAAATAACTTTTTTCCACGCATATTTTTGGTCATCAAAGGTTGGATTTTCGCATTCAGCGGGTCGAAATACACCTAGAAACTCACCCATCAAAGTCCGATTTTGATTCTGAAAAAAAATATTTTCGATCATCTCTTTTTCGTACCATGCGAAATAACTTTTTTCCAAGCATATTTTTGGTCATAAGAGGTTGGATTTTTGGATTCAGCGGGTCGAAATACACCTAGAAACTCACCCATCAAAGTCCGATTTTGATTCTGAAATAAAATATCTCCGATCATCTCTTTTTCGTACCATGCGAAATAACTTCTTTCCAAGCATATTTTTGTTCATAAGAGGTTGGATTTTTGGATTCAGCGGGTTGGAATACAGCTAGAAACTCACCCATTGAAGTCCAATTTCGATTCTGAAAAAAAATATTTTCGATCATCTCTTTTTCGTAGCATGCGAAATAACTTCTTTCCAGGTGTATTTTCGTGTAACAAAGGTTGGATTTTTGGATTCAGCGGGTCAAAATACACCTATAAACCCACCCATCAAAGTTCGATTCCCATTCTGGAGACAGATATTTTCGATCATCTCTTTTTCGTACCATGCGAAATAACTTTTTTCCAAGCATATTTGTGGTCACCAGAGGTTGGATTTTCGGATTCAGGGGGTTGAAATACACCTAGAAACTCTCCCATGAAAGTCCGATTTTGATTCTGAAAAAAAATATTTTCGATCATCTCTTTTCCGTACCATGCGAAATAACTTCTTTCCAGGTGTATTTTCGTGTAACAAAGGTTGGGTTTTTGGATTCAGCGGGTCCAAATACACCTATAAACCCACCCATCAAAGTTCGATTTCGATTCTGGAGACAGATATTTTCGATCATCTCTTTTTCGTACCATGCGAAATAACTTTTTTCCAAGCATATTTTTGGTCATCAAAGGTTGGATTTTCGGATTCAGCGGGTCGAAATACACCTAGAAACTCACCCATCAAAGTCCGATCTTGATTCTGAAAAAAAATATTTTCGATCATATCTTTTTCGTACCATGCGAAATAACTTTTTTCCAAGCATATTTGTGGTCATCAGAGGTTGGATTTCCGGATTCAGGGGGTCGAAATACACCTAGAAACTCTCCCATTAAAGTCCGATTTCGATTCTGAAAAAAAATATTTTCGATCATCTCTTTTCCGTACCATGCGAAATAACTTCTTTCCAGGTGTATTTTCGTGTAACAAAGGTTGGGTTTTTGGATTCAGCGGGTCAAAATACACCTATAAACCCACCCATCAAAGTTCGATTTCGATTCTGGAGACAGATATTTTCGATCATCTCTTTTTCGTAACATGCGAAATAACTTTTTTCCAAGCATATTTTTGGTCATCAAAGGTTGGATTTTCGGATTCAGCGGGTCGAAATACACCTAGAAACTCACCCATCAAAGTCCGATTTTGATTCTGAAAAAAAATATTTTCGATCATCTCTTTTTCGTACCATGCGAAATAACTGTTTTCCATGCATGGTTTTGGTCATCAAAGGTTGGATTTTCGGATTCAGCGGGTCGAAATACACCTAGAAACTCACCCATCAAAGTCCGATTTTGATTCTGAAAAAAAATATTTTCGATCATCTCTTTTCCGTACCATGCGAAATAACTTCTTTCCAGGTGTATTTTCGTGTAACGAAGGTTGGGTTTTTGGATTCAGCGGGTCAAAATACACCTATAAACCCACCCATCAAAGTTCGATTTTGCTTCTGGAGACAGATATTTTCGATCATGTCTTTTTCGTACCATGCGAAATAACTTTTTTCCAAGCATATTTTTGGACATCAAAGGTTGGATTTTCGGATTTAGCGGGTCGAAATACACCTAGAAACTCACCCATCAAAGTCCGATTTTGATTCTGAAAAAAAATATTTTCGATCATCTCTTTTTCGTACCATGCGTAATAACTTTTTTCCAAGCATATTTTCGGTCATGAGAGGTTGGATTTTTGGATTCAGCGGGTCGAAATACACCTAGAAACTCACCCATCAAAGTCCGATTTTGATTCTGAAAAAAAATATTTTCGATCATCTCTTTTTCGTACCATGCGAAATAACTTTTTTCCAAGCATATTTTTTGTCATAAGAGGTTGGATTTTTGGATTCAGCGGGTTGAAATACACCCAGAAACTCTCCCATTAAAGTCCGATTTCGATTCTGAAAAAAAATATTTTCGATCATCTCTTTTTCGTACCATGCGAAATAACTTTTTTCCAAGCATATTTTGGGTCATTAGAGGTTGGATTTTTGGATTCAGCGGGTCGACATACACCTAGAAACTCACCCATCAAAGTCCGATTTTGATTCTGAAAAAAAATATTTTCGATCATCTCTTTTTCGTACCATGCGAAATAACTTTTTTCCAAGCATATTTTTGGTGATGAGAGGTTGGATTTTTGGATTCAGCGGGTCGAAATACACCTAGAAACTCACCCATCAAAGTCCGATTTTGATTCTGAAAAAAAATATTTTCGATCATCTCTTTTTCGTACCATGCGAAATAACTTTTTTCCAAGCATATTTTTTGTCATAAGAGGTTGGATTTTTGGATTCAGCGGGTCAAAATACACCTATAAACCCACCCATCAAAGTTCGATTTCGATTCTGGAGACAGATATTTTCGATCATCTCTTTTTCGTACCATGCGAAATAACTTTTTTCCAAGCATATTTTTGGTCATCAAAGGTTGGATTTTCGGATTCAGCGGGTCGAAATACACCTAGAAACTCACCCATCAAAGTCCGATTTTGATTCTGAAAAAAAATATTTTCGATCATCTCTTTTTCGTACCATGCGAAATAACTGTTTCCCATGCATGGTTTTGGTCATCGAAGGTTGGATTTTCGGATTCAGCGGGTCGAAATACACCTAGAAACTCACCCATCAAAGTCCGATTTTGATTCTGAAAAAAAATATTTTCGATCATCTCTTTTCCGTACCATGCGAAATAACTTCTTTCCAGGTGTATTTTCGTGTAACAACGGTTGGGTTTTTGGATTCAGCGGGTCAAAATACACCTATAAACCCACCCATCAAAGTTCGATTTCGCTTCTGGAGACAGATATTTTCGATCATCTCTTTTTCGTACCATGCGAAATAACTTTTTTCCAAGCATATTTTTGGTCATCAAAGGTTGGATTTTCGGATTCAGCGGGTCGAAATACACCTAAAAACTCACCCATCAAAGTCCGATTTTGATTCTGAAAAAAAATATTTTCGATCATCTCTTTTTCGTACCATGCGAAATAACTTTTTTCCAAGCATATTTTTGGTGATGAGAGGTTGGATTTTTGGATTCAGCGGATCGAAATACACCTAGAAACTCACCCATCAAAGTCCGATTTTGATTCTGAAAAAAAATATTTTCGATCATCTCTTTTTCGTACCATGCGAAAAAACTTTTTTCCAAGCATATTTTTTGTCATAAGAGGTTGGATTTTTGGATTCAGCGGGTCAAAATACACCTATAAACCCACCCATCAAAGTTCGATTTCGATTCTGGAGACAGATATTTTCGATCATCTCTTTTTCGTACCATGCGAAATAACTTTTTTCCAAGCATATTTTTGGTCATCAAAGGTTGGATATTCGAATTCAGCGGGTCGAAATACACCTAGAAACTCACCCATCAAAGTCCGATTTTGATTCTGAAAAAAAATATTTTCGATCATCCCTTCTTCGTACCATGCGAAATACCTTTTTTCCAAGCATATTTTTGGTCATAAGAGGTTGGATTTTTGGATTCAGCGGGTTGAAATACACCTAGAAATTCACCCATTAAAGTCCGATTTCGATTCTGAAACAAAATATTTTCGATCATCTCTTTTTCGTACCATGCGAAATAACTTCTTTCCAGGTGTATTTTCGTGTAACAAAGGTTGGATTTTTGGATTCAGCGGGTCAAAATACACCTATAAACCCACCCATCAAAGTTCGATTCCCATTCTGGAGACAGATATTTTCGATCATCTCTTTTTCGTACCATGCGGAATAACTTTTTTCCAAGCATATTTTTGGTCATCAACGGTTGGATTTTCGGATTCAGCGGGTCGAAATACACCTAGAAACTCACCCATCAAAGTCCGATTTTGATTCTGAAAAAAAATATTTTCGATCATCTCTTTTTCGTACCATGCGAAATAACTTTTCTCCAAGCATATTTTTGGTCATCAAAGGTTGGATTTTCGGATTCAGCGGGTCGAAATACACCTAGAAACTCACCCATCAAAGTCCGATTTTGATTCTGAAAAAAATATTTTCGATCATCTCTTTTTCGTACCATGCGAAATAACTTTTTTCCAAGCATATTTTTGGTGATGAGAGGTTGGATTTTTGGATTCAGCGGATCGAAATACACCTAGAAACTCACCCATCAAAGTCCGATTTTGATTCTGAAAAAAAATATTTTCGATCATCTCTTTTTCGTACCATGCGAAATAACTTTTTTCCAAGCATATTTTTGGTGATGAGAGGTTGGATTTTTGGATTCAGCGGATCGAAATACACCTAGAAACTCACCCATCAAAGTCCGATTTTGATTCTGAAAAAAAATATTTTCGATCATCTCTTTTTCGTACCATGCGAAAAAACTTTTTTCCAAGCATATTTTTTGTCATAAGAGGTTGGATTTTTGGATTCAGCGGGTCAAAATACACCTATAAACCCACCCATCAAAGTTCGATTTCGATTCTGGAGACAGATATTTTCGATCATCTCTTTTTCGTACCATGCGAAATAACTTTTTTCCAAGCATATTTTTGGTCATCAAAGGTTGGATATTCGAATTCAGCGGGTCGAAATACACCTAGAAACTCACCCATCAAAGTCCGATTTTGATTCTGATAAAAAATATTTTCGATCATCCCTTCTTCGTACCATGCGAAATACCTTTTTTCCAAGCATATTTTTGGTCATAAGAGGTTGGATTTTTGGATTCAGCGGGTTGAAATACACCTAGAAATTCACCCATTAAAGTCCGATTTCGATTCTGAAACAAAATATTTTCGATCATCTCTTTTTCGTACCATGCGAAATAACTTCTTTCCAGGTGTATTTTCGTGTAACAAAGGTTGGATTTTTGGATTCAGCGGGTCAAAATACACCTATAAACCCACCCATCAAAGTTCGATTCCCATTCTGGAGACAGATATTTTCGATCATCTCTTTTTCGTACCATGCGGAATAACTTTTTTCCAAGCATATTTTTGGTCATCAACGGTTGGATTTTCGGATTCAGCGGGTCGAAATACACCTAGAAACTCACCCATCAAAGTCCGATTTTGATTCTGAAAAAAAATATTTTCGATCATCTCTTTTTCGTACCATGCGAAATAACTTTTCTCCAAGCATATTTTTGGTCATCAAAGGTTGGATTTTCGGATTCAGCGGGTCGAAATACACCTAGAAACTCACCCATCAAAGTCCGATTTTGATTCTGAAAAAAATATTTTCGATCATCTCTTTTTCGTACCATGCGAAATAACTTTTTTCCAAGCATATTTTTGGTGATGAGAGGTTGGATTTTTGGATTCAGCGGATCGAAATACACCTAGAAACTCACCCATCAAAGTCCGATTTTGATTCTGAAAAAAAATATTTTCGATCATCTCTTTTTCGTACCATGCGAAATAACTTTTTTCCAAGCATATTTTTTGGCATAAGAGGTTGGATTTTTGGATTCAGCGGGTCAAAATACACCTATAAACCCACCCATCAACGTTCGATTTCGATTCTGGAGACAGATATTTTCGATCATCTCTTTTTCGTACCATGCGAAATAACTTTTTTCCAAGCATATTTTTGGTCATCAAAGGTTGGATATTCGAATTCAGCGGGTCGAAATACACCTAGAAACTCACCCATCAAAGTCCGATTTTGATTCTGAAAAAAAATATTTTCGATCATCCCTTCTTCGTACCATGCGAAATAACTTTTTTCCAAGCATATTTTTGGTCATAAGAGGTTGGATTTTTGGATTCAGCGGGTTGAAATACACCTAGAAATTCACCCATTAAAGTCCGATTTCGATTCTGAAACAAAATATTTCCGATCATCTCTTTTTCGAACCATGCGAAATAACTTCTTTCCAGGTGTATTTTCGTGTAACAAAGGTTGGATTTTTGGATTCAGCGGGTCAAAATACACCTATAAACCCACCCATGAAAGTCCGATTCCCATTCTGGAGACAGATATTTTCGATCATCTCTTTTTCGTACCATGCGAAATAACTTTTTTCCAAGCATATTTTTGGTCATCAAAGGTTGGATTTTCGGATCCAGCGGGTCGGAATTCACCTAGAAACTCACCCATCAAAGTCCGATTTTGATTCTGAAAAAAAATATTTTCGATCATCTCTTTTTCGTACCATGCGAAATAACTTTTTTCCAAGCATATTTTTGGTGATGAGAGGTTGGATTTTTGGATTCAGCGGATCGAAATACACCTAGAAACTCACCCATCAAAGTCCGATTTTGATTCTGAAAAAAAATATTTTCGATCATCTCTTTTTCGTACCATGCGAAATAACTTTTTTCCAAGCATATTTTTTGTCATAAGAGGTTGGATTTTTGGATTCAGCGGGTCAAAATACACCTATAAACCCACCCATCAAAGTTCGATTTCGATTCTGGAGACAGATATTTTCGATCATCTCTTTTTCGTACCATGCGAAATAACTTTTTTCCAAGCATATTTTTGGTCATCAAAGGTTGGATATTCGAATTCAGCGGGTCGAAATACACCTAGAAACTCACCCATCAAAGTCCGATTTTGATTCTGAAAAAAAATATTTTCGATCATCCCTTCTTCGTACCATGCGAAATAACTTTTTTCCAAGCATATTTTTGGTCATAAGAGGTTGGAGTTTTGGATTCAGCGGGTTGAAATACACCTAGAAATTCACCCATTAAAGTCCGATTTCGATTCTGAAACAAAATATTTTCGATCATCTCTTTTTCGTACCATGCGAAATAACTTCTTTCCAGGTGTATTTTCGTGTAACAAAGGTTGGATTTTTGGATTCAGCGGGTCAAAATACACCTATAAACCCACCCATCAAAGTTTGATTCCCATTCTGGAGACAGATATTTTCAATCATCTATTTTCGTACCATGCGAAATAACTTTTTTCCAAGCATATTTTTGGTCATCAAAGGTTGGATTTTCGGATTCAGCGGGTCGAAATACACCTAGAAACTCACCCATCAAAGTCCGATTTTGATTCTGAAAAAAAATATTTTCGATCATCTCTTTTTCGTACCATGCGAAATAACTTTTTTCCAAGCATATTTTTGGTCATCAAAGGTTGGATTTTCGGATTCAGCGGGTCAAAATACACATAGAAACTCACCCATCAAAGTCCGATTTTGATTCTGAAAAAAAATATTTTCGATCATCTCTTTTTCGTACCATGCGAAATAACTTTTTTCCAAGCATATTTTTGGTGATGAGAGGTTGGATTTTTGGATTCAGCGGATCGAAATACACCTAGAAACTCACCCATCAAAGTCCGATTTTGATTCTGAAAAAAAATATTTTCGATCATCTCTTTTTCGTACCATGCGAAATAACTTTTTTCCAAGCATATTTTTTGGCATAAGAGGTTGGATTTTTGGATTCAGCGGGTCAAAATACACCTATGAACCCACCCATCAACGTTCGATTTCGATTCTGGAGACAGATATTTTCGATCATCTCTTTTTCGTACCATGCGAAATAACTTTTTTCCAAGCATATTTTTGGTCATCAAAGGTTGGATATTCGAATTCAGCGGGTCGAAATACACCTAGAAACTCACCCATCAAAGTCCGATTTTGATTCTGAAAAAAAATATTTTCGATCATCCCTTCTTCGTACCATGCGAAATAACTTTTTTCCAAGCATATTTTTGGTCATAAGAGGTTGGATTTTTGGATTCAGCGGGTTGAAATACACCTAGAAATTCACCCATTAAAGTCCGATTTCGATTCTGAAACAAAATATTTTCGATCATCTCTTTTTCGAACCATGCGAAATAACTTCTTTCCAGGTGTATTTTCGTGTAACAAAGGTTGGATTTTTGGATTCAGCGGGTCAAAATACACCTATAAACCCACCCATCAAAGTCCGATTCCCATTCTGGAGACAGATATTTTCGATCATCTCTTTTTCGTACCATGCGAAATAACTTTTTTCCAAGCATATTTTTGGTCATCAAAGGGTGGATTTTCGGATCCAGCGGGTCGAAATACACCTAGAAACTCACCCATCAAAGTCCGATTTTGATTCTGAAAAAAAATATTTTCGATCATCTCTTTTTCGTACCATGCGAAATAACTTTTTTCCATGCATATTTTTGGTCATCAAAGGTTGGATTTTCGGATTCAGCGGGTCGAAATACACCTAGAAACTCACCCATCAAAGTCCGATTTTGATTCTGAAAAAAAATATTTTCGATCATCTCTTTTTCGTACCATGCGAAATAACTTTTTTCCAAGCATATTTTTGGTGAGGAGAGGTTGGATTTTTGGATTCAGCGGGTCGAAATACACCTAGAAACTCACCCATCAAAGTCCGATTTTGATTCTGAAAAAAAATATTTTCGATCATCTCTTTTTCGTACCATGCGAAATAACTTTTTTCCAAGCATATTTTTTGTCATAAGAGGTTGGATTTTTGGATTCAGCGGGTCAAAATACACCTATAAACCCACCCATCAAAGTTCGATTTCGATTCTGGAGACAGATATTTTCGATCATCTCTTTTTCGTACCATGCGAAATAACTTTTTTCCAAGCATATTTTTGGTCATCAATGGTTGGATATTCGAATTCAGCGGGTCGAAATACACCTAGAAACTCACCCATCAAAGTCCGATTTTGATTCTGAAAAAAAATATTTTCGATCATCCCTTCTTCGTACCATGCGAAATAACTTTTTTTCAAGCATATTTTTGGTCATAAGAGGTTGGATTTTTGGATTCAGCGGGTTGAAATACACCTAGAAATTCACCCATTAAAGTCCGATTTCGATTCTGAAACAAAATATTTTCGATCATCTCTTTTTCGTACCATGCGAAATAACTTCTTTCCAGGTGTATTTTTGTGTACCAAAGGTTGGATTTTTGGATTCAGCGGGTCAAAATACACCTATAAACCCACCCATCAAAGTTCGATTCCCATTCTGGAGACAGATATTTTCGATCATCTCTTTTTCGTACCATGCGAAATAACTTTTTTCCAAGCATATTTTTGGTGATCAAAGGTTGGATTTTCGGATTCAGCGGGTCGAAATACACCTAGAAACTCACCCATCAAAGTCCGATTTTGATTCTGAAAAAAAATATTTTCGATCATCTCTTTTTCGTACCATGCGGAATAACTTTTTTCCAAGCATATTTTTGGTGATGAGAGGTTGGATTTCCGGATTCAGCGGATCGAAATACACCTAGAAACTCACCCATCAAAGTCCGATTTTGATTCTGAAAAAAAATATTTTCGATCATCTCTTTTTCGTACCATGCGAAATAACTTTTTTCCAAGCATATTTATTGTCATAAGAGGTTGGATTTTTGAATTCAGCGGGTCAAAATACACCTATAAACCCACCCATCAAAGTTCGATTTCGATTCTGGAGACAGATATTTTCGATCATCTCTTTTTCGTACCATGCGAAATAACTTTTTTCCAAGCATATTTTTGGTCATCAAAGGTTGGATATTCGAATTCAGCGGGTCGAAATACACCTAGAAACTCACCCATCAAAGTCCGATTTTGATTCTGAAAAAAAATATTTTCGATCATCCCTTCTTCGTACCATGCGAAATAACTTTTTTCCAAGCATATTTTTGGTCATAAGAGGTTGGATTTTTGGATTCAGCGGGTTGAAATACACCTAGAAATTCACCCATTAAAGTCCGATTTCGATTCTGAAACAAAATATTTTCGATCATCTCTTTTTCGAACCATGCGAAATAACTTCTTTCCAGGTGTATTTTCGTGTAACAAAGGTTGGATTTTTGGATTCAGCGGGTCAAAATACACCTATAAACCCACCCATCAAAGTTCGATTCCCATTCTGGAGACAGATATTTTCGATCATCTCTTTTTCGTACCATGCGAAATAACTTTTTTCCAAGCATATTTTTGGTCATCAAAGGTTGGATTTTCGGATTCAGCGGGTCGAAATACACCTAGAAACTCACCCATCAAAGTCCGATTTTGATTCTGAAAAAAAATATTTTCGATCATCTCTTTTTCGTACCATGCGAAATAACTTTTTTCCAAGCATATATTTGGTGATGAGAGGTTGGATTTTTGGATTCAGCGGGTCGAAATACACCTAGAAACTCACCCATCAAAGTCCGATTTTGATTCTGAAAAAAAATATTTTCGATCATCTCTTTTTCGTACCATGCGAAATAACTTTTTTCCAAGCATATTTTTTGTCATAAGAGGTTGGATTTTTGGATTCAGCGGGTCAAAATACACCTATAAACCCACCCATCAAAGTTCGATTCCCATTCTGGAGACAGATATTTTCGATCATCTCTTTTTCGTACCATGCGAAATAACTTTTTTCCAAGCATATTTTTGGTCATCAAAGGTTGGATATTCGAATTCAGCGGGTCG
Source organism: Phymatocera aterrima (assembly GCA_963170745.1). Lineage (NCBI taxonomy): Eukaryota > Metazoa > Arthropoda > Insecta > Hymenoptera > Tenthredinidae > Phymatocera > Phymatocera aterrima. The sequence goes on along the minus strand of CAUJGY010000144.1, from coordinate 202,559 downwards.
AAATACACCTAGAAACTCACCCATCAAAGTCCGATTTTGATTCTGAAAAAAAATATTTTCGATCATCCCTTCTTCGTACCATGCGAAATAACTTTTTTCCAAGCATATTTTTGGTCATAAGAGGTTGGATTTTTGGATTCAGCGGGTTGAAATACACCTAGAAATTCACCCATTAAAGTCCGATTTCGATTCTGAAACAAAATATTTTCGATCATCTCTTTTTCGTACCATGCGAAATAACTTCTTTCCAGGTGTATTTTCGTGTAACAAAGGTTGGATTTTTGGATTCAGCGGGTCAAAATACACCTATAAACCCACCCATCAAAGTTCGATTCCCATTCTGGAGACAGATATTTTCGATCATCTATTTTCGTACCATGCGAAATAACTTTTTTCCAAGCATATTTTTGGTCATCAAAGGTTGGATTTTCGGATTCAGCGGGTCGAAATACACCTAGAAACTCACCCATCAAAGTCCGATTTTGATTCTGAAAAAAAATATTTTCGATCATCTCTTTTTCGTACCATGCGAAATAACTTTTTTCCAAGCATATTTTTGGTCATCAAAGGTTGGATTTTCGGATTCAGCGGGTCGAAATACACATAGAAACTCACCCATCAAAGTCCGATTTTGATTCTGAAAAAAAATATTTTCGATCATCTCTTTTTCGTACCATGCGAAATAACTTTTTTCCAAGCATATTTTTGGTGATGAGAGGTTGGATTTTTGGATTCAGCGGATCGAAATACACCTAGAAACTCACCCATCAAAGTCCGATTTTGATTCTGAAACAAAATATTTTCGATCATCTCTTTTTCGAACCATGCGAAATAACTTCTTTCCAGGTGTATTTTCGTGTGACAAAGGTTGGATTTTTGGATTCAGCGGGTCAAAATACACCTATAAACCCACCCATCAAAGTCCGATTCCCATTCTGGAGACAGATATTTTCGATCATCTCTTTTTCGTACCATGCGAAATAACTTTTTTCCAAGCATATTTTTGGTCATCAAAGGGTGGATTTTCGGATCCAGCGGGTCGAAATACACCTAGAAACTCACCCATCAAAGTCCGATTTTGATTCTGAAAAAAAATATTTTCGATCATCTCTTTTTCGTACCATGCGAAATAACTTTTTTCCAAGCATATTTTTGGTCATCAAAGGTTGGATTTTCGGATTCAGCGGGTCGAAATACACGTAGAAACTCACCCATCAAAGTCCGATTTTGATTCTGAAAAAAAATATTTTCGATCATCTCTTTTTCGTACCATGCGAAATAACTTTTTTCCAAGCATATTTTTGGTGATGAGAGGTTGGATTTTTGGATTCAGCGGGTCGAAATACACCTAGAAACTCACCCATCAAAGTCCGATTTTGATTCTGAAAAAAAATATTTTCGATCATCTCTTTTTCGTACCATGCGAAATAACTATTTTCCAAGCATATTTTTTGTCAAAAGAGGTTGGATTTTTGGATTCAGCGGGTCAAAATACACCTATAAACCCACCCATCAAAGTTCGATTTCGATTCTGGAGACAGATATTTTCGATCATCTCTTTTTCGTACCATGCGAAATAACTTTTTTCCAAGCATATTTTTGGTCATCAAAGGTTGGATATTCGAATTCAGCGGGTCGAAATACACCTAGAAACTCACCCATCAAAGTCCGATTTTGATTCTGAAAAAAAATATTTTCGATCATCCCTTCTTCGTACCATGCGAAATAACTTTTTTTCAAGCATATTTTTGGTCATAAGAGGTTGGATTTTTGGATTCAGCGGGTTGAAATACACCTAGAAATTCACCCATTAAAGTCCGATTTCGATTCTGAAACAAAATATTTTCGATCATCTCTTTTTCGTACCATGCGAAATAACTTCTTTCCAGGTGTATTTTTGTGTACCAAAGGTTGGATTTTTGGATTCAGCGGGTCAAAATACACCTATAAACCCACCCATCAAAGTTCGATTCCCATTCTGGAGACAGATATTTTCGATCATCTCTTTTTCGTACCATGCGAAATAACTTTTTTCCAAGCATATTTTTGGTGATCAAAGGTTGGATTTTCGGATTCAGCGGGTCGAAATACACCTAGAAACTCACCCATCAAAGTCCGATTTTGATTCTGAAAAAAAATATTTTCGATCATCTCTTTTTCGTACCATGCGAAATAACTTTTTTCCAAGCATATATTTGGTGATGAGAGGTTGGATTTTTGGATTCAGCGGGTCGAAATACACCTAGAAACTCACCCATCAAAGTCCGATTTTGATTCTGAAAAAAAATATTTTCGATCATCTCTTTTTCGTACCATGCGAAATAACTTTTTTCCAAGCATATTTTTTGTCATAAGAGGTTGGATTTTTGGATTCAGCGGGTCAAAATACACCTATAAACCCACCCATCAAAGTTCGATTCCCATTCTGGAGACAGATATTTTCGATCATCTCTTTTTCGTACCATGCGAAATAACTTTTTTCCAAGCATATTTTTGGTCATCAAAGGTTGGATATTCGAATTCAGCGGGTCGAAATACACCTAGAAACTCACCCATCAAAGTCCGATTTTGATTCTGAAAAAAAATATTTTCGATCATCCCTTCTTCGTACCATGCGAAATAACTTTTTTCCAAGCATATTTTTGGTCATAAGAGGTTGGATTTTTGGATTCAGCGGGTTGAAATACACCTAGAAATTCACCCATTAAAGTCCGATTTCGATTCTGAAACAAAATATTTTCGATCATCTCTTTTTCGTACCATGCGAAATAACTTCTTTCCAGGTGTATTTTCGTGTAACAAAGGTTGGATTTTTGGATTCAGCGGGTCAAAATACACCTATAAACCCACCCATCAAAGTTCGATTCCCATTCTGGAGACAGATATTTTCGATCATCTATTTTCGTACCATGCGAAATAACTTTTTTCCAAGCATATTTTTGGTCATCAAAGGTTGGATTTTCGGATTCAGCGGGTCGAAATACACCTAGAAACTCACCCATCAAAGTCCGATTTTGATTCTGAAAAAAAATATTTTCGATCATCTCTTTTTCGTACCATGCGAAATAACTTTTTTCCAAGCATATTTTTGGTCATCAAAGGTTGGATTTTCGGATTCAGCGGGTCGAAATACACATAGAAACTCACCCATCAAAGTCCGATTTTGATTCTGAAAAAAAATATTTTCGATCATCTCTTTTTCGTACCATGCGAAATAACTTTTTTCCAAGCATATTTTTGGTGATGAGAGGTTGGATTTTTGGATTCAGCGGATCGAAATACACCTAGAAACTCACCCATCAAAGTCCGATTTTGATTCTGAAAACAAATATTTTCGATCATCTCTTTTTCGTACCATGCGAAATAACTTTTTTCCAAGCATATTTTTTGGCATAAGAGGTTGGATTTTTGGATTCAGCGGGTCAAAATACACCTATAAACCCACTCATCAACGTTCGATTTCGATTCTGGAGACAGATATTTTCGATCATCTCTTTTTCGTACCATGCGAAATAACTTTTTTCCAAGCATATTTTTGGTCATCAAAGGTTGGATATTCGAATTCAGCGGGTCGAAATACACCTAGAAACTCACCCATCAAAGTCCGATTTTGATTCTGAAAAAAAATATTTTCGATCATCCCTTCTTCGTACCATGCGAAATAACTTTTTTCCAAGCATATTTTTGGTCATAAGAGGTTGGATTTTTGGATTCAGCGGGTTGAAATACACCTAGAAATTCACCCATTAAAGTCCGATTTCGATTCTGAAACAAAATATTTTCGATCATCTCTTTTTCGTACCATGCGAAATAACTTCTTTCCAGGTGTATTTTCGTGTAACAAAGGTTGGATTTTTGGATTCAGCGGGTCAAAATACACCTATAAACCCACCCATCAAAGTTCGATTCCCATTCTGGAGACAGATATTTTCGATCATCTATTTTCGTACCATGCGAAATAACTTTTTTCCAAGCATATTTTTGGTCATCAAAGGTTGGATTTTCGGATTCAGCGGGTCGAAATACACCTAGAAACTCACCCATCAAAGTCCGATTTTGATTCTGAAAAAAAATATTTTCGATCATCTCTTTTTCGTACCATGCGAAATAACTTTTTTCCAAGCATATTTTTGGTCATCAAAGGTTGGATTTTCGGATTCAGCGGGTCGAAATACACATAGAAACTCACCCATCAAAGTCCGATTTTGATTCTGAAAAAAAATATTTTCGATCATCTCTTTTTCGTACCATGCGAAATAACTTTTTACCAAGCATATTTTTGGTGATGAGAGGTTGGATTTTTGGATTCAGCGGATCGAAATACACCTAGAAACTCACCCATCAAAGTCCGATTTTGATTCTGAAAACAAATATTTTCGATCATCTCTTTTTCGTACCATGCGGAATAACTTTTTTCCAAGCATATTTTTTGGCATAAGAGGTTGGATTTTTGGATTCAGCGGGTCAAAATACACCTATAAACCCACTCATCAACGTTCGATTTCGATTCTGGAGACAGATATTTTCGATCATCTCTTTTTCGTACCATGCGAAATAACTTTTTTCCAAGCATATTTTTGGTCATCAAAGGTTGGATATTCGAATTCAGCGGGTCGAAATACACCTAGAAACTCACCCATCAAAGTCCGATTTTGATTCTGAAAAAAAATATTTTCGATCATCCCTTCTTCGTACCATGCGAAATAACTTTTTTCCAAGCATATTTTTGGTCATAAGAGGTTGGATTTTTGGATTCAGCGGGTTGAAATACACCTAGAAATTCACCCATTAAAGTCCGATTTCGATTCTGAAACAAAATATTTTCGATCATCTCTTTTTCGTACCATGCGAAATAACTTCTTTCCAGGTGTATTTTCGTGTAACAAAGGTTGGATTTTTGGATTCAGCGGGTCAAAATACACCTATAAACCCACCCATCAAAGTTCGATTCCCATTCTGGAGACAGATATTTTCGATCATCTATTTTCGTACCATGCGAAATAACTTTTTTCCAAGCATATTTTTGGTCATCAAAGGTTGGATTTTCGGATTCAGCGGGTCGAAATACACCTAGAAACTCACCCATCAAAGTCCGATTTTGATTCTGAAAAAAAATATTTTCGATCATCTCTTTTTCGTACCATGCGAAATAACTTTTTTCCAAGCATATTTTTGGTCATCAAAGGTTGGATTTTCGGATTCAGCGGGTCGAAATACACATAGAAACTCACCCATCAAAGTCCGATTTTGATTCTGAAAAAAAATATTTTCGATCATCTCTTTTTCGTACCATGCGAAATAACTTTTTTCCAAGCATATTTTTGGTGATGAGAGGTTGGATTTTTGGATTCAGCGGATCGAAATACACCTAGAAACTCACCCATCAAAGTCCGATTTTGATTCTGAAAACAAATATTTTCGATCATCTCTTTTTCGTACCATGCGGAATAACTTTTTTCCAAGCATATTTTTTGGCATAAGAGGTTGGATTTTTGGATTCAGCGGGTCAAAATACACCTATAAACCCACTCATCAACGTTCGATTTCGATTCTGGAGACAGATATTTTCGATCATCTCTTTTTCGTACCATGCGAAATAACTTTTTTCCAAGCATATTTTTGGTCATCAAAGGTTGGATATTCGAATTCAGCGGGTCGAAATACACCTAGAAACTCACCCATCAAAGTCCGATTTTGATTCTGAAAAAAAATATTTTCGATCATCCCTTCTTCGTACCATGCGAAATAACTTTTTTCCAAGCATATTTTTGGTCATAAGAGGTTGGATTTTTGGATTCAGCGGGTTGAAATACACCTAGAAATTCACCCATTAAAGTCCGATTTCGATTCTGAAACAAAATATTTTCGATCATCTCTTTTTCGAACCATGCGAAATAACTTCTTTCCAGGTGTATTTTCGTGTAACAAAGGTTGGATTTTTGGATTCAGCGGGTCAAAATACACCTATAAACCCACCCATCAAAGTCCGATTCCCATTCTGGAGACAGATATTTTCGATCATCTCTTTTTCGTACCATGCGAAATAACTTTTTTCCAAGCATATTTTTGGTCATCAAAGGGTGGATTTTCGGATCCAGCGGGTCGAAATACACCTAGAAACTCACCCATCAAAGTCCGATTTTGATTCTGAAAAAAAATATTTTCGATCATCTCTTTTTCGTACCATGCGAAATAACTTTTTTCCAAGCATATTTTTGGTCATCAAAGGTTGGATTTTCGGATTCAGCGGGTCGAAATACACCTAGAAACTCACCCATCAAAGTCCGATTTTGATTCTGAAAAAAAATATTTTCGATCATCTCTTTTTCGTACCATGCGAAATAACTTTTTTCCAAGCATATTTTTGGTGATGAGAGGTTGGATTTTTGGATTCAGCGGGTCGAAATACACCTAGAAACTCACCCATCAAAGTCCGATTTTGATTCTGAGAAAAAATATTTTCGATCATCTCTTTTTCGTACCATGCGAAATAACTTTTTTCCAAGCATATTTTTTGTCATAAGAGGTTGGATTTTTGGATTCAGCGGGTCAAAATACACCTATAAACCCACCCATCAAAGTTCGATTTCGATTCTGGAGACAGATATTTCCGATCATCTCTTTTTCGTACCATGCGAAATAACTTTTTTCCAAGCATATTTTTGGTCATCAAAGGTTGGATATTCGAATTCAGCGGGTCGAAATACACCTAGAAACTCACCCATCAAAGTCCGATTTTGATTCTGAAAAAAAATATTTTCGATCATCCCTTCTTCGTACCATGCGAAATAACTTTTTTTCAAGCATATTTTTGGTCATAAGAGGTTGGATTTTTGGATTCAGCGGGTTGAAATACACCTAGAAATTCACCCATTAAAGTCCGATTTCGATTCTGAAACAAAATATTTTCGATCATCTCTTTTTCGTACCATGCGAAATAACTTCTTTCCAGGTGTATTTTTGTGTACCAAAGGTTGGATTTTTGGATTCAGCGGGTCAAAATACACCTATAAACCCACCCATCAAAGTTCGATTCCCATTCTGGAGACAGATATTTTCGATCATCTCTTTTTCGTACCATGCGAAATAACTTTTTTCCAAGCATATTTTTGGTGATCAAAGGTTGGATTTTCGGATTCAGCGGGTCGAAATACACCTAGAAACTCACCCATCAAAGTCCGATTTTGATTCTGAAAAAAAATATTTTCGATTATCTCTTTTTCGTACCATGCGGAATAACTTTTTTCCAAGCATATTTTTGGTGATGAGAGGTTGGATTTCCGGATTCAGCGGATCGAAATACACTCAGAAACTCACCCATCAAAGTCCGATTTTGATTCTGAAAAAAAATATTTTCGATCATCTCTTTTTCGTACCATGCGAAATAACTTTTTTCCAAGCATATTTATTGTCATAAGAGGTTGGATTTTTGGATTCAGCGGGTCAAAATACACCTATAAACCCACCCATCAAAGTTCGATTTCGATTCTGGAGACAGATATTTTCGATCATCTCTTTTTCGTACCATGCGAAATAACTTTTTTCCAAGCATATTTTTGGTCATCAAAGGTTGGATATTCGAATTCAGCGGGTCGAAATACACCTAGAAACTCACCCATCAAAGTCCGATTTTGATTCTGAAAAAAAATATTTTCGATCATCCCTTCTTCGTACCATGCGAAATAACTTTTTTCCAAGCATATTTTTGGTCATAAGAGGTTGGATTTTTGGATTCAGCGGGTTGAAATACACCTAGAAATTCACCCATTAAAGTCCGATTTCGATTCTGAAACAAAATATTTTCGATCATCTCTTTTTCGTACCATGCGAAATAACTTCTTTCCAGGTGTATTTTTGTGTAACAAAGGTTGGATTTTTAGATTTAGCGGGTCAAAATACACCTATAAACCCACCCATCAAAGTTCGATTCCCATTCTGGAGACAGATATTTTCGATCATCTCTTTTTCGTACCATGCGAAATAACTTTTTTCCAAGCATATTTTTGGTCATCAAAGGTTGCATTTTCGGATTCAGCGGGTCGAAATACACCTAGAAACTCACCCATCAAAGTCCAAATTTGATTCTGAAAAAAAATATTTTCGATCATCCCTTCTTCGTACCATGCGAAATAACTTTTTTCCAAGCATATTTTTGGTCATAAGAGGTTGGATTTTTGGATTCAGCGGGTTGAAATACACCTAGAAATTCACCCATTAAAGTCCGATTTCGATTCTGAAACAAAATATTTTCGATCATCTCTTTTTCGAACCATGCGAAATAACTTCTTTCCAGGTGTATTTTTGTGTAACAAAGGTTGGATTTTTGGATTCAGCGGGTCAAAATACACCTATAAACCCACCCATCAAAGTTCGATTCCCATTCTGGAGACAGATATTTTCGATCATCTCTTTTTCGTACCATGCGAAATAACTTTTTTCCAAGCATATTTTTGGTCATCAAAGGTTGCATTTTCGGATTCAGCGGGTCGAAATACACCTAGAAACTCACCCATCAAAGTCCAAATTTGATTCTGAAAAAAAATATTTTCGATCATCCCTTCTTCGTACCATGCGAAATAACTTTTTTCCAAGCATATTTTTGGACATAAGAGGTTGGATTTTTGGATTCAGCGGGTTGAAATACACCTAGAAATTCACCCATTAAAGTCCGATTTCGATTCTGAAACAAAATATTTTCGATCATCTCTTTTTCGAACCATGCGAAATAACTTCTTTCCAGGTGTATTTTCGTGTACCAAAGGTTGGATTTTTGGATTCAGCGGGTCAAAATACACCTATAAACCCACCCATCAAAGTTCGATTCCCATTCTGGAGACAGATATTTTCGATCATCTCTTTTTCGTACCATGCGAAATAACTTTTTTCCAAGCATATTTTTGGTGATGAGAGGTTGGATTTTTGGATTCAGCGGATCGAAATACACCTAGAAACTCACCCATCAAAGTCCGATTTTGATTCTGAAAAAAAATATTTTCGATCATCTCTTTTTCGTACCATGCGAAAAAACTTTTTCCAAGCATATTTTTTGTCATAAGAGGTTGGATTTTTGGATTCAGCGGGTCAAAATACACCTATAAACCCACCCATCAAAGTTCGATTTCGATTCTGGAGACAGATATTTTCGATCATCTCTTTTTCCTACCATGCGAAATAACTTTTTTCCAAGCATATTTTTGGTCATCAAAGGTTGGATATTCGAATTCAGCGGGTCGAAATACACCTAGAAACTCACCCATCAAAGTCCGATTTTGATTCTGAAAAAAAATATTTTCGATCATCCCTTCTTCGTACCATGCGAAATAACTTTTTTCCAAGCATATTTTTGGTCATAAGAGGTTGGATTTTTGGATTCAGCGGGTTGAAATACACCTAGAAATTCACCCATTAAAGTCCGATTTCGATTCTGAAACAAAATATTTTCGATCATCTCTTTTTCGTACCATGCGAAATAACTTCTTTCCAGGTGTATTTTCGTGTAACAAAGGTTGGATTTTTGGATTCAGCGGGTCAAAATACACCTATAAACCCACCCATGAAAGTCCGATTCCCATTCTGGAGACAGATATTTTCGATCATCTCTTTTTCGTACCATGCGAAATAACTTTTTTCCAAGCATATTTTTGGTCATCAAAGGTTGGATTTTCGGATCCAGCGGGTCGAAATTCACCTAGAAACTCACCCATCAAAGTCCGATTTTGATTCTGAAAAAAAATATTTTCGATCATCTCTTTTTCGTACCATGCGAAATAACTTTTTTCCAAGCATATTTTTGGTGATGAGAGGTTGGATTTTTGGATTCAGCGGATCGAAATACACCTAGAAACTCACCCATCAAAGTCCGATTTTGATTCTGAAAAAAAATATTTTCGATCATCTCTTTTTCGTACCATGCGAAATAACTTTTTTCCAAGCATATTTTTTGTCATAAGAGGTTGGATTTTTGGATTCAGCGGGTCAAAATACACCTATAAACCCACCCATCAAAGTTCGATTTCGATTCTGGAGACAGATATTTTCGATCATCTCTTTTTCGTACCATGCGAAATAACTTTTTTCCAAGCATATTTTTGGTCATCAAAGGTTGGATATTCGAATTCAGCGGGTCGAAATACACCTAGAAACTCACCCATCAAAGTCCGATTTTGATTCTGAAAAAAAATATTTTCGATCATCCCTTCTTCGTACCATGCGAAATAACTTTTTTCCAAGCATATTTTTGGTCATAAGAGGTTGGATTTTTGGATTCAGCGGGTTGAAATACACCTAGAAATTCACCCATTAAAGTCCGATTTCGATTCTGAAACAAAATATTTTCGATCATCTCTTTTTCGTACTATGCGAAATAACTTCTTTCCAGGTGTATTTTCGTGTAACAAGGGTTGGATTTTTGGATTCAGCGGGTCAAAATACACCTATAAACCCACCCATCAAAGTTCGATTCCCATTCTGGAGACAGATATTTTCGATCATCTATTTTCGTACCATGCGAAATAACTTTTTTCCAAGCATATTTTTGGTCATCAAAGGTTGGATTTTCGGATTCAGCGGGTCGAAATACACCTAGAAACTCACCCATCAAAGTCCGATTTTGATTCTGAAAAAAAATATTTTCGATCATCTCTTTTTCGTACCATGCGAAATAACTTTTTTCCAAGCATATTTTTGGTGATGAGAGGTTGGATTTTTGGATTCAGCGGATCGAAATACACCTAGAAACTCACCCATCAAAGTCCGATTTTGATTCTGAAAAAAAATATTTTCGATCATCTCTTTTTCGTACCATGCGAAATAACTTTTTTCCAAGCATATTTTTTGTCATAAGAGGTTGGATTTTTGGATTCAGCGGGTCAAAATACACCTATAAACCCACCCATCAAAGTTCGATTTCGATTCTGGAGACAGATATTTTCGATCATCTCTTTTTCGTACCATGCGAAATAACTTTTTTCCAAGCATATTTTTGGTCATCAAAGGTTGGATATTCGAATTCAGCGGGTCGAAATACACCTAGAAACTCACCCATCAAAGTCCGATTTTGATTCTGAAAAAAAATATTTTCGATCATCCCTTCTTCGTACCATGCGAAATAACTTTTTTCCAAGCATATTTTTGGTCATAAGAGGTTGGATTTTTGGATTCAGCGGGTTGAAATACACCTAGAAATTCACCCATTAAAGTCCGATTTCGATTCTGAAACAAAATATTTTCGATCATCTCTTTTTCGTACTATGCAAAATAACTTCTTTCCAGGTGTATTTTCGTGTAACAAGGGTTGGATTTTTGGATTCAGCGGGTCAAAATACACCTATAAACCCACCCATCAAAGTTCGATTCCCATTCTGGAGACAGATATTTTCGATCATCTATTTTCGTACCATGCGAAATAACTTTTTTCCAAGCATATTTTTGGTCATCAAAGGTTGGATTTTCGGATTCAGCGGGTCGAAATACACCTAGAAACTCACCCATCAAAGTCCGATTTTGATTCTGAACAAAAATATTTTCGATCATCTCTTTTTCGTACCATGCGAAATAACTTTTTTCCAAGCATATTTTTGGTCATCAAAGGTTGGATTTTCGGATTCAGCGGGTCGAAATACACCTAGAAACTCACCCATCAAAGTCCGATTTTGATTCTGAAAAAAAATATTTTCGATCATCTCTTTTTCGTACCATGCGAAATAACTTTTTTCCAAGCATATTTTTGGTGATGAGAGGTTGGATTTTTGGATTCAGCGGATCGAAATACACCTAGAAACTCACCCATCAAAGTCCGATTTTGATTCTGAAAAAAAATATTTTCGATCATCTCTTTTTCGTACCATGCGAAATAACTTTTTTCCAAGCATATTTTTTGTCATAAGAGGTTGGATTTTTGGATTCAGCGGGTCAAAATACACCTATAAACCCACCCATCAAAGTTCGATTTCGATTCTGGAGACAGATATTTTCGATCATCTCTTTTTCGTACCATGCGAAATAACTTTTTTCCAAGCATATTTTTGGTCATCAAAGGTTGGATATTCGAATTCAGCGGGTCGAAATACACCTAGAAACTCACCCATCAAAGTCCGATTTTGATTCTGAAAAAAAATATTTTCGATCATCCCTTCTTCGTACCATGCGAAATAACTTTTTTTCAAGCATATTTTTGGTCATAAGAGGTTGGATTTTTGGATTCAGCGGGTTGAAATACACCTAGAAATTCACCCATTAAAGTCCGATTTCGATTCTGAAACAAAATATTTTCGATCATCTCTTTTTCGTCCCATGCGAAATAACTTCTTTCCAGGTGTATTTTTGTGTACCAAAGGTTGGATTTTTGGATTCAGCGGGTCAAAATACACCTATAAACCCACCCATCAAAGTTCGATTCCCATTCTGGAGACAGATATTTTCGATCATCTCTTTTTCGTACCATGCGAAATAACTTTTTTCCAAGCATATTTTTGGTGATCAAAGGTTGGATTTTCGGATTCAGCGGGTCGAAATACACCTAGAAACTCACCCATCCAAGTCCGATTTTGATTCTGAAAAAAAATATTTTCGATCATCTCTTTTTCGTACCATGCGGAATAACTTTTTTCCAAGCATATTTTTGGTGATGAGAGGTTGGATTTCCGGATTCAGCGGATCGAAATACACCTAGAAACTCACCCATCAAAGTCCGATTTTGATTCTGAAAAAAAATATTTTCGATCATCTCTTTTTCGTACCATGCGAAATAACTTTTTTCCAAGCATATTTATTGTCATAAGAGGTTGGATTTTTGGATTCAGCGGGTCAAAATACACCTATAAACCCACCCATCAAAGTTCGATTTCGATTCTGGAGACAGATATTTTCGATCATCTCTTTTTCGTACCATGCGAAATAACTTTTTTCCAAGCATATTTTTGGTCATCAAAGGTTGGATATTCGAATTCAGCGGGTCGAAATACACCTAGAAACTCACCCATCAAAGTCCGATTTTGATTCTGAAAAAAAATATTTTCGATCATCCCTTCTTCGTACCATGCGAAATAACTTTTTTCCAAGCATATTTTTGGTCATAAGAGGTTGGATTTTTGGATTCAGCGGGTTGAAATACACCTAGAAATTCACCCATTAAAGTCCGATTTCGATTCTGAAACAAAATATTTTCGATCATCTCTTTTTCGAACCATGCGAAATAACTTCTTTCCAGGTGTATTTTCGTGTAACAAAGGTTGGATTTTTGGATTCAGCGGGTCAAAATACACCTATAAACCCACCCATCAAAGTTCGATTCCCATTCTGGAGACAGATATTTTCGATCATCTCTTTTTCGTACCATGCGAAATAACTTTTTTCCAAGCATATTTTTGGTCATCAAAGGTTGGATTTTCGGATTCAGCGGGTCGAAATACACCTAGAAACTCACCCATCAAAGTCCGATTTTGATTCTGAAAAAAAATATTTTCGATCATCTCTTTTTCGTACCATGCGAAATAACTTTTTTCCAAGCATATTTTTGGTGATGAGAGGTTGGATTTTTGGATTCAGCGGGTCGAAATACACCTAGAAACTCACCCATCAAAGTCCGATTTTGATTCTGAAAAAAAATATTTTCGATCATCTCTTTTTCGTACCATGCGAAATAACTTTTTTCCAAGCATATTTTTTGTCATAAGAGGTTGGATTTTTGGATTCAGCGGGTCAAAATACACCTATAAACCCACCCATCAAAGTTCGATTCCCATTCTGGAGACAGATATTTTCGATCATCTCTTTTTCGTACCATGCGAAATAACTTTTTTCCAAGCATATTTTTGGTCATCAAAGGTTGGATATTCGAATTCAGCGGGTCGAAATACACCTAGAAACTCACCCATCAAAGTCCGATTTTGATTCTGAAAAAAAATATTTTCGATCATCCCTTCTTCGTACCATGCGAAATAACTTTTTTCCAAGCATATTTTTGGTCATAAGAGGTTGGATTTTTGGATTCAGCGGGTTGAAATACACCTAGAAATTCACCCATTAAAGTCCGATTTCGATTCTGAAACAAAATATTTTCGATCATCTCTTTTTCGTACCATGCGAAATAACTTCTTTCCAGGTGTATTTTTGTGTAACAAAGGTTGGATTTTTGGATTCAGCGGGTCGAAATACACCTATAAACCCACCCATCAAAGTTCGATTCCCATTCTGGAGACAGATATTTTCGATCATCTCTTTTTCGTACCATGCGAAATAACTTTTTTCCAAGCATATTTTTGGTCATCAAAGGTTGCATTTTCGGATTCAGCGGGTCGAAATACACCTAGAAACTCACCCATCAAAGTCCAAATTTGATTCTGAAAAAAAATATTTTCGATCATCCCTTCTTCGTACCATGCGAAATAACTTTTTTCCAAGCATATTTTTGGTCATAAGAGGTTGGATTTTTGGATTCAGCGGGTTGAAATACACCTAGAAATTCACCCATTAAAGTCCGATTTCGATTCTGAAACAAAATATTTTCGATCATCTCTTTTTCGAACCATGCGAAATAACTTCTTTCCAGGCGTATTTTCGTGTACCAAAGGTTGGATTTTTGGATTCAGCGGGTCAAAATACACCTATAAACCCACCCATCAAAGTTCGATTCCCATTCTGGAGACAGATATTTTCGATCATCTCTTTTTCGTACCATGCGAAATAACTTTTTTCCAAGCATATTTTCGGTGATCAAAGGTTGGATTTTCGGATTCAGCGGGTCGAAATACACCTAGAAACTCATCCATCGAAGTCCGATTTTGATTCTGAAAAAAAATATTTTCGATCATCTCTTTTCCGTACCATGCGAAATAACTTCTTTCCAGGTGTATTTTCGTGTAACGAAGGTTGAGTTTTTGGATTCAGCGGGTCGAAATACACCTAGAAACTCACCCATCAAAGTCCGACTTTGATTCTGAAGAAAAATATTTTCGATCATCTCTTTTTCGTACCATGCGAAATAACTTTTTTCCAAGCATATTTTTGGTGATGAGAGGTTGGATTTTTGGATTCAGCGGGTCGAAATACACCTAGAAACTCACCCATCGAAGTCCGATTTTGATTCTGAAAAAAAATATTTTCGATCATCTCTTTTTCGTACCATGCGAAATAACTTTTTTCCAAGCATATTTTTGGTGATGAGAGGTTGGATTTTTGGATTCAGCGGATCGAAATACACCTAGAAACTCACCCATCAAAGTCGGATTTTGATTCTGAAAAAAAATATTTTCGATCATCTCTTTTTCGTACCATGCGAAATAACTTTTTTCCAAGCATATTTTTTGTCATAAGAGGTTGGATTTTTGGATTCAGCGGGTCAAAATACACCTATAAACCCACCCATCAAAGTTCGATTTCGATTCTGGAGACAGATATTTTCGATCATCTCTTTTTCGTACCATGCGAAATAACTTTTTTCCAAGCATATTTTTGGTCATCAAAGGTTGGATATTCGAATTCAGCGGGTCGAAATACACCTAGAAACTCACCCATCAAAGTCCGATTTTGATTCTGAAAAAAAATATTTTCGATCATCCCTTCTTCGTACCATGCGAAATAACTTTTTTCCAAGCATATTTTTGGTCATAAGAGGTTGGATTTTTGGATTCAGCGGGTTGAAATACACCTAGAAATTCACCCATTAAAGTCCGATTTCGATTCTGAAACAAAATATTTTCGATCATCTCTTTTTCGTACCATGCGAAATAACTTCTTTCCAGGTGTATTTTCGTGTAACAAAGGTTAGATTTTTGGATTCAGCGGGTCAAAATACACCTATAAACCCACCCATCAAAGTTCGATTCCCATTCTGGAGACAGATATTTTCGATCATCTATTTTCGTACCATGCGAAATAACTTTTTTCCAAGCATATTTTTGGTCATCAAAGGTTGGATTTTCGGATTCAGCGGGTCGAAATACACCTAGAAACTCACCCATCAAAGTCCGATTTTGATTCTGAAAAAAAATATTTTCGATCATCTCTTTTTCGTACCATGCGAAATAACTTTTTTCCAAGCATATTTTTGGTCATCAAAGGTTGGATTTTCGGATTCAGCGGGTCGAAATACACCTAGAAACTCACCCATCAAAGTCCGATTTTGATTCTGAAAAAAAATATTTTCGATCATCTCTTTTTCGTACCATGCGAAATAACTTTTTTCCAAGCATATTTTTTGTCATAAGAGGTTGGATTTTTGGATTCAGCGGGTCAAAATACACCTATAAACCCACCCATCAAAGTTCGATTTCGATTCTGGAGACAGATATTTTCGATCATCTCTTTTTCGTACCATGCGAAATAACTTTTTTCCAAGCATATTTTTGGTCATCAAAGGTTGGATATTCGAATTCAGCGGGTCGAAATACACCTAGAAACTCACCCATCAAAGTCCGATTTTGATTCTGAAAAAAAAAATTTTCGATCATCCCTTCTTCGTACCATGCGAAATAACTTTTTTTCAAGCATATTTTTGGTCATAAGAGGTTGGATTTTTGGATTCAGCGGGTTGAAATACACCTAGAAATTCACCCATTAAAGTCCGATTTCGATTCTGAAACAAAATATTTTCGATCATCTCTTTTTCGTACCATGCGAAATAACTTCTTTCCAGGTGTATTTTTGTGTACCAAAGCTTGGATTTTTGGATTCAGCGGGTCAAAATACACCTATAAACCCACCCATCAAAGTTCGATTCCCATTCTGGAGACAGATATTTTCGATCATCTCTTTTTCGTACCATGCGAAATAACTTTTTTCCAAGCATATTTTTGGTGATCAAAGGTTGGATTTCCGGATTCAGCGGGTCGAAATACACCTAGAAACTCACCCATCAAAGTCCGATTTTGATTCTGAAAAAAAATATTTTCGATCATCTCTTTTTCGTACCATGCGGAATAACTTTTTTCCAAGCATATTTTTGGTGATGAGAGGTTGGATTTCCGGATTCAGCGGATCGAAATACACCTAGAAACTCACCCATCAAAGTCCGATTTTGATTCTGAAAAAAAATATTTTCGATCATCTCTTTTTCGTACCATGCGAAATAACTTTTTTCCAAGCATATTTATTGTCATAAGAGGTTGGATTTTTGGATTCAGCGGGTCAAAATACACCTATAAACCCACCCATCAAAGTTCGATTTCGATTCTGGAGACAGATATTTTCGATCATCTCTTTTTCGTACCATGCGAAATAACTTTTTTCCAAGCATATTTTTGGTCATCAAAGGTTGGATATTCGAATTCAGCGGGTCGAAATACACCTAGAAACTCACCCATCAAAGTCCGATTTTGATTCTGAAAAAAAATATTTTCGATCATCCCTTCTTCGTACCATGCGAAATAACTTTTTTCCAAGCATATTTTTGGTCATAAGAGGTTGGATTTTTGGATTCAGCGGGTTGAAATACACCTAGAAATTCACCCATTAAAGTCCGATTTCGATTCTGAAACAAAATATTTTCGATCATCTCTTTTTCGAACCATGCGAAATAACTTCTTTCCAGGTGTATTTTCGTGTAACAAAGGTTGGATTTTTGGATTCAGCGGGTCAAAATACACCTATAAACCCACCCATCAAAGTTCGATTCCCATTCTGGAGACAGATATTTTCGATCATCTCTTTTTCGTACCATGCGAAATAACTTTTTTCCAAGCATATTTTTGGTCATCAAAGGTTGGATTTTCGGATCCAGCGGGTCGAAATTCACCTAGAAACTCACCCATCAAAGTCCGATTTTGATTCTGAAAAAAAATATTTTCGATCATCTCTTTTTCGTACCATGCGAAATAACTTTTTTCCAAGCATATTTTTGGTGATGAGAGGTTGGATTTTTGGATTCAGCGGATCGAAATACACCTAGAAACTCACCCATCAAAGTCCGATTTTGATTCTGAAAAAAAATATTTTCGATCATCTCTTTTTCGTACCATGCGAAATAACTTTTTTCCAAGCATATTTTTTGTCATAAGAGGTTGGATTTTTGGATTCAGCGGGTCAAAATACACCTATAAACCCACCCATCAAAGTTCGATTCCGATTCTGGAGACAGATATTTTCGATCATCTCTTTTTCGTACCATGCGAAATAACTTTTTTCCAAGCATATTTTTGGTCATCAAAGGTTGGATATTCGAATTCAGCGGGTCGAAATACACCTAGAAACTCACCCATCAACGTCCGATTTTGATTCTGAAAAAAAATATTTTCGATCATCCCTTCTTCGTACCATGCGAAATAACTTTTTTCCAAGCATATTTTTGGTCATAAGAGGTTGGATTTTTGGATTCAGCGGGTTGAAATACACCTAGAAATTCACCCATTAAAGACCGATTTCGATTCTGAAACAAAATATTTTCGATCATCTCTTTTTCGTACCATGCGAAATAACTTCTTTCCAGGTGTATTTTTGTGTACCAAAGGTTGGATTTTTGGATTCAGCGGGTCAAAATACACCTATAAACCCACCCATCAAAGTTCGATTCCCATTCTGGAGACAGATATTTTCGATCATCTCTTTTTCGTACCATGCGAAATAACTTTTTTCCAAGCATATTTTTGGTGATCAAAGGTTGGATTTTCGGATTCAGCGGGTCGAAATACACCTAGAAACTCACCCATCCAAGTCCGATTTTGATTCTGAAAAAAAATATTTTCGATCATCTCTTTTTCGTACCATGCGGAATAACTTTTTTCCAAGCATATTTTTGGTGATGAGAGGTTGGATTTCCGGATTCAGCGGATCGAAATACACCTAGAAACTCACCCATCAAAGTCCGATTTTGATTCTGAAAAAAAATATTTTCGATCATCTCTTTTTCGTACCATGCGAAATAACTTTTTTCCAAGCATATTTATTGTCATAAGAGGTTGGATTTTTGGATTCAGCGGGTCAAAATACACCTATAAACCCACCCATCAAAGTTCGATTTCGATTCTGGAGACAGATATTTTCGATCATCTCTTTTTCGTACCATGCGAAATAACTTTTTTCCAAGCATATTTTTGGTCATCAAAGGTTGGATATTCGAATTCAGCGGGTCGAAATACACCTAGAAACTCACCCATCAAAGTCCGATTTTGATTCTGAAAAAAAATATTTTCGATCATCCCTTCTTCGTACCATGCGAAATAACTTTTTTTCAAGCATATTTTTGGTCATAAGAGGTTGGATTTTTGGATTCAGCGGGTTGAAATACACCTAGAAATTCACCCATTAAAGTCCGATTTCGATTCTGAAACAAAATATTTTCGATCATCTCTTTTTCGTACCATGCGAAATAACTTCTTTCCAGGTGTATTTTTGTGTACCAAAGGTTGGATTTTTGGATTCAGCGGGTCAAAATACACCTATAAACCCACCCATCAAAGTTCGATTCCCATTCTGGAGACAGATATTTTCGATCATCTCTTTTTCGTACCATGCGAAATAACTTTTTTCCAAGCATATTTTTGGTCATCAAAGGTTGGATTTCCGGATTCAGCGGGTCGAAATACACCTAGAAACTCACCCATCAAAGTCCGATTTTGATTCTGAAAAAAAATATTTTCGATCATCTCTTTTTCGTACCATGCGGAATAACTTTTTTCCAAGCATATTTTTGGTGATGAGAGGTTGGATTTCCGGATTCAGCGGATCGAAATACACCTAGAAACTCACCCATCAAAGTCCGATTTTGATTCTGAAAAAAAATATTTTCGATCATCTCTTTTTCGTACCATGCGAAATAACTTTTTTCCAAGCATATTTATTGTCATAAGAGGTTGGATTTTTGGATTCAGCGGGTCAAAATACACCTATAAACCCACCCATCAAAGTTCGATTTCGATTCTGGAGACAGATATTTCCGATCATCTCTTTTTCGTACCATGCGAAATAACTTTTTTCCAAGCATATTTTTGGTCATCAAAGGTTGGATATTCGAATTCAGCGGGTCGAAATACACCTAGAAACTCACCCATCAAAGTCCGATTTTGATTCTGAAAAAAAATATTTTCGATCATCCCTTCTTCGTACCATGCGAAATAACTTTTTTCCAAGCATATTTTTGGTCATAAGAGGTTGGATTTTTGGATTCAGCGGGTTGAAATACACCTAGAAATTCACCCATTAAAGTCCGATTTCGATTCTGAAACAAAATATTTTCGATCATCTCTTTTTCGAACCATGCGAAATAACTTCTTTCCAGGTGTATTTTCGTGTAACAAAGGTTGGATTTTTGGATTCAGCGGGTCAAAATACACCTATAAACCCACCCATCAAAGTTCGATTCCCATTCTGGAGACAGATATTTTCGATCATCTCTTTTTCGTACCATGCGAAATAACTTTTTTCCAAGCATATTTTTGGTCATCAAAGGTTGGATTTTCGGATTCAGCGGGTCGAAATACACCTAGAAACTCACCCATCAAAGTCCGATTTTGATTCTGAAAAAAAATATTTTCGATCATCTCTTTTTCGTACCATGCGAAATAACTTTTTTCCAAGCATATTTTTGGTGATGAGAGGTTGGATTTTTGGATTCAGCGGGTCGAAATACACCTAGAAACTCACCCATCAAAGTCCGATTTTGATTCTGAAAAAAAATATTTTCGATCATCTCTTTTTCGTACCATGCGAAATAACTTTTTTCCAAGCATATTTTTTGTCATAAGAGGTTGGATTTTTGGATTCAGCGGGTCAAAATACACCTATAAACCCACCCATCAAAGTTCGATTCCCATTCTGGAGACAGATATTTTCGATCATCTCTTTTTCGTACCATGCGAAATAACTTTTTTCCAAGCATATTTTTGGTCATCAAAGGTTGGATATTCGAATTCAGCGGGTCGAAATACACCTAGAAACTCACCCATCAAAGTCCGATTGTGATTCTGAAAAAAAATATTTTCGATCATCCCTTCTTCGTACCATGCGAAATAACTTTTTTCCAAGCATATTTTTGGTCAGAAGAGGTTGGATTTTTGGATTCAGCGGGTTGAAATACACCTAGAAATTCACCCATTAAAGTCCGATTTCGATTCTGAAACAAAATATTTTCGATCATCTCTTTTTCGTACCATGCGAAATAACTTCTTTCCAGGTGTATTTTTGTGTACCAAAGGTTGGATTTTTGGATTCAGCGGGTCAAAATACACCTATAAACCCACCCATCAAAGTTCGATTCCCATTCTGGAGACAGATATTTTCGATCATCTCTTTTTCGTACCATGCGAAATAACTCCTTTCCAGGTGTATTTTTGTGTACCAAAGGTTGGATTTTTGGATTCAGCGGGTCAAAATACACCTATAAACCCACCCATCAAAGTTCGATTCCCATTCTGGAGACAGATATTTTCGATCATCTCCTTTTCGTACCATGCGAAATAACTTTTTTCCAAGCATATTTTTGGTGATCAAAGGTTGGATTTTCGGATTCAGCGGGTCGAAATACACCTAGAAACTCACTCATCCAAGTCCGATTTTGATTCTGAAAAAAAATATTTTCGATCATCTCTTTTTCGTACCATGCGGAATAACTTTTTTCCAAGCATATTTTTGGTGATGAGAGGTTGGATTTCCGGATTCAGCGGATCGAAATACACCTAGAAACTCACCCATCAAAGTCCGATTTTGATTCTGAAAAAAAATATTTTCGATCATCTCTTTTTCGTACCATGCGAAATAACTTTTTTCCAAGCATATTTATTGTCATAAGAGGTTGGATTTTTGGATTCAGCGGGTCAAAATACACCTATAAACCCACCCATCAAAGTTCGATTTCGATTCTGGAGACAGATATTTTCGATCATCTCTTTTTCGTACCATGCGAAATAACTTTTTTCCAAGCATATTTTTGGTCATCAAAGGTTGGATATTCGAATTCAGCGGGTCGAAATACACCTAGAAACTCACCCATCAAAGTCCGATTTTGATTCTGAAAAAAAATATTTTCGATCATCCCTTCTTCGTACCATGCGAAATAACTTTTTTCCAAGCATATTTTTGGTCATAAGAGGTTGGATTTTTGGATTCAGCGGGTTGAAATACACCTAGAAATTCACCCATTAAAGTCCGATTTCGATTCTGAAACAAAATATTTTCGATCATCTCTTTTTCGAACCATGCGAAATAACTTCTTTCCAGGTGTATTTTCGTGTAACAAAGGTTGGATTTTTGGATTCAGCGGGTCAAAATACACCTATAAACCCACCCATCAAAGTTCGATTCCCATTCTGGAGACAGATATTTTCGATCATCTCTTTTTCGTACCATGCGAAATAACTTTTTTCCAAGCATATTTTTGGTCATCAAAGGTTGGATTTTCGGATCCAGCGGGTCGAAATTCACCTAGAAACTCACCCATCAAAGTCCGATTTTGATTCTGAAAAAAAATATTTTCGATCATCTCTTTTTCGTACCATGCGAAATAACTTTTTTCCAAGCATATTTTTGGTGATGAGAGGTTGGATTTTTGGATTCAGCGGATCGAAATACACCTAGAAACTCACCCATCAAAGTCCGATTTTGATTCTGAAAAAAAATATTTTCGATCATCTCTTTTTCGTACCATGCGAAATAACTTTTTTCCAAGCATATTTTTTGTCATAAGAGGTTGGATTTTTGGATTCAGCGGGTCAAAATACACCTATAAACCCACCCATCAAAGTTCGATTTCGATTCTGGAGACAGATATTTTCGATCATCTCTTTTTCGTACCATGCGAAATAACTTTTTTCCAAGCATATTTTTGGTCATCAAAGGCTGGATATTCGAATTCAGCGGGTCGAAATACACCTAGAAACTCACCCATCAAAGTCCGATTTTGATTCTGAAAAAAAATATTTTCGATCATCCCTTCTTCGTACCATGCGAAATAACTTTTTTCCAAGCATATTTTTGGTCATCAAAGGTTGGATTTTCGGATTCAGCGGGTCGAAATACACCTAGAAACTCACCCATCAAAGTCCGATTTTGATTCTGAAAAAAAATATTTTCGATCATCTCTTTTTCGTACCATGCGAAATAACTTTTTTCCAAGCATATTTTTGGTCATAAGAGGTTGGATTTTTGGATTCAGCGGGTTGAAATACACCTAGAAATTCACCCATTAAAGTCCGATTTCGATTCTGAAACAAAATATTTTCGATCATCTCTTTTTCGAACCATGCGAAATAACTTCTTTCCAGGTGTATTTTCGTGTAACAAAGGTTGGATTTTTGGATTCAGCGGGTCAAAATACACCTATAAACCCACCCATCAAAGTTCGATTCCCATTCTGGAGACAGATATTTTCGATCATCTATTTTCGTACCATGCGAAATAACTTTTTTCCAAGCATATTTTTGGTCATCAAAGGTTGGATTTTCGGATTCAGCGGGTCGAAATACACCTAGAAACTCACCCATCAAAGTCCGATTTTGATTCTGAAAAAAAATATTTTCGATCATCTCTTTTTCGTACCATGCGAAATAACTTTTTTCCAAGCATATTTTTGGTCATAAGAGGTTGGATTTTTGGATTCAGCGGGTTGAAATACACCTAGAAATTCACCCATTAAAGTCCGATTTCGATTCTGAAACAAAATATTTTCGATCATCTCTTTTTCGAACCATGCGAAATAACTTCTTTCCAGGTGTATTTTCGTGTAACAAAGGTTGGATTTTTGGATTCAGCGGGTCAAAATACACCTATAAACCCACCCATCAAAGTTCGATTCCCATTCTGGAGACAGATATTTTCGATCATCTCTTTTTCGTACCATGCGAAATAACTTTTTTCCAAGCATATTTTTGGTCATCAAAGGTTCGATTTTCGGATCCAGCGGGTCGAAATTCACCTAGAAACTCACCCATCAAAGTCCGATTTTGATTCTGAAAAAAAATATTTTCGATCATCTCTTTTTCGTACCATGCGAAATAACTTTTTTCCAAGCATATTTTTGGTGATGAGAGGTTGGATTTTTGGATTCAGCGGATCGAAATACACCTAGAAACTCACCCATCAAAGTCCGATTTTGATTCTGAAAAAAAATATTTTCGATCATCTCTTTTTCGTACCATGCGAAATAACTTTTTTCCAAGCATATTTTTTGTCATAAGAGGTTGGATTTTTGGATTCAGCGGGTCAAAATACACCTATAAACCCACCCATCAAAGTTCGATTTCGATTCTGGAGACAGATATTTTCGATCATCTCTTTTTCGTACCATGCGAAATAACTTTTTTCCAAGCATATTTTTGGTCATCAAAGGCTGGATATTCGAATTCAGCGGGTCGAAATACACCTAGAAACTCACCCATCAAAGTCCGATTTTGATTCTGAAAAAAAATATTTTCGATCATCCCTTCTTCGTACCATGCGAAATAACTTTTTTCCAAGCATATTTTTGGTCATAAGAGGTTGGATTTTTGGATTCAGCGGGTTGAAATACACCTAGAAATTCACCCATTAAAGTCCGATTTCGATTCTGAAACAAAATATTTTCGATCATCTCTTTTTCGTACCATGCGAAATAACTTCTTTCCAGGTGTATTTTCGTGTAACAAAGGTTGGATTTTTGGATTCAGCGGGTCAAAATACACCTATAAACCCACCCATCAAAGTTCGATTCCCATTCTGGAGACAGATATTTTCGATCATCTATTTTCGTACCATGCGAAATAACTTTTTTCCAAGCATATTTTTGGTCATCAAAGGTTGGATTTTCGGATTCAGCGGGTCGGAATACACCTAGAAACTCACCCATCAAAGTCCGATTTTGATTCTGAAAAAAAATATTTTCGATCATCTCTTTTTCGTACCATGCGAAATAACTTTTTTCCAAGCATATTTTTGGTCATCAAAGGTTGGATTTTCGGATTCAGCGGGTCGAAATACACCTAGAAACTCACCCATCAAAGTCCGATTTTGATTCTGAAAAAAAATATTTTCGATCATCTCTTTTTCGTACCATGCGAAATGACTTTTTTCCAAGCATATTTTTGGTGATGAGAGGTTGGATTTTTGGATTCAGCGGATCGAAATACACCTAGAAACTCACCCATCAAAGTCCGATTTTGATTCTGAAAAAAAATATTTTCGATCATCTCTTTTTCGTACCATGCGAAATAACTTTCTTCCAAGCATATTTTTTGTCATAAGAGGTTGGATTTTTGGATTCAGCGGGTCAAAATACACCTATAAGCCCACCCATCAAAGTTCGATTTCGATTCTGGAGACAGATATTTTCGATCATCTCTTTTTCGTACCATGCGAAATAACTTTTTTCCAAGCAGATTTTTGGTCATCAAAGGTTGGATATTCCAATTCAGCGGGTCGAAATACACCTAGAAACTCACCCATCAAAGTCCGATTTTGATTCTGAAAAAAAATATTTTCGATCATCTCTTTTTCGTACCATGCGAAATAACTTTTTTCCAAGCATATTTTTGGTGATGAGAGGTTGGATTTTTGGATTCAGCGGGTCGAAATACACCTAGAAACTCACCCATCAAAGTCCGATTTTGATTCTGAAAAAAAATATTTTCGATCATCTCTTTTTCGTACCATGCGAAATAACTTTTTTCCAAGCATATTTTTTGTCATAAGAGGTTGGATTTTTGGATTCAGCGGGTCAAAATACACCTATAAACCCACCCATCAAAGTTCGATTCCCATTCTGGAGACAGATATTTTCGATCATCTCTTTTTCGTACCATGCGAAATAACTTTTTTCCAAGCATATTTTTGGTCATCAAAGGTTGGATATTCGAATTCAGCGGGTCGAAATACACCTAGAAACTCACCCATCAAAGTCCGATTTTGATTCTGAAAAAAAATATTTTCGATCATCCCTTCTTCGTACCATGCGAAATAACTTTTTTCCAAGCATATTTTTGGTCATAAGAGGTTGGATTTTTGGATTCAGCGGGTTGAAATACACCTAGAAATTCACCCATTAAAGTCCGATTTCGATTCTGAAACAAAATATTTTCGATCATCTCTTTTTCGAACCATGCGAAATAACTTCTTTCCAGGTGTATTTTCGTGTAACAAAGGTTGGATTTTTGGATTCAGCGGGTCAAAATACACCTATAAACCCACCCATCAAAGTTCGATTCCCATTCTGGAGACAGATATTTTCGATCATCTCTTTTTCGTACCATGCGAAATAACTTTTTTCCAAGCATATTTTTGGTCATCAAAGGTTGGATTTTCGGATCCAGCGGGTCGAAATTCACCTAGAAACTCACCCATCAAAGTCCGATTTTGATTCTGAAAAAAAATATTTTCGATCATCTCTTTTTCGTACCATGCGAAATAACTTTTTTCCAAGCATATTTTTGGTGATGAGAGGTTGGATTTTTGGATTCAGCGGATCGAAATACACCTAGAAACTCACCCAACAAAGTCCGATTTTGATTCTGAAAAAAAATATTTTCGATCATCTCTTTTTCGTACCATGCGAAATAACTTTTTTCCAAGCATATTTTTTGTCATAAGAGGTTGGATTTTTGGATTCAGCGGGTCAAAATACACCTATAAACCCACCCATCAAAGTTCGATTTCGATTCTGGAGACAGATATTTTCGATCATCTCTTTTTCGTACCATGCGAAATAACTTTTTTCCAAGCATATTTTTGGTCATCAAAGGCTGGATATTCGAATTCAGCGGGTCGAAATACACCTAGAAACTCACCCATCAAAGTCCGATTTTGATTCTGAAAAAAAATATTTTCGATCATCCCTTCTTCGTACCATGCGAAATAACTTTTTTCCAAGCATATTTTTGGTCATAAGAGGTTGGATTTTTGGATTCAGCGGGTTGAAATACACCTAGAAATTCACCCATTAAAGTCCGATTTCGATTCTGAAACAAAATATTTTCGATCATCTCTTTTTCGTACCATGCGAAATAACTTCTTTCCAGGTGTATTTTCGTGTAACAAAGGTTGGATTTTTGGATTCAGCGGGTCAAAATACACCTATAAACCCACCCATCAAAGTTCGATTCCCATTCTGGAGACAGATATTTTCGATCATCTATTTTCGTACCATGCGAAATAACTTTTTTCCAAGCATATTTTTGGTCATCAAAGGTTGGATTTTCGGATTCAGCGGGTCGAAATACACCTAGAAACTCACCCATCAAAGTCCGATTTTGATTCTGAAAAAAAATATTTTCGATCATCTCTTTTTCGTACCATGCGAAATAACTTTTTTCCAAGCATATTTTTGGTCATAAGAGGTTGGATTTTTGGATTCAGCGGGTTGAAATACACCTAGAAATTCACCCATTAAAGTCCGATTTCGATTCTGAAACAAAATATTTTCGATCATCTCTTTTTCGAACCATGCGAAATAACTTCTTTCCAGGTGTATTTTCGTGTAACAAAGGTTGGATTTTTGGATTCAGCGGGTCAAAATACACCTATAAACCCACCCATCAAAGTTCGATTCCCATTCTGGAGACAGATATTTTCGATCATCTCTTTTTCGTACCATGCGAAATAACTTTTTTCCAAGCATATTTTTGGTCATCAAAGGTTCGATTTTCGGATCCAGCGGGTCGAAATTCACCTAGAAACTCACCCATCAAAGTCCGATTTTGATTCTGAAAAAAAATATTTTCGATCATCTCTTTTTCGTACCATGCGAAATAACTTTTTTCCAAGCATATTTTTGGTGATGAGAGGTTGGATTTTTGGATTCAGCGGATCGAAATACACCTAGAAACTCACCCATCAAAGTCCGATTTTGATTCTGAAAAAAAATATTTTCGATCATCTCTTTTTCGTACCATGCGAAATAACTTTTTTCCAAGCATATTTTTTGTCATAAGAGGTTGGATTTTTGGATTCAGCGGGTCAAAATACACCTATAAACCCACCCATCAAAGTTCGATTTCGATTCTGGAGACAGATATTTTCGATCATCTCTTTTTCGTACCATGCGAAATAACTTTTTTCCAAGCATATTTTTGGTCATCAAAGGCTGGATATTCGAATTCAGCGGGTCGAAATACACCTAGAAACTCACCCATCAAAGTCCGATTTTGATTCTGAAAAAAAATATTTTCGATCATCCCTTCTTCGTACCATGCGAAATAACTTTTTTCCAAGCATATTTTTGGTCATAAGAGGTTGGATTTTTGGATTCAGCGGGTTGAAATACACCTAGAAATTCACCCATTAAAGTCCGATTTCGATTCTGAAACAAAATATTTTCGATCATCTCTTTTTCGTACCATGCGAAATAACTTCTTTCCAGGTGTATTTTCGTGTAACAAAGGTTGGATTTTTGGATTCAGCGGGTCAAAATACACCTATAAACCCACCCATCAAAGTTCGATTCCCATTCTGGAGACAGATATTTTCGATCATCTATTTTCGTACCATGCGAAATAACTTTTTTCCAAGCATATTTTTGGTCATCAAAGGTTGGATTTTCGGATTCAGCGGGTCGAAATACACCTAGAAACTCACCCATCAAAGTCCGATTTTGATTCTGAAAAAAAATATTTTCGATCATCTCTTTTTCGTACCATGCGAAATAACTTTTTTCCAAGCATATTTTTGGTCATAAGAGGTTGGATTTTTGGATTCAGCGGGTTGAAATACACCTAGAAATTCACCCATTAAAGTCCGATTTCGATTCTGAAACAAAATATTTTCGATCATCTCTTTTTCGAACCATGCGAAATAACTTCTTTCCAGGTGTATTTTCGTGTAACAAAGGTTGGATTTTTGGATTCAGCGGGTCAAAATACACCTATAAACCCACCCATCAAAGTTCGATTCCCATTCTGGAGACAGATATTTTCGATCATCTCTTTTTCGTACCATGCGAAATAACTTTTTTCCAAGCATATTTTTGGTCATCAAAGGTTCGATTTTCGGATCCAGCGGGTCGAAATTCACCTAGAAACTCACCCATCAAAGTCCGATTTTGATTCTGAAAAAAAATATTTTCGATCATCTCTTTTTCGTACCATGCGAAATAACTTTTTTCCAAGCATATTTTTGGTGATGAGAGGTTGGATTTTTGGATTCAGCGGATCGAAATACACCTAGAAACTCACCCATCAAAGTCCGATTTTGATTCTGAAAAAAAATATTTTCGATCATCTCTTTTTCGTACCATGCGAAATAACTTTTTTCCAAGCATATTTTTTGTCATAAGAGGTTGGATTTTTGGATTCAGCGGGTCAAAATACACCTATAAACCCACCCATCAAAGTTCGATTTCGATTCTGGAGACAGATATTTTCGATCATCTCTTTTTCGTACCATGCGAAATAACTTTTTTCCAAGCATATTTTTGGTCATCAAAGGCTGGATATTCGAATTCAGCGGGTCGAAATACACCTAGAAACTCACCCATCAAAGTCCGATTTTGATTCTGAAAAAAAATATTTTCGATCATCCCTTCTTCGTACCATGCGAAATAACTTTTTTCCAAGCATATTTTTGGTCATAAGAGGTTGGATTTTTGGATTCAGCGGGTTGAAATACACCTAGAAATTCACCCATTAAAGTCCGATTTCGATTCTGAAACAAAATATTTTCGATCATCTCTTTTTCGTACCATGCGAAATAACTTCTTTCCAGGTGTATTTTCGTGTAACAAAGGTTGGATTTTTGGATTCAGCGGGTCAAAATACACCTATAAACCCACCCATCAAAGTTCGATTCCCATTCTGGAGACAGATATTTTCGATCATCTATTTTCGTACCATGCGAAATAACTTTTTTCCAAGCATATTTTTGGTCATCAAAGGTTGGATTTTCGGATTCAGCGGGTCGGAATACACCTAGAAACTCACCCATCAAAGTCCGATTTTGATTCTGAAAAAAAATATTTTCGATCATCTCTTTTTCGTACCATGCGAAATAACTTTTTTCCAAGCATATTTTTGGTCATCAAAGGTTGGATTTTCGGATTCAGCGGGTCGAAATACACCTAGAAACTCACCCATCAAAGTCCGATTTTGATTCTGAAAAAAAATATTTTCGATCATCTCTTTTTCGTACCATGCGAAATGACTTTTTTCCAAGCATATTTTTGGTGATGAGAGGTTGGATTTTTGGATTCAGCGGATCGAAATACACCTAGAAACTCACCCATCAAAGTCCGATTTTGATTCTGAAAAAAAATATTTTCGATCATCTCTTTTTCGTACCATGCGAAATAACTTTCTTCCAAGCATATTTTTTGTCATAAGAGGTTGGATTTTTGGATTCAGCGGGTCAAAATACACCTATAAGCCCACCCATCAAAGTTCGATTTCGATTCTGGAGACAGATATTTTCGATCATCTCTTTTTCGTACCATGCGAAATAACTTTTTTCCAAGCAGATTTTTGGTCATCAAAGGTTGGATATTCCAATTCAGCGAGTCGAAATACACCTAGAAACTCACCCATCAAAGTCCGATTTTGATTCTGAAAAAAAATATTTTCGATCATCTCTTTTTCGTACCATGCGAAATAACTTTTTTCCAAGCATATTTTTGGTGATGAGAGGTTGGATTTTTGGATTCAGCGGGTCGAAATACACCTAGAAACTCACCCATCAAAGTCCGATTTTGATTCTGAAAAAAAATATTTTCGATCATCTCTTTTTCGTACCATGCGAAATAACTTTTTTCCAAGCATATTTTTTGTCATAAGAGGTTGGATTTTTGGATTCAGCGGGTCAAAATACACCTATAAACCCACCCATCAAAGTTCGATTCCCATTCTGGAGACAGATATTTTCGATCATCTCTTTTTCGTACCATGCGAAATAACTTTTTTCCAAGCATATTTTTGGTCATCAAAGGTTGGATATTCGAATTCAGCGGGTCGAAATACACCTAGAAACTCACCCATCAAAGTCCGATTTTGATTCTGAAAAAAAATATTTTCGATCATCCCTTCTTCGTACCATGCGAAATAACTTTTTTCCACGCATATTTTTGGTCATAAGAGGTTGGATTTTTGGATTCAGCGGGTTGAAATACACCTAGAAATTCACCCATTAAAGTCCGATTTCGATTCTGAAACAAAATATTTTCGATCATCTCTTTTTCGTACCATGCGAAATAACTTCTTTCCAGGTGTATTTTTGTGTACCAAAGGTTGGATTTTTGGATTCAGCGGGTCAAAATACACCCATAAACCCACCCATCAAAGTTCGATTCCCATTCTGGAGACAGATATTTTCGATCATCTCTTTTTCGTACCATGCTAAATAACTTTTTTCCAAGCATATTTTTGGTGATCAAAGGTTGGATTTTCGGATTCAGCGGGTCGAAATACACCTATAAACCCACCCATCAAAGTTCGATTCCCATTCTGGAGACAGATATTTTCGATCATCTATTTTCGTACCATGCGAAATAACTTTTTTCCAAGCATATTTTTGGTCATCAAAGGTTGGATTTTCGGATTCAGCGGGTCGAAATACACCTAGAAACTCACCCATCAAAGTCCGATTTTGATTCTGAAAAAAAATATTTTCGATCATCTCTTTTTCGTACCATGCGAAATAACTTTTTTCCAAGCATATTTTTGGTCATCAAAGGTTGGATTTTCGGATTCAGCGGGTCGAAATACACCTAGAAACTCACCCATCAAAGTCCGATTTTGATTCTGAAAAAAAATATTTTCGATCATCTCTTTTTCGTACCATGCGAAATAACTTTTTTCCAAGCATATTTTTGGCGATGAGAGGTTGGATTTTTGGATTCAGCGGATCGAAATACACCTAGAAACTCACCCATCAAAGTCCGATTTTGATTCTGAAAAAAAATATTTTCGATCATCTCTTTTTCGTACCATGCGAAATAACTTTTTTCCAAGCATATTTTTTGTCATAAGAGGTTGGATTTTTGGATCCAGCGGGTCAAAATACACCTATAAACCCACCCATCAAAGTTCGATTTCGATTCTGGAGACAGATATTTTCGATCATCTCTTTTTCGTACCATGCGAAATAACTTTTTTCCAAGCATATTTTTGGTCATCAAAGGTTGGATATTCGAATTCAGCGGGTCGAAATACACCTAGAAACTCACCCATCAAAGTCCGATTTTGATTCTGAAAAAAAATATTTTCGATCATCTCTTTTTCGTACCATGCGAAATAACTTTTTTCCAAGCATATTTTTGGTCATCAAAGGTTGGATTTTCGGATTCAGCGGGTCGAAATACACCTAGAAACTCACCCATCAAAGTCCGATTTTGATTCTGAAAAAAAATATTTTCGATCATCTCTTTTTCGTACCATGCGAAATAACTTTTTTCCAAGCATATTTTTGGTCATCAAAGGTTGGATTTTCGGATTCAGCGGGTCGAAATACACCTAGAAACTCACCCATCAAAGTCCGATTTTGATTCTGAAAAAAAATATTTTCGATCATCTCTTTTTCGTACCATGCGAAATGACTTTTTTCCAAGCATATTTTTGGTGATGAGAGGTTGGATTTTTGGATTCAGCGGATCGAAATACACCTAGAAACTCACCCATCAAAGTCCGATTTTGATTCTGAAAAAAAATATTTTCGATCATCTCTTTTTCGTACCATGCGAAATAACTTTCTTCCAAGCATATTTTTTGTCATAAGAGGTTGGATTTTTGGATTCAGCGGGTCAAAATACACCTATAAGCCCACCCATCAAAGTTCGATTTCGATTCTGGAGACAGATATTTTCGATCATCTCTTTTTCGTACCATGCGAAATAACTTTTTTCCAAGCAGATTTTTGGTCATCAAAGGTTGGATATTCCAATTCAGCGGGTCGAAATACACCTAGAAACTCACCCATCAAAGTCCGATTTTGATTCTGAAAAAAAATATTTTCGATCATCTCTTTTTCGTACCATGCGAAATAACTTTTTTCCAAGCATATTTTTGGTGATGAGAGGTTGGATTTTTGGATTCAGCGGGTCGAAATACACCTAGAAACTCACCCATCAAAGTCCGATTTTGATTCTGAAAAAAAATATTTTCGATCATCTCTTTTTCGTACCATGCGAAATAACTTTTTTCCAAGCATATTTTTTGTCATAAGAGGTTGGATTTTTGGATTCAGCGGGTCAAAATACACCTATAAACCCACCCATCAAAGTTCGATTCCCATTCTGGAGACAGATATTTTCGATCATCTCTTTTTCGTACCATGCGAAATAACTTTTTTCCAAGCATATTTTTGGTCATCAAAGGTTGGATATTCGAATTCAGCGGGTCGAAATACACCTAGAAACTCACCCATCAAAGTCCGATTTTGATTCTGAAAAAAAATATTTTCGATCATCCCTTCTTCGTACCATGCGAAATAACTTTTTTCCAAGCATATTTTTGGTCATAAGAGGTTGGATTTTTGGATTCAGCGGGTTGAAATACACCTAGAAATTCACCCATTAAAGTCCGATTTCGATTCTGAAACAAAATATTTTCGATCATCTCTTTTTCGAACCATGCGAAATAACTTCTTTCCAGGTGTATTTTCGTGTAACAAAGGTTGGATTTTTGGATTCAGCGGGTCAAAATACACCTATAAACCCACCCATCAAAGTTCGATTCCCATTCTGGAGACAGATATTTTCGATCATCTCTTTTTCGTACCATGCGAAATAACTTTTTTCCAAGCATATTTTTGGTCATCAAAGGTTGGATTTTCGGATCCAGCGGGTCGAAATTCACCTAGAAACTCACCCATCAAAGTCCGATTTTGATTCTGAAAAAAAATATTTTCGATCATCTCTTTTTCGTACCATGCGAAATAACTTTTTTCCAAGCATATTTTTGGTGATGAGAGGTTGGATTTTTGGATTCAGCGGATCGAAATACACCTAGAAACTCACCCAACAAAGTCCGATTTTGATTCTGAAAAAAAATATTTTCGATCATCTCTTTTTCGTACCATGCGAAATAACTTTTTTCCAAGCATATTTTTTGTCATAAGAGGTTGGATTTTTGGATTCAGCGGGTCAAAATACACCTATAAACCCACCCATCAAAGTTCGATTTCGATTCTGGAGACAGATATTTTCGATCATCTCTTTTTCGTACCATGCGAAATAACTTTTTTCCAAGCATATTTTTGGTCATCAAAGGCTGGATATTCGAATTCAGCGGGTCGAAATACACCTAGAAACTCACCCATCAAAGTCCGATTTTGATTCTGAAAAAAAATATTTTCGATCATCCCTTCTTCGTACCATGCGAAATAACTTTTTTCCAAGCATATTTTTGGTCATAAGAGGTTGGATTTTTGGATTCAGCGGGTTGAAATACACCTAGAAATTCACCCATTAAAGTCCGATTTCGATTCTGAAACAAAATATTTTCGATCATCTCTTTTTCGTACCATGCGAAATAACTTCTTTCCAGGTGTATTTTCGTGTAACAAAGGTTGGATTTTTGGATTCAGCGGGTCAAAATACACCTATAAACCCACCCATCAAAGTTCGATTCCCATTCTGGAGACAGATATTTTCGATCATCTATTTTCGTACCATGCGAAATAACTTTTTTCCAAGCATATTTTTGGTCATCAAAGGTTGGATTTTCGGATTCAGCGGGTCGAAATACACCTAGAAACTCACCCATCAAAGTCCGATTTTGATTCTGAAAAAAAATATTTTCGATCATCTCTTTTTCGTACCATGCGAAATAACTTTTTTCCAAGCATATTTTTGGTCATAAGAGGTTGGATTTTTGGATTCAGCGGGTTGAAATACACCTAGAAATTCACCCATTAAAGTCCGATTTCGATTCTGAAACAAAATATTTTCGATCATCTCTTTTTCGAACCATGCGAAATAACTTCTTTCCAGGTGTATTTTCGTGTAACAAAGGTTGGATTTTTGGATTCAGCGGGTCAAAATACACCTATAAACCCACCCATCAAAGTTCGATTCCCATTCTGGAGACAGATATTTTCGATCATCTCTTTTTCGTACCATGCGAAATAACTTTTTTCCAAGCATATTTTTGGTCATCAAAGGTTCGATTTTCGGATCCAGCGGGTCGAAATTCACCTAGAAACTCACCCATCAAAGTCCGATTTTGATTCTGAAAAAAAATATTTTCGATCATCTCTTTTTCGTACCATGCGAAATAACTTTTTTCCAAGCATATTTTTGGTGATGAGAGGTTGGATTTTTGGATTCAGCGGATCGAAATACACCTAGAAACTCACCCATCAAAGTCCGATTTTGATTCTGAAAAAAAATATTTTCGATCATCTCTTTTTCGTACCATGCGAAATAACTTTTTTCCAAGCATATTTTTTGTCATAAGAGGTTGGATTTTTGGATTCAGCGGGTCAAAATACACCTATAAACCCACCCATCAAAGTTCGATTTCGATTCTGGAGACAGATATTTTCGATCATCTCTTTTTCGTACCATGCGAAATAACTTTTTTCCAAGCATATTTTTGGTCATCAAAGGCTGGATATTCGAATTCAGCGGGTCGAAATACACCTAGAAACTCACCCATCAAAGTCCGATTTTGATTCTGAAAAAAAATATTTTCGATCATCCCTTCTTCGTACCATGCGAAATAACTTTTTTCCAAGCATATTTTTGGTCATAAGAGGTTGGATTTTTGGATTCAGCGGGTTGAAATACACCTAGAAATTCACCCATTAAAGTCCGATTTCGATTCTGAAACAAAATATTTTCGATCATCTCTTTTTCGTACCATGCGAAATAACTTCTTTCCAGGTGTATTTTCGTGTAACAAAGGTTGGATTTTTGGATTCAGCGGGTCAAAATACACCTATAAACCCACCCATCAAAGTTCGATTCCCATTCTGGAGACAGATATTTTCGATCATCTATTTTCGTACCATGCGAAATAACTTTTTTCCAAGCATATTTTTGGTCATCAAAGGTTGGATTTTCGGATTCAGCGGGTCGGAATACACCTAGAAACTCACCCATCAAAGTCCGATTTTGATTCTGAAAAAAAATATTTTCGATCATCTCTTTTTCGTACCATGCGAAATAACTTTTTTCCAAGCATATTTTTGGTCATCAAAGGTTGGATTTTCGGATTCAGCGGGTCGAAATACACCTAGAAACTCACCCATCAAAGTCCGATTTTGATTCTGAAAAAAAATATTTTCGATCATCTCTTTTTCGTACCATGCGAAATGACTTTTTTCCAAGCATATTTTTGGTGATGAGAGGTTGGATTTTTGGATTCAGCGGATCGAAATACACCTAGAAACTCACCCATCAAAGTCCGATTTTGATTCTGAAAAAAAATATTTTCGATCATCTCTTTTTCGTACCATGCGAAATAACTTTCTTCCAAGCATATTTTTTGTCATAAGAGGTTGGATTTTTGGATTCAGCGGGTCAAAATACACCTATAAGCCCACCCATCAAAGTTCGATTTCGATTCTGGAGACAGATATTTTCGATCATCTCTTTTTCGTACCATGCGAAATAACTTTTTTCCAAGCAGATTTTTGGTCATCAAAGGTTGGATATTCCAATTCAGCGGGTCGAAATACACCTAGAAACTCACCCATCAAAGTCCGATTTTGATTCTGAAAAAAAATATTTTCGATCATCTCTTTTTCGTACCATGCGAAATAACTTTTTTCCAAGCATATTTTTGGTGATGAGAGGTTGGATTTTTGGATTCAGCGGGTCGAAATACACCTAGAAACTCACCCATCAAAGTCCGATTTTGATTCTGAAAAAAATATTTTCGATCATCTCTTTTTCGTACCATGCGAAATAACTTTTTTCCAAGCATATTTTTTGTCATAAGAGGTTGGATTTTTGGATTCAGCGGGTCAAAATACACCTATAAACCCACCCATCAAAGTTCGATTCCCATTCTGGAGACAGATATTTTCGATCATCTCTTTTTCGTACCATGCGAAATAACTTTTTTCCAAGCATATTTTTGGTCATCAAAGGTTGGATATTCGAATTCAGCGGGTCGAAATACACCTAGAAACTCACCCATCAAAGTCCGATTTTGATTCTGAAAAAAAATATTTTCGATCATCCCTTCTTCGTACCATGCGAAATAACTTTTTTCCACGCATATTTTTGGTCATAAGAGGTTGGATTTTTGGATTCAGCGGGTTGAAATACACCTAGAAATTCACCCATTAAAGTCCGATTTCGATTCTGAAACAAAATATTTTCGATCATCTCTTTTTCGTACCATGCGAAATAACTTCTTTCCAGGTGTATTTTTGTGTACCCAAGGTTGGATTTTTGGATTCAGCGGGTCAAAATACACCCATAAACCCACCCATCAAAGTTCGATTCCCATTCTGGAGACAGATATTTTCGATCATCTCTTTTTCGTACCATGCTAAATAACTTTTTTCCAAGCATATTTTTGGTGATCAAAGGTTGGATTTTCGGATTCAGCGGGTCGAAATACACCTATAAACCCACCCATCAAAGTTCGATTCCCATTCTGGAGACAGATATTTTCGATCATCTATTTTCGTACCATGCGAAATAACTTTTTTCCAAGCATATTTTTGGTCATCAAAGGTTGGATTTTCGGATTCAGCGGGTCGAAATACACCTAGAAACTCACCCATCAAAGTCCGATTTTGATTCTGAAAAAAAATATTTTCGATCATCTCTTTTTCGTACCATGCGAAATAACTTTTTTCCAAGCATATTTTTGGTCATCAAAGGTTGGATTTTCGGATTCAGCGGGTCGAAATACACCTAGAAACTCACCCATCAAAGTCCGATTTTGATTCTGAAAAAAAATATTTTCGATCATCTCTTTTTCGTACCATGCGAAATAACTTTTTTCCAAGCATATTTTTGGCGATGAGAGGTTGGATTTTTGGATTCAGCGGATCGAAATACACCTAGAAACTCACCCATCAAAGTCCGATTTTGATTCTGAAAAAAAATATTTTCGATCATCTCTTTTTCGTACCATGCGAAATAACTTTTTTCCAAGCATATTTTTTGTCATAAGAGGTTGGATTTTTGGATCCAGCGGGTCAAAATACACCTATAAACCCACCCATCAAAGTTCGATTTCGATTCTGGAGACAGATATTTTCGATCATCTCTTTTTCGTACCATGCGAAATAACTTTTTTCCAAGCATATTTTTGGTCATCAAAGGTTGGATATTCGAATTCAGCGGGTCGAAATACACCTAGAAACTCACCCATCAAAGTCCGATTTTGATTCTGAAAAAAAATATTTTCGATCATCTCTTTTTCGTACCATGCGAAATAACTTTTTTCCAAGCATATTTTTGGTCATCAAAGGTTGGATTTTCGGATTCAGCGGGTCGAAATACACCTAGAAACTCACCCATCAAAGTCCGATTTTGATTCTGAAAAAAAATATTTTCGATCATCTCTTTTTCGTACCATGCGAAATAACTTTTTTCCAAGCATATTTTTGGTCATCAAAGGTTGGATTTTCGGATTCAGCGGGTCGAAATACACCTAGAAACTCACCCATCAAAGTCCGATTTTGATTCTGAAAAAAAATATTTTCGATCATCTCTTTTTCGTACCATGCGAAATAACTTTTTTCCAAGCATGTTTTTGGTGATGAGAGGTTGGATTTTTGGATTCAGCGGATCGAAATACACCTAGAAACTCACCCATCAAAGTCCGATTTTGATTCTGAAAAAAAATATTTTCGATCATCTCTTTTTCGTACCATGCGAAATAACTTTTTTCCAAGCATATTTTTTGTCATAAGAGGTTGGATTTTTGGATTCAGCGGGTCAAAATACACCTATAAACCCACCCATCAAAGTTCGATTTCGATTCTGGAGACAGATATTTTCGATCATCTCTTTTTCGTACCATGCGAAATAACTTTTTTCCAAGCATATTTTTGGTCATCAAAGGTTGGATATTCGAATTCAGCGGGTCGAAATACACCTAGAAACTCACCCATCAAAGTCCGATTTTGATTCCGAAAAAAAATATTTTCGATCATCCCTTCTTCGTACCATGCGGAATAACTTTTTTTCAAGCATATTTTTGGTCATAAGAGGTTGGATTTTTGGATTCAGCGGGTCGAAATACACCTAGAAATTCACCCATTAAAGTCCGATTTCGATTCTGAAACAAAATATTTTCGATCATCTCTTTTTCGTACCATGCGAAATAACTTCTTTCCAGGTGTATTTTTGTGTACCAAAGGTTGGATTTTTGGATTCAGCGGGTCAAAATACACCTATAAACCCACCCATCAAAGTTCGATTCCCATTCTGGAGACAGATATTTTCGATCATCTCTTTTTCGTACCATGCGAAATAACTTCTTTCCAAGCATATTTTTGGTGATCAAAGGTTGGATTTCCGGATTCAGCGGGTCGAAATACACCTAGAAACTCACCCATCAAAGTCCGATTTTGATTCTGAAAAAAAATATTTTCGATCATCTCTTTTTCGTACCATGCGGAATAACTTTTTTCCAAGCATATTTTTGGTGATGAGAGGTTGGATTTCCGGATTCAGCGGGTCAAAATACACCTCTAAACCCACCCATCAAAGTTCGATTTCGATTCTGGAGACAGATATTTTCGATCATCTCTTTTTCGTACCATGCGAAATAACTTTTTTCCAAGCATATTTTTGGTCATCAAAGGTTGGATATTCGAATTCAGCGGGTCGAAATACACCTAGAAACTCACCCATCAAAGTCCGATTTTGATTCTGAAAAAAAATATTTTCGATCATCCCTTCTTCGTACCATGCGAAATAACTTTTTTCCAAGCATATTTTTGGTCATAAGAGGTTGGATTTTTGGATTCAGCGGGTTGAAATACACCTAGAAATTCACCCATTAAAGTCCGATTTCGATTCTGAAACAAAATATTTTCGATCATCTCTTTTTCGAACCATGCGAAATAACTTCGTTCCAGGTGTATTTTCGTGTAACAAAGGTTGGATTTTTGGATTCAGCGGGTCAAAATACACCTATAAACCCACCCATCAAAGTTCGATTCCCATTCTGGAGACAGATATTTTCGATCATCTCTTTTTCGTACCATGCGAAATAACTTTTTTCCAAGCATATTTTTGGTCATCAAAGGTTGGATTTTCGGATTCAGCGGGTCGAAATACACCTAGAAACTCACCCATCAAAGTCCGATTTTGATTCTGAAAAAAAATATTTTCGATCATCTCTTTTTCGTACCATGCGAAATAACTTTTTTCCAAGCATATTTTTGGTGATGAGAGGTTGGATTTTTGGATTCAGCGGGTCGAAATACACCTAGAAACTCACCCATCAAAGTCCGACTTTGATTCTGAAAAAAAATATTTTCGATCATCTCTTTTTCGTACCATGCGAAATAACTTTTTTCCAAGCATATTTTTTGTCATAAGAGGTTGGATTTTTGGATTCAGCGGGTCAAAATACACCTATAAACCCACCCATCAAAGTTCGATTCCCATTCTGGAGACAGATATTTTCGATCATCTCTTTTTCGTACCATGCGAAATAACTTTTTTCCAAGCATATTTTTGGTCATCAAAGGTTGGATATTCGAATTCAGCGGGTCGAAATACACCTAGAAACTCACCCATCAAAGTCCGATTTTGATTCTGAAAAAAAATATTTTCGATCATCCCTTCTTCGTACCATGCGAAATAACTTTTTTCCAAGCATATTTTTGGTCATAAGAGGTTGGATTTTTGGATTCAGCGGGTTGAAATACACCTAGAAATTCACCCATTAAAGTCCGATTTCGATTCTGAAACAAAATATTTTCGATCATCTCTTTTTCGTACCATGCGAAATAACTTCTTTCCAGGTGTATTTTTGTGTACCAAAGGTTGGATTTTTGGATTCAGCGGGTCAAAATACACCTATAAACCCACCCATCAAAGTTCGATTCCCATTCTGGAGACAGATATTTTCGATCATCTCTTTTTCGTACCATGCGAAATAACTTTTTTCCAAGCATATTTTTGGTGATCAAAGGTTGGATTTTCGGATTCAGCGGGTCGAAATACACCTAGAAACTCACCCATCCAAGTCCGATTTTGATTCTGAAAAAAAATATTTTCGATCATCTCTTTTTCGTACCATGCGGAATAACTTTTTTCCAAGCATATTTTTGGTGATGAGAGGTTGGATTTCCGGATTCAGCGGATCGAAATACACCTAGAAACTCACCCATCAAAGTCCGATTTTGATTCTGAAAAAAAATATATTCGATCATCTCTTTTTCGTACCATGCGAAATAACTTTTTTCCAAGCATATTTATTGTCATAAGAGGTTGGATTTTTGGATTCAGCGGGTCAAAATACACCTATAAACCCACCCATCAAAGTTCGATTTCGATTCTGGAGACAGATATTTTCGATCATCTCTTTTTCGTACCATGCGAAATAACTTTTTTCCAAGCATATTTTTGGTCATCAAAGGTTGGATATTCGAATTCAGCGGGTCGAAATACACCTAGAAACTCACCCATCAAAGTCCGATTTTGATTCTGAAAAAAAATATTTTCGATCATCCCTTCTTCGTACCATGCGAAATAACTTTTTTCCAAGCATATTTTTGGTCATAAGAGGTTGGATTTTTGGATTCAGCGGGTTGAAATACACCTAGAAATTCACCCATTAAAGTCCGATTTCGATTCTGAAACAAAATATTTTCGATCATCTCTTTTTCGAACCATGCGAAATAACTTCTTTCCAGGTGTATTTTCGTGTAACAAAGGTTGGATTTTTGGATTCAGCGGGTCAAAATACACCTATAAACCCACCCATCAAAGTTCGATTCCCATTCTGGAGACAGATATTTTCGATGATCTCTTTTTCGTACCATGCGAAATAACTTTTTTCCAAGCATATTTTTGGTCATCAAAGGTTGGATTTTCGGATTCAGCGGGTCGAAATACACCTAGAAACTCACCCATCAAAGTCCGATTTTGATTCTGAAAAAAAATATTTTCGATCATCTCTTTTTCGTACCATGCGAAATAACTTTTTTCCAAGCATATTTTTGGTGATGAGAGGTTGGATTTTTGGATTCAGCGGGTCGAAATACACCTAGAAACTCACCCATCAAAGTCCGATTTTGATTCTGAAAAAAAATATTTTCGATCATCTCTTTTTCGTACCATGCGAAATAACTTTTTTCCAAGCATATTTTTTGTCATAAGAGGTTGGATTTTTGGATTCAGCGGGTCAAAATACACCTATAAACCCACCCATCAAAGTTCGATTCCCATTCTGGAGACAGATATTTTCGATCATCTCTTTTTCGTACCATGCGAAATAACTTTTTTCCAAGCATATTTTTGGTCATCAAAGGTTGGATATTCGAATTCAGCGGGTCGAAATACACCTAGAAACTCACCCATCAAAGTCCGATTTTGATTCTGAAAAAAAATATTTTCGATCATCCCTTCTTCGTACCATGCGAAATAACTTTTTTCCAAGCATATTTTTGGTCATAAGAGGTTGGATTTTTGGATTCAGCGGGTTGAAATACACCTAGAAATTCACCCATTAAAGTCCGATTTCGATTCTGAAACAAAATATTTTCGATCATCTCTTTTTCGTACCATGCGAAATAACTTCTTTCCAGGTGTATTTTTGTGTAACAAAGGTTGGATTTTTGGATTCAGCGGGTCAAAATACACCTATAAACCCACCCATCAAAGTTCGATTCCCATTCTGGAGACAGATATTTTCGATCATCTCTTTTTCGTACCATGCGAAATAACTTTTTTCCAAGCATATTTTTGGTCATCAAAGGTTGCATTTTCGGATTCAGCGGGTCGAAATACACCTAGAAACTCACCCATCAAAGTCCAAATTTGATTCTGAAAAAAAATATTTTCGATCATCCCTTCTTCGTACCATGCGAAATAACTTTTTTCCAAGCATATTTTTGGTCATAAGAGGTTGGATTTTTGGATTCAGCGGGTTGAAATACACCTAGAAATTCACCCATTAAAGTCCGATTTCGATTCTGAAACAAAATATTTTCGATCATCTCTTTTTCGAACCATGCGAAATAACTTCTTTCCAGGTGTATTTTTGTGTAACAAAGGTTGGATTTTTGGATTCAGCGGGTCAAAATACACCTATAAACCCACCCATCAAAGTTCGATTCCCATTCTGGAGACAGATATTTTCGATCATCTCTTTTTCGTACCATGCGAAATAACTTTTTTCCAAGCATATTTTTGGTCATCAAAGGTTGCATTTTCGGATTCAGCGGGTCGAAATACACCTAGAAACTCACCCATCAAAGTCCAAATTTGATTCTGAAAAAAAATATTTTCGATCATCCCTTCTTCGTACCATGCGAAATAACTTTTTTCCAAGCATATTTTTGGTCATAAGAGGTTGGATTTTTGGATTCAGCGGGTTGAAATACACCTAGAAATTCACCCATTAAAGTCCGATTTCGATTCTGAAACAAAATATTTTCGATCATCTCTTTTTCGAACCATGCGAAATAACTTCCTTCCAGGTGTATTTTCGTGTACCAAAGGTTGGATTTTTGGATTCAGCGGGTCAA
This sequence comes from Phymatocera aterrima, assembly GCA_963170745.1. Classification (NCBI taxonomy): domain Eukaryota; kingdom Metazoa; phylum Arthropoda; class Insecta; order Hymenoptera; family Tenthredinidae; genus Phymatocera; species Phymatocera aterrima. The sequence continues at coordinate 159,068 of CAUJGY010000144.1, read as the reverse complement.
AATACACCTATAAACCCACCCATCAAAGTTCGATTCCCATTCTGGAGACAGATATTTTCGATCATCTCTTTTTCGTACCATGCGAAATAACTTTTTTCCAAGCATATTTTTGGTGATCAAAGGTTGGATTTTCGGATTCAGCGGGTCGAAATACACCTAGAAACTCACCCATCGAAGTCCGATTTTGATTCTGAAAAAAAATATTTTCGATCATCTCTTTTCCGTACCATGCGAAATAACTTCTTTCCAGGTGTATTTTCGTGTAACGAAGGTTGAGTTTTTGGATTCAGCGGGTCGAAATACACCTAGAAACTCACCCATCAAAGTCCGATTTTGATTCTGAAGAAAAATATTTTCGATCATCTCTTTTTCGTACCATGCGAAATAACTTTTTTCCAAGCATATTTTTGGTGATGAGAGGTTGGATTTTTGGATTCAGCGGGTCGAAATACACCTAGAAACTCACCCATCAAAGTCCGATTTTGATTCTGAAAAAAAATATTTTCGATCATCTCTTTTTCGTACCATGCGAACTAACTTTTTTCCAAGCATATTTTTTGTCATAAGAGGTTGGATTTTTGGATTCAGCGGGTCAAAATACACCTATAAACCCACCCATCAAAGTTCGATTTCGATTCTGGAGACAGATATTTTCGATCATCTCTTTTTCGTACCATGCGAAATAACTTTTTTCCAAGCATATTTTTGGTCATCAAAGGTTGGATATTCGAATTCAGCGGGTCGAAATACACCTCGAAACTCACCCATCAAAGTCCGATTTTGATTCTGAAAAAAAATATTTTCGATCATCCCTTCTTCGTACCATGCGAAATAACTTTTTTCCAAGCATATTTTTAGTCATAAGAGGTTGGATTTTTGGATTTAGCGGGTTGAAATACACCTAGAAATTCACCCATTAAAGTCCGATTTCGATTCTGAAACAAAATATTTTCGATCATCTCTTTTTCGTACCATGCGAAATAACTTCTTTCCAGGTGTATTTTTGTGAAACAAAGGTTGGATTTTTGGATTCAGCGGGTCAAAATACACCTATAAACCCATCCATCAAAGTTCGATTTCGATTCTGGAGACAGATATTTTCGATCATCTCTTTTGCGTACCATGCGAAATAACTTTTTTCCACGCATATTTTTGGTCATCAAAGGTTGGATTTTCGGATTCAGCGGGTCGAAATACACCTAGAAACTCACCCATCAAAGTCCGATTTTGATTCTGAAAAAAAATATTTTCGATCATCTCTTTTTCGTACCATGCGAAATAACTTTTTTCCAAGCATATTTTTGGTCATAAGAGGTTGGATTTTTGGATTCAGCGGGTCGAAATACACCTAGAAACTCACCCATCAAAGTCCGATTTTGATTCTGAAATAAAATATCTCCGATCATCTCTTTTTCGTACCATGCGAAATAACTTTTTTCCAAGCATATTTGTGGTCATAAGAGGTTGGATTTTTGGATTCAGCGGGTTGGAATACACCTTGAAACTCACCCATTGAAGTCCAATTTCGATTCTGAAAAAAAATATTTTCGATCATCTCTTTTTCGTACCATGCGAAATAACTTTTTTCCAAGCATATTTTTGGTGATGAGAGGTTGGATTTTTGGATTCAGCGGGTCGAAATACACCTAGAAACTCACCCATCAAAGTCCGATTTTGATTCTGAAAAAAAATATTTTCGATCATCTCTTTTTCGTACCATGCGAAATAACTTTTTTCCAAGCATATTTTTTGTCATAAGAGGTTGGATTTTTGGATTCAGCGGGTCAAAATACACCTATAAACCCACCCATCAAAGTTCGATTTCGATTCTGGAGACAGATATTTTCGATCATCTCTTTTTCGTACCATGCGAAATAACTTTTTTCCAAGCATATTTTTGGTCATCAAAGGTTGGATATTCGAATTCAGCGGGTCGAAATACACCTCGAAACTCACCCATCAAAGTCCGATTTTGATTCTGAAAAAAAATATTTTCGATCATCCCTTCTTCGTACCATGCGAAATAACTTTTTTCCGAACATATTTTTGGTCATAAGAGGTTGGATTTTTGGATTTAGCGGGTTGAAATACACCTAGAAATTCACCCATTAAAGTCCGATTTCGATTCTGAAACAAAATATTTTCGATCATCTCTTTTTCGTACCATGCGAAATAACTTCTTTCCAGGTGTATTTTTGTGAAACAAAGGTTGGATTTTTGGATTCAGCGGGTCAAAATACACCTATAAACCCATCCATCAAAGTTCGATTTCGATTCTGGAGACAGATATTTTCGATCATCTCTTTTGCGTACCATGCGAAATAACTTTTTTCCACGCATATTTTTGGTCATCAAAGGTTGGATTTTCGGATTCAGCGGGTCGAAATACACCTAGAAACTCACCCATCAAAGTCCGATTTTGATTCTGAAAAAAAATATTTTCGATCATCTCTTTTTCGTACCATGCGAAATAACTTTTTTCCAAGCATATTTTTGGTCATAAGAGGTTGGATTTTTGGATTCAGCGGGTCGAAATACACCTAGAAACTCACCCATCAAAGTCCGATTTTGATTCTGAAATAAAATATCTCCGATCATCTCTTTTTCGTACCATGCGAAATAACTTTTTTCCAAGCATATTTGTGGTCATAAGAGGTTGGATTTTTGGATTCAGCGGGTTGGAATACACCTAGAAACTCACCCATTGAAGTCCAATTTCGATTCTGAAAAAAAATATTTTCGATCATCTCTTTTTCGTACCATGCGAAATAACTTCTTTCCAGGTGTATTTTCGTGTAACAAAGGTTGGATTTTTGGATTCAGCGGGTCAAAATACACCTATAAACCCACCCATCAAAGTTCGATTCCCATTCTGGAGACAGATATTTTCGATCATCTCTTTTTCGTACCATGCGAAATAACTTTTTTTCAAGCATATTTGTGGTCATCAAAGGTTGGATTTTCGGATTCAGCGGGTCGAAATACACCTAGAAACTCACCTATCAAAGTCCGATTTTGATTCTGAAAAAAAATATTTTCGATCATCTCTTTTTCGTACCATGCGAAATAACTGTTTTCCATGCATGGTTTTGGTCATCAAAGGTTGGATTTTCGGATTCAGCGGGTCGAAATACACCTAGAAACTCACCCATCAAAGTCCGATTTTGATTCTGAAAAAAAATATTTTCGATCATCTCTTTTCCGTACCATGCGAAATAACTTCTTTCCAGGTGTATTTTCGTGTAACGAAGGTTGGGTTTTTGGATTCAGCGGGTCAAAATACACCTATAAACCCACCCATCAAAGTTCGATTTTGCTTCTGGAGACAGATATTTTCGATCATGTCTTTTTCGTACCATGCGAAATAACTTTTTTCCAAGCATATTTTTGGTCATCAAAGGTTGGATTTTCGGATTTAGCGGGTCGAAATACACCTAGAAACTCACCCATCAAAGTCCGATTTTGATTCTGAAAAAAAATATTTTCGATCATCTCTTTTTCGTACCATGCGAAATAACTTTTTTCCAAGCATATTTTTGGTCATAAGAGGTTGGATTTTTGGATTCAGCGGGTCGAAATACACCTAGAAACTCACCCATCAAAGTCCGATTTTGATTCTGAAATAAAATATCTCCGATCATCTCTTTTTCGTACCATGCGAAATAACTTTTTTCCAAGCATATTTGTGGTCATAAGAGGTTGGATTTTTGGATTCAGCGGGTTGAAATACACCTAGAAATTCACCCATTAAAGTCCGATTTCGATTCTGAAACAAAATATTTTCGATCATCTCTTTTTCGAACCATGCGAAATAACTTCTTTCCAGGTGTATTTTCGTGTAACAAAGGTTGGATTTTTGGATTCAGCGGGTCAAAATACACCTATAAACCCACCCATCAAAGTTCGATTCCCATTCTGGAGACAGATATTTTCGATCATCTCTTTTTCGTACCATGCGAAATAACTTTTTTCCAAGCATATTTTTGGTCATCAAAGGTTGGATTTTCGGATTCAGCGGGTCGAAATACACCTAGAAACTCACCCATCAAAGTCCGATTTTGATTCTGAAAAAAAATATTTTCGATCATCTCTTTTTCGTACCATGCGAAATAACTTTTTTCCAAGCATATTTTTGGTGATGAGAGGTTGGATTTTTGGATTCAGCGGGTCGAAATACACCTAGAAACTCACCCATCAAAGTCCGATTTTGATTCTGAAAAAAAATATTTTCGATCATCTCTTTTTCGTACCATGCGAAATAACTTTTTTCCAAGCATATTTTTTGTCATAAGAGGTTGGATTTTTGGATTCAGCGGGTCAAAATACACCTATAAACCCACCCATCAAAGTTCGATTCCCATTCTGGAGACAGATATTTTCGATCATCTCTTTTTCGTACCATGCGAAATAACTTTTTTCCAAGCATATTTTTGGTCATCAAAGGTTGGATATTCGAATTCAGCGGGTCGAAATACACCTAGAAACTCACCCATCAAAGTCCGATTTTGATTCTGAAAAAAAATATTTTCGATCATCCCTTCTTCGTACCATGCGAAATAACTTTTTTCCAAGCATATTTTTGGTCATAAGAGGTTGGATTTTTGGATTCAGCGGGTTGAAATACACCTAGAAATTCACCCATTGAAGTCCGATTTCGATTCTGAAACAAAATATTTTCGATCATCTCTTTTTCGTACCATGCGAAATAACTTCTTTCCAGGTGTATTTTTGTGTAACAAAGGTTGGATTTTTGGATTCAGCGGGTCAAAATACACCTATAAACCCACCCATCAAAGTTCGATTCCCATTCTGGAGACAGATATTTTCGATCATCTCTTTTTCGTACCATGCGAAATAACTTTTTTCCAAGCATATTTTTGGTCATCAAAGGTTGCATTTTCGGATTCAGCGGGTCGAAATACACCTAGAAACTCACCCATCAAAGTCCAAATTTGATTCTGAAAAAAAATATTTTCGATCATCCCTTCTTCGTACCATGCGAAATAACTTTTTTCCAAGCATATTTTTGGTCATAAGAGGTTGGATTTTTGGATTCAGCGGGTTGAAATACACCTAGAAATTCACCCATTAAAGTCCGATTTCGATTCTGAAACAAAATATTTTCGATCATCTCTTTTTCGAACCATGCGAAATAACTTCTTTCCAGGTGTATTTTTGTGTAACAAAGGTTGGATTTTTGGATTCAGCGGGTCAAAATACACCTATAAACCCACCCATCAAAGTTCGATTCCCATTCTGGAGACAGATATTTTCGATCATCTCTTTTTCGTACCATGCGAAATAACTTTTTTCCAAGCATATTTTTGGTCATCAAAGGTTGCATTTTCGGATTCAGCGGGTCGAAATACACCTAGAAACTCACCCATCAAAGTCCAAATTTGATTCTGAAAAAAAATATTTTCGATCATCCCTTCTTCGTACCATGCGAAATAACTTTTTTCCAAGCATATTTTTGGTCATAAGAGGTTGGATTTTTGGATTCAGCGGGTTGAAATACACCTAGAAATTCACCCATTAAAGTCCGATTTCGATTCTGAAACAAAATATTTTCGATCATCTCTTTTTCGAACCATGCGAAATAACTTCTTTCCAGGTGTATTTTCGTGTACCAAAGGTTGGATTTTTGGATTCAGCGGGTCAAAATACACCTATAAACCCACCCATCAAAGTTCGATTCCCATTCTGGAGACAGATATTTTCGATCATCTCTTTTTCGTACCATGCGAAATAACTTTTTTCCAAGCATATTTTTGGTGATCAAAGGTTGGATTTTCGGATTCAGCGGGTCGAAATACACCTAGAAACTCACCCATCGAAGTCCGATTTTGATTCTGAAAAAAAATATTTTCGATCATCTCTTTTCCGTACCATGCGAAATAACTTCTTTCCAGGTGTATTTTCGTGTAACGAAGGTTGAGTTTTTGGATTCAGCGGGTCGAAATACACCTAGAAACTCACCCATCAAAGTCCGATTTTGATTCTGAAGAAAAATATTTTCGATCATCTCTTTTTCGTACCATGCGAAATAACTTTTTTCCAAGCATATTTTTGGTGATGAGAGGTTGGATTTTTGGATTCAGCGGGTCGAAATACACCTAGAAACTCACCCATCAAAGTCCGATTTTGATTCTGAAAAAAAATATTTTCGATCATCTCTTTTTCGTACCATGCGAACTAACTTTTTTCCAAGCATATTTTTTGTCATAAGAGGTTGGATTTTTGGATTCAGCGGGTCAAAATACACCTATAAACCCACCCATCAAAGTTCGATTTCGATTCTGGAGACAGATATTTTCGATCATCTCTTTTTCGTACCATGCGAAATAACTTTTTTCCAAGCATATTTTTGGTCATCAAAGGTTGGATATTCGAATTCAGCGGGTCGAAATACACCTCGAAACTCACCCATCAAAGTCCGATTTTGATTCTGAAAAAAAATATTTTCGATCATCCCTTCTTCGTACCATGCGAAATAACTTTTTTCCAAGCATATTTTTAGTCATAAGAGGTTGGATTTTTGGATTTAGCGGGTTGAAATACACCTAGAAATTCACCCATTAAAGTCCGATTTCGATTCTGAAACAAAATATTTTCGATCATCTCTTTTTCGTACCATGCGAAATAACTTCTTTCCAGGTGTATTTTTGTGAAACAAAGGTTGGATTTTTGGATTCAGCGGGTCAAAATACACCTATAAACCCATCCATCAAAGTTCGATTTCGATTCTGGAGACAGATATTTTCGATCATCTCTTTTGCGTACCATGCGAAATAACTTTTTTCCACGCATATTTTTGGTCATCAAAGGTTGGATTTTCGGATTCAGCGGGTCGAAATACACCTAGAAACTCACCCATCAAAGTCCGATTTTGATTCTGAAAAAAAATATTTTCGATCATCTCTTTTTCGTACCATGCGAAATAACTTTTTTCCAAGCATATTTTTGGTCATAAGAGGTTGGATTTTTGGATTCAGCGGGTCGAAATACACCTAGAAACTCACCCATCAAAGTCCGATTTTGATTCTGAAATAAAATATCTCCGATCATCTCTTTTTCGTACCATGCGAAATAACTTTTTTCCAAGCATATTTGTGGTCATAAGAGGTTGGATTTTTGGATTCAGCGGGTTGGAATACACCTTGAAACTCACCCATTGAAGTCCAATTTCGATTCTGAAAAAAAATATTTTCGATCATCTCTTTTTCGTACCATGCGAAATAACTTTTTTCCAAGCATATTTTTGGTGATGAGAGGTTGGATTTTTGGATTCAGCGGGTCGAAATACACCTAGAAACTCACCCATCAAAGTCCGATTTTGATTCTGAAAAAAAATATTTTCGATCATCTCTTTTTCGTACCATGCGAAATAACTTTTTTCCAAGCATATTTTTTGTCATAAGAGGTTGGATTTTTGGATTCAGCGGGTCAAAATACACCTATAAACCCACCCATCAAAGTTCGATTTCGATTCTGGAGACAGATATTTTCGATCATCTCTTTTTCGTACCATGCGAAATAACTTTTTTCCAAGCATATTTTTGGTCATCAAAGGTTGGATATTCGAATTCAGCGGGTCGAAATACACCTCGAAACTCACCCATCAAAGTCCGATTTTGATTCTGAAAAAAAATATTTTCGATCATCCCTTCTTCGTACCATGCGAAATAACTTTTTTCCAAGCATATTTTTGGTCATAAGAGGTTGGATTTTCGGATTTAGCGGGTTGAAATACACCTAGAAATTCACCCATTAAAGTCCGATTTCGATTCTGAAACAAAATATTTTCGATCATCTCTTTTTCGTACCATGCGAAATAACTTCTTTCCAGGTGTATTTTTGTGAAACAAAGGTTGGATTTTTGGATTCAGCGGGTCAAAATACACCTATAAACCCATCCATCAAAGTTCGATTTCGATTCTGGAGACAGATATTTTCGATCATCTCTTTTGCGTACCATGCGAAATAACTTTTTTCCACGCATATTTTTGGTCATCAAAGGTTGGATTTTTGGATTCAGCGGGTCGAAATACACCTAGAAACTCACCCATCAAAGTCCGATTTTGATTCTGAAAAAAAATATTTTCGATCATCTCTTTTTCGTACCATGCGAAATAACTTTTTTCCAAGCATATTTTTGGTCATAAGAGGTTGGATTTTTGGATTCAGCGGGTCGAAATACACCTAGAAACTCACCCATCAAAGTCCGATTTTGATTCTGAAATAAAATATCTCCGATCATCTCTTTTTCGTACCATGCGAAATAACTTTTTTCCAAGCATATTTGTGGTCATAAGAGGTTGGATTTTTGGATTCAGCGGGTTGGAATACACCTAGAAACTCACCCATTGAAGTCCAATTTCGATTCTGAAAAAAAATATTTTCGATCATCTCTTTTTCGTACCATGCGAAATAACTTCTTTCCAGGTGTATTTTCGTGTAACAAAGGTTGGATTTTTGGATTCAGCGGGTCAAAATACACCTATAAACCCACCCATCAAAGTTCGATTCCCATTCTGGAGACAGATATTTTCGATCATCTCTTTTTCGTACCATGCGAAATAACTTTTTTTCAAGCATATTTGTGGTCATCAAAGGTTGGATTTTCGGATTCAGCGGGTCGAAATACACCTAGAAACTCACCTATCAAAGTCCGATTTTGATTCTGAAAAAAAATATTTTCGATCATCTCTTTTTCGTACCATGCGAAATAACTGTTTTCCATGCATGGTTTTGGTCATCAAAGGTTGGATTTTCGGATTCAGCGGGTCGAAATACACCTAGAAACTCACCCATCAAAGTCCGATTTTGATTCTGAAAAAAAATATTTTCGATCATCTCTTTTCCGTACCATGCGAAATAACTTCTTTCCAGGTGTATTTTCGTGTAACGAAGGTTGGGTTTTTGGATTCAGCGGGTCAAAATACACCTATAAACCCACCCATCAAAGTTCGATTTTGCTTCTGGAGACAGATATTTTCGATCATGTCTTTTTCGTACCATGCGAAATAACTTTTTTCCAAGCATATTTTTGGTCATCAAAGGTTGGATTTTCGGATTTAGCGGGTCGAAATACACCTAGAAACTCACCCATCAAAGTCCGATTTTGATTCTGAAAAAAAATATTTTCGATCATCTCTTTTTCGTACCATGCGAAATAACTTTTTTCCAAGCATATTTTTGGTCATAAGAGGTTGGATTTTTGGATTCAGCGGGTCGAAATACACCTAGAAACTCACCCATCAAAGTCCGATTTTGATTCTGAAATAAAATATCTCCGATCATCTCTTTTTCGTACCATGCGAAATAACTTTTTTCCAAGCATATTTGTGGTCATAAGAGGTTGGATTTTTGGATTCAGCGGGTTGGAATACACCTAGAAACTCACCCATTGAAGTCCAATTTCGATTCTGAAAAAAAATATTTTCGATCATCTCTTTTTCGTACCATGCGAAATAACTTCTTTCCAGGTGTATTTTCGTGTAACAAAGGTTGGATTTTTGGATTCAGCGGGTCAAAATACACCTATAAACCCACCCATCAAAGTTCGATTCCCATTCTGGAGACAGATATTTTCGATCATCTCTTTTTCGTACCATGCGAAATAACTTTTTTCCAAGCATATTTGTGGTCATCAAAGGTTGGATTTTCGGATTCAGCGGGTCGAAATACACCTAGAAACTCACCCATCAAAGTCCGATTTTGATTCTGAAAAAAAATATTTTCGATCATCTCTTTTCCGTACCATGCGAAATAACTTCTTTCCAGGTGTATTTTCGTGTAACGAAGGTTGGGTTTTTGGATTCAGCGGGTCAAAATACACCTATAAACCCACCCATCAAAGTTCGATTTTGCTTCGGGAGACAGATATTTTCGATCATGTCTTTTTCGTACCATGCGAAATAACTTTTTTCCAAGCATATTTTTGGTCATCAAAGGTTGGATTTTCGGATTTAGCGGGTCGAAATACACCTAGAAACTCACCCATCAAAGTCCGATTTTGATTCTGAAAAAAAATATTTTCGATCATCTCTTTTTCGTACCATGCGAAATAACTTTTTTCCAAGCATATTTTCGGTCATGAGAGGTTGGATTTTTGGATTCAGCGGGTCGAAATACACCTAGAAACTCACCCATCAAAGTCCGATTTTGATTCTGAAAAAAAATATTTTCGATCATCTCTTTTTCGTACCATGCGAAATAACTTTTTTCCAAGCATATTTTTTGTCATAAGAGGTTGGATTTTTGGATTCAGCGGGTTGAAATACACCTAGAAACTCTCCCATTAAAGTCCGATTTCGATTCTGAAAAAAAATATTTTCGATCATCTCTTTTCCGTACCATGCGAAATAACTTCTTTCCAGGTGTATTTTCGTGTAACATAGGTTGGGTTTTTGGATTCAGCGGGTCAAAATACACCTATAAACCCACCCATCAAAGTTCGATTTCGATTCTGGAGACAGATATTTTCGATCATCTCTTTTTCGTACCATGCGAAATAACTTTTTTCCAAGCATATTTTTGGTCATCAAAGGTTGGATTTTCGGATTCAGCGGGTCGAAATACACCTAGAAACTCACCCATCAAAGTCCGATTTTGATTCTGAAAAAAAATATTTTCGATCATCTCTTTTTCGTACCATGCGAAATAACTGTTTTCCATGCATGGTTTTGGTCTTCAAAGGTTGGATTTTCGGATTCAGCGGGTCGAAATACACCTAGAAACTCACCCATCAAAGTCCGATTTTGATTCTGAAAAAAAATATTTTCGATCATCTCTTTTCCGTACCATGCGAAATAACTTCTTTCCAGGTGTATTTTCGTGTAACGAAGGTTGGGTTTTTGGATTCAGCGGGTCAATATACACCTATAAACCCACCCATCAAAGTTCGATTTCGGTTCTGGAGACAGATATTTTCGATCATGTCTTTTTCGTACCATGCGAAATAACTTTTTTCCAAGCATATTTTTGGTCATCAAAGGTTGGATTTTCGGATTTAGCGGGTCGAAATACACCTAGAAACTCACCCATCGAAGTCCGATTTTGATTCTGAAAAAAAATATTTTCGATCATCTCTTTTTCGTACCATGCGAAATAACTTTTTTCCAAGCATATTTTTGGTCATAAGAGGTTGGATTTTTGGATTCAGCGGGTCGAAATACACCTAGAAACTCACCCATCAAAGTCCGATTTTGATTCTGAAAAAAAATATTTTCGATCATCTCTTTTTCGTACCATGCGAAATAACTTTTTTCCAAGCATATTTTTTGTCATAAGAGGTTGGATTTTTGGATTCAGCGGGTTGAAATACACCTAGAAACTCTCCCATTAAAGTCCGATTTCGATTCTGAAAAAAAATATTTTCGATCATCTCTTTTCCGTACCATGCGAAATAACTTCTTTCCAGGTGTATTTTCGTGTAACAAAGGTTGGGTTTTTGGATTCAGCGGGTCAAAATACACCTATAAACCCACCCATCAAAGTTCGATTTCGATTCTGGAGACAGATATTTTCGATCATCTCTTTTTCGTACCATGCGAAATAACTTTTTTCCAAGCATATTTTTGGTCATCAAAGGTTGGATTTTCGGATTCAGCGGGTCGAAATACACCTAGAAACTCACCCATCAAAGTCCGATTTTGATTCTGAAAAAAAATATTTTCGATCATCTCTTTTTCGTACCATGCGAAATAACTGTTTCCCATGCATGGTTTTGGTCATCAAAGGTTGGATTTTCGGATTCAGCGGGTCGAAATACACCTAGAAACTCACCCATCAAAGTCCGATTTTGATTCTGAAAAAAAATATTTTCGATCATCTCTTTTCCGTACCATGCGAAATAACTTCTTTCCAGGTGTATTTTCGTGTAACAACGGTTGGGTTTTTGGATTCAGCGGGTCAAAATACACCTATAAACCCACCCATCAAAGTTCGATTTCGCTTCTGGAGACAGATATTTTCGATCATCTCTTTTTCGTACCATGCGAAATAACTTTTTTCCAAGCATATTTTTGGTCATCAAAGGTTGGATTTTCGGATTCAGCGGGTCGAAATACACCTAAAAACTCACCCATCAAAGTCCGATTTTGATTCTGAAAAAAAATATTTTCGATCATCTCTTTTTCGTACCATGCGAAATAACTTTTTTCCAAGCATATTTTTGGTGATGAGAGGTTGGATTTTTGGATTCAGCGGATCGAAATACACCTAGAAACTCACCCATCAAAGTCCGATTTTGATTCTGAAAAAAAATATTTTCGATCATCTCTTTTTCGTACCATGCGAAATAACTTTTTTCCAAGCATATTTTTTGTCATAAGAGGTTGGATTTTTGGATTCAGCGGGTCAAAATACACCTATAAACCCACCCATCAAAGTTCGATTTCGATTCTGGAGACAGATATTTTCGATCATCTCTTTTTCGTACCATGCGAAATAACTTTTTTCCAAGCATATTTTTGGTCATCAAAGGTTGGATATTCGAGTTCAGCGGGTCGAAATACACCTAGAAACTCACCGATCAAAGTCCGATTTTGATTCTGAAAAAAAATATTTTCGATCATCCCTTCTTCGTACCATGCGAAATAACTTTTTTCCACGCATATTTTTGGTCATAAGAGGTTGGATTTTTGGATTCAGCGGGTTGAAATACACCTAGAAATTCACCCATTAAAGTCCGATTTCGATTCTGAAAAAAAATATTTTCGATCATCTCTTTTTCGTACCATGCGAAATAACTTTTTTCCAAGCATATTTTTTGGCATAAGAGGTTGGATTTTTGGATTCAGCGGGTCAAAATACACCTATAAACCCACCCATCAACGTTCGATTTCGATTCTGGAGACAGATATTTTCGATCATCTCTTTTTCGTACCATGCGAAATAACTTTTTTCCAAGCATATTTTTGGTCATCAAAGGTTGGATATTCGAATTCAGCGGGTCGAAATACACCTAGAAACTCACCTATCAAAGTCCGATTTTGATTCTGAAAAAAAATATTTTCGATCATCCCTTCTTCGTACCATGCGAAATAACTTTTTTCCAAGCATATTTTTGGTCATAAGAGTTCGGATTTTTGGATTCAGCGGGTTGAAATACACCTAGAAATTCACCCATTAAAGTCCGATTTCGATTCTGAAACAAAATATTTTCGATCATCTCTTTTTCGAACCATGCGAAATAACTTCTTTCCAGGTGTATTTTCGTGTAACAAAGGTTGGATTTTTGGATTCAGCGGGTCAAAATACACCTATAAACCCACCCATCAAAGTCCGATTCCCATTCTGGAGACAGATATTTTCGATCATCTCTTTTTCGTACCATGCGAAATAACTTTTTTCCAAGCATATTTTTGGTCATCAAAGGTTGTATTTTCGGATCCAGCGGGTCGAAATACACCTAGAAACTCACCCATCAAAGTCCGATTTTGATTCTGAAAAAAAATATTTTCGATCATCTCTTTTTCGTACCATGCGAAATAACTTTTTTCCAAGCATATTTTTGGTGATGAGAGGTTGGATTTTTGGATTCAGCGGATCGAAATACACCTAGAAGCTCACCCATCAAAGTCCGATTTTGATTCTGAAAAAAAATATTTTCGATCATCTCTTTTTCGTACCATGCGAAATAACTTTTTTCCAAGCATATTTTTTGTCATAAGAGGTTGGATTTTTGGATTCAGCGGGTCAAAATACACCTATAAACCCACCCATCAAAGTTCGATTTCGATTCTGGAGACAGATATTTTCGATCATCTCTTTTTCGTACCATGCGAAATAACTTTTTTCCAAGCATATTTTTGGTCATCAAAGGTTGGATATTCGAATTCAGCGGGTCGAAATACACCTAGAAACTCACCCATTAAAGTCCGATTTCGATTCTGAATCAAAATATTTTCGATCATCTCTTTTTCGTACCATGCGAAATAACTTCTTTCCAGGTGTATTTTCGTGTAACAAAGGTTGGATTTTTGGATTCAGCGGGTCAAAATACACCTATAAACCCACCCATCAAAGTTCGATTCCCATTCTGGAGACAGATATTTTCGATCATCTCTTTTTCGTACCATGCGAAATAACTTTTTTCCAAGCATATTTTTGGTCATCAAAGGTTGGATATTCGAGTTCAGCGGGTCGAAATACACCTAGGAACTCACCGATCAAAGTCCGATTTTGATTCTGAAAAAAAATATTTTCGATCATCCCTTCTTCGTACCATGCGAAATAACTTTTTTCCAAGCATATTTTTGGTCATCAAAGGTTGGATTTTCGAGTTCAGCGGGTCGAAATACACCTAGAAACTCACCGATCAAAGTCCGATTTTGATTCTGAAAAAAAATATTTTCGATCATCCCTTCTTCGTACCATGCGAAATAACTTTTTTCCAAGCATATTTTTGGTCATAAGAGGTTGGATTTTTGGATTCAGCGGGTTGAAATACACCTAGAAATTCACCCATTAAAGTCCGATTTCGATTCTGAAACAAAATATTTTCGATCATCTCTTTTTCGTACCATGCGAAATAACTTCTTTCCAGGTGTATTTTCGTGTAACAAAGGTTGGATTTTTGGATTCAGCGGGTCAAAATACACCTATAAACCCACCCATCAAAGTTCGATTCCCATTCTGGAGACAGATATTTTCGATCATCTCTTTTTCGTACCATGCGAAATAACTTTTTTCCAAGCATATTTTTGGTCATCAAAGGTTGGATTTTCGGATTCAGCGGGTCGAAATACACCTAGAAACTCACCCATCAAAGTCCGATTTTGATTCTGAAAAAAAATATTTTCGATCATCTCTTTTTCGTACCATGCGAAATAACTTTTTTCCAAGCATATTTTTGGTCATCAAAGGTTGGATTTTCGGATTCAGCGGGTCGAAATACACCTAGAAACTCACCCATCAAAGTCCGATTTTGATTCTGAAAAAAAATATTTTCGATCATCTCTTTTTCGTACCATGCGAAATAACTTTTTTCCAAGCATATTTTTGGTGATGAGAGGTTGGATTTTTGGATTCAGCGGATCGAAATACACCTAGAAACTCACCCATCAAAGTCCGATTTTGATTCTGAAAAAAAATATTTTCGATCATCTCTTTTTCGTACCATGCGAAATAACTTTTTTCCAAGCATATTTTTGGTGATGAGAGGTTGGATTTTTGGATTCAGCGGATCGAAATACACCTAGAAACTCACCCATCAAAGTCCGATTTTGATTCTGAAAAAAAATATTTTCGATCATCTCTTTTTCGTACCATGCGAAATAACTGTTTTCCATGCATGGTTTTGGTCATCAAAGGTTGGATTTTCGGATTCAGCGGGTCGAAATACACCTAGAAACTCACCCATCAAAGTCCGATTTCGATTCTGAAAAAAAATATTTTCGATCATCTCTTTTCCGTACCATGCGAAATAACTTCTTTCCAGGTGTATTTTCGTGTAACGAAGGTTGGGTTTTTGGATTCAGCGGGTCAAAATACACCTATAAACCCACCCATCAAAGTTCGATTTTGCTTCTGGAGACAGATATTTTCGATCATGTCTTTTTCGTACCATGCGAAATAACTTTTTTCCAAGCATATTTTTGGTCATCAAAGGTTGGATTTTCGGATTTAGCGGGTCGAAATACACCTAGAAACTCACCCATCAAAGTCCGATTTTGATTCTGAAAAAAAATATTTTCGATCATCTCTTTTTCGTACCATGCGAAATAACTTTTTTCCAAGCATATTTTCGGTCATGAGAGGTTGGATTTTTGGATTCAGCGGGTCGAAATACACCTAGAAACTCACCCATCAAAGTCCGATTTTGATTCTGAAAAAAAATATTTTCGATCATCTCTTTTTCGTACCATGCGAAATAACTTTTTTCCAAGCATATTTTTTGTCATAAGAGGTTGGATTTTTGGATTCAGCGGGTTGAAATACACCTAGAAACTCTCCCATTAAAGTCCGATTTCGATTCTGAAAAAAAATATTTTCGATCATCTCTTTTCCGTACCATGCGAAATAACTTCTTTCCAGGTGTATTTTCGTGTAACATAGGTTGGGTTTTTGGATTCAGCGGGTCAAAATACACCTATAAACCCACCCATCAAAGTTCGATTTCGATTCTGGAGACAGATATTTTCGATCATCTCTTTTTCGTACCATGCGAAATAACTTTTTTCCAAGCATATTTTTGGTCATCAAAGGTTGGATTTTCGGATTCAGCGGGTCGAAATACACCTAGAAACTCACCCATCAAAGTCCGATTTTGATTCTGAAAACAAATATTTTCGATCATCTCTTTTTCGTACCATGCGAAATAACTGTTTTCCATGCATGGTTTTGGTCATCAAAGGTTGGATTTTCGGATTCAGCGGGTCGAAATACACCTAGAAACTCACCCATCAAAGTCCGATTTTGATTCTGAAAAAAAATATTTTCGATCATCTCTTTTCCGTACCATGCGAAATAACTTCTTTCCAGGTGTATTTTCGTGTAACGAAGGTTGGGTTTTTGGATTCAGCGGGTCAATATACACCTATAAACCCACCCATCAAAGTTCGATTTCGGTTCTGGAGACAGATATTTTCGATCATGTCTTTTTCGTACCATGCGAAATAACTTTTTTCCAAGCATATTTTTGGTCATCAAAGGTTGGATTTTCGGATTTAGCGGGTCGAAATACACCTAGAAACTCACCCATCGAAGTCCGATTTTGATTCTGAAAAAAAATATTTTCGATCATCTCTTTTTCGTACCATGCGAAATAACTTTTTTCCAAGCATATTTATTGTCATAAGAGGTTGGATTTTTGGATTCAGCGGGTCGAAATACACCTAGAAACTCACCCATCAAAGTCCGATTTTGATTCTGAAAAAAAATATTTTCGATCATCTCTTTTTCGTACCATGCGAAATAACTTTTTTCCAAGCATATTTTTGGTCATCAAAGGTTGGATTTTCGGATTCAGCGGGTCGAAATACACCTAGAAACTCACCCATCAAAGTCCGATTTTGATTCTGAAAAAAAATATTTTCGATCATCTCTTTTTCGTACCATGCGAAATAACTTTTTTCCAAGCATATTTTTGGTGATGAGAGGTTGGATTTTTGGATTCAGCGGATCGAAATACACCTAGAAACTCACCCATCAAAGTCCGATTTTGATTCTGAAAAAAAATATTTTCGATCATCTCTTTTTCGTACCATGCGAAATAACTTTTTTCCAAGCATATTTTTGGTGATGAGAGGTTGGATTTTTGGATTCAGCGGATCGAAATACACCTAGAAACTCACCCATCAAAGTCCGATTTTGATTCTGAAAAAAAATATTTTCGATCATCTCTTTTTCGTACCATGCGAAATAACTGTTTTCCATGCATGGTTTTGGTCATCAAAGGTTGGATTTTCGGATTCAGCGGGTCGAAATACACCTAGAAACTCACCCATCAAAGTCCGATTTCGATTCTGAAAAAAAATATTTTCGATCATCTCTTTTCCGTACCATGCGAAATAACTTCTTTCCAGGTGTATTTTCGTGTAACGAAGGTTGGGTTTTTGGATTCAGCGGGTCAAAATACACCTATAAACCCACCCATCAAAGTTCGATTTTGCTTCTGGAGACAGATATTTTCGATCATGTCTTTTTCGTACCATGCGAAATAACTTTTTTCCAAGCATATTTTTGGTCATCAAAGGTTGGATTTTCGGATTTAGCGGGTCGAAATACACCTAGAAACTCACCCATCAAAGTCCGATTTTGATTCTGAAAAAAAATATTTTCGATCATCTCTTTTTCGTACCATGCGAAATAACTTTTTTCCAAGCATATTTTCGGTCATGAGAGGTTGGATTTTTGGATTCAGCGGGTCGAAATACACCTAGAAACTCACCCATCAAAGTCCGATTTTGATTCTGAAAAAAAATATTTTCGATCATCTCTTTTTCGTACCATGCGAAATAACTTTTTTCCAAGCATATTTTTTGTCATAAGAGGTTGGATTTTTGGATTCAGCGGGTTGAAATACACCTAGAAACTCTCCCATTAAAGTCCGATTTCGATTCTGAAAAAAAATATTTTCGATCATCTCTTTTCCGTACCATGCGAAATAACTTCTTTCCAGGTGTATTTTCGTGTAACATAGGTTGGGTTTTTGGATTCAGCGGGTCAAAATACACCTATAAACCCACCCATCAAAGTTCGATTTCGATTCTGGAGACAGATATTTTCGATCATCTCTTTTTCGTACCATGCGAAATAACTTTTTTCCAAGCATATTTTTGGTCATCAAAGGTTGGATTTTCGGATTCAGCGGGTCGAAATACACCTAGAAACTCACCCATCAAAGTCCGATTTTGATTCTGAAAACAAATATTTTCGATCATCTCTTTTTCGTACCATGCGAAATAACTGTTTTCCATGCATGGTTTTGGTCATCAAAGGTTGGATTTTCGGATTCAGCGGGTCGAAATACACCTAGAAACTCACCCATCAAAGTCCGATTTTGATTCTGAAAAAAAATATTTTCGATCATCTCTTTTCCGTACCATGCGAAATAACTTCTTTCCAGGTGTATTTTCGTGTAACGAAGGTTGGGTTTTTGGATTCAGCGGGTCAATATACACCTATAAACCCACCCATCAAAGTTCGATTTCGGTTCTGGAGACAGATATTTTCGATCATGTCTATTTCGTACCATGCGAAATAACTTTTTTCCAAGCATATTTTTGGTCATCAAAGGTTGGATTTTCGGATTTAGCGGGTCGAAATACACCTAGAAACTCACCCATCGAAGTCCGATTTTGATTCTGAAAAAAAATATTTTCGATCATCTCTTTTTCGTACCATGCGAAATAACTTTTTTCCAAGCATATTTTTGGTCATGAGAGGTTGGATTTTTGGATTCAGCGGGTCGAAATACACCTAGAAACTCACCCATCAAAGTCCGATTTTGATTCTGAAAAAAAATATTTTCGATCATCTCTTTTTCGTACCATGCGAAATAACTTTTTTCCAAGCATATTTTTTGTCATAAGAGGTTGGATTTTTGGATTCAGCGGGTTGAAATACACCTAGAAACTCTCCCATTAAAGTCCGATTTCGATTCTGAAAAAAAATATTTTCGATCATCTCTTTTCCGTACCATGCGAAATAACTTCTTTCCAGGTGTATTTTCGTGTAACAAAGGTTGGGTTTTTGGATTCAGCGGGTCAAAATACACCTATAAACCCACCCATCAAAGTTCGATTCCCATTCTGGAGACAGATATTTTCGATCATCTCTTTTTCGTACCATGCGAAATAACTTTTTTCCAAGCATATTTTTGGTCATCAAAGGTTGGATATTCGAGTTCAGCGGGTCGAAATACACCTAGAAACTCACCGATCAAAGTCCGATTTTGATTCTGAAAAAAAATATTTTCGATCATCCCTTCTTCGTACCATGCGAAATAACTTTTTTCCAAGCATATTTTTGGTCATCAAAGGTTGGATTTTCGAGTTCAGCGGGTCGAAATACACCTAGAAACTCACCGATCAAAGTCCGATTTTGATTCTGAAAAAAAATATTTTCGATCATCCCTTCTTCGTACCATGCGAAATAACTTTTTTCCAAGCATATTTTTGGTCATAAGAGGTTGGATTTTTGGATTCAGCGGGTTGAAATACACCTAGAAATTCACCCATTAAAGTCCGATTTCGATTCTGAAACAAAATATTTTCGATCATCTCTTTTTCGTACCATGCGAAATAACTTCTTTCCAGGTGTATTTTCGTGTAACAAAGGTTGGATTTTTGGATTCAGCGGGTCAAAATACACCTATAAACCCACCCATCAAAGTTCGATTCCCATTCTGGAGACAGATATTTTCGATCATCTCTTTTTCGTACCATGCGAAATAACTTTTTTCCAAGCATATTTTTGGTCATCAAAGGTTGGATTTTCGGATTCAGCGGGTCGAAATACACCTAGAAACTCACCCATCAAAGTCCGATTTTGATTCTGAAAAAAAATATTTTCGATCATCTCTTTTTCGTACCATGCGAAATAACTTTTTTCCAAGCATATTTTTGGTCATCAAAGGCTGGATTTTCGGATTCAGCGGGTCGAAATACACCTCGAAACTCACCCATCAAAGTCCGATTTTGATTCTGAAAAAAAATATTTTCGATCATCTCTTTTTCGTACCATGCGAAATAACTTTTTTCCAAGCATATTTTTGGTGATGAGAGGTTGGATTTTTGGATTCAGCGGATCGAAATACACCTAGAAACTCACCCATCAAAGTCCGATTTTGATTCTGAAAAAAAATATTTTCGATCATCTCTTTTTCGTACCATGCGAAATAACTTTTTTCCAATCATATTTTTTGGCATAAGAGGTTGGATTTTTGGATTCAGCGGGTCAAAATACACCTATAAACCCACCCATCAACGTTCGATTTCGATTCTGGAGACAGATATTTTCGATCATCTCTTTTTCGTACCATGCGAAATAACTTTTTTCCAAGCATATTTTTGGTCATCAAAGGTTGGATATTCGAATTCAGCGGGTCGAAATACACCTAGAAACTCACCCATCAAAGTCCGATTTTGATTCTGAAAAAAAATATTTTCGATCATCCCTTCTTCGTACCATGCGAAATAACTTTTTTCCAAGCATATTTTTGGTCATAAGAGGTTGGATTTTTGGATTCAGCGGGTTGAAATACACCTAGAAATTCACCCATTAAAGTCCGATTTCGATTCTGAAACAAAATATTTTCGATCATCTCTTTTTCGAACCATGCGGAATAACTTCTTTCCAGGTGTATTTTCGTGTAACAAAGGTTTGATTTTTGGATTCAGCGGGTCAAAATACACCTATAAACCCACCCATCAAAGTCCGATTCCCATTCTGGAGACAGATATTTTCGATCATCTCTTTTTCGTACCATGCGAAATAACTTTTTTCCAAGCATATTTTTGGTCATCAAAGGTTGGATTTTCGGATCCAGCGGGTCGAAATACACCTAGAAACTCACCCATCAAAGTCCGATTTTGATTCTGAAAAAAAATATTTTCGATCATCTCTTTTTCGTACCATGCGAAATAACTTTTTTCCAAGCATATTTTTGGTGATGAGAGGTTGGATTTTTGGATTCAGCGGATCGAAATACACCTAGAAACTCACCCATCAAAGTCCGATTTTGATTCTGAAAAAAAATATTTTCGATCATCTCTTTTTCGTACCATGCGAAATAACTGTTTTCCATGCATGGTTTTGGTCATCAAAGGTTGGATTTTCGGATTCAGCGGGTCGAAATACACCTAGAAACTCACCCATCAAAGTCCGATTTCGATTCTGAAAAAAAATATTTTCGATCATCTCTTTTCCGTACCATGCGAAATAACTTCTTTCCAGGTGTATTTTCGTGTAACGAAGGTTGGGTTTTTGGATTCAGCGGGTCAAAATACACCTATAAACCCACCCATCAAAGTTCGATTTTGCTTCTGGAGACAGATATTTTCGATCATGTCTTTTTCGTACCATGCGAAATAACTTTTTTCCAAGCATATTTTTGGTCATCAAAGGTTGGATTTTCGGATTTAGCGGGTCGAAATACACCTAGAAACTCACCCATCAAAGTCCGATTTTGATTCTGAAAAAAAATATTTTCGATCATCTCTTTTTCGTACCATGCGAAATAACTTTTTTCCAAGCATATTTTCGGTCATGAGAGGTTGGATTTTTGGATTCAGCGGGTCGAAATACACCTAGAAACTCACCCATCAAAGTCCGATTTTGAATCTGAAAAAAAATATTTTCGATCATCTCTTTTTCGTACCATGCGAAATAACTTTTTTCCAAGCATATTTTTTGTCATAAGAGGTTGGATTTTTGGATTCAGCGGGTTGAAATACACCTAGAAACTCTCCCATTAAAGTCCGATTTCGATTCTGAAAAAAAATATTTTCGATCATCTCTTTTCCGTACCATGCGAAATAACTTCTTTCCAGGTGTATTTTCGTGTAACATAGGTTGGGTTTTTGGATTCAGCGGGTCAAAATACACCTATAAACCCACCCATCAAAGTTCGATTTCGATTCTGGAGACAGATATTTTCGATCATCTCTTTTTCGTACCATGCGAAATAACTTTTTTCCAAGCATATTTTTGGTCATCAAAGGTTGGATTTTCGGATTCAGCGGGTCGAAATACACCTAGAAACTCACCCATCAAAGTCCGATTTTGAATCTGAACAAAAATATTTTCGATCATCTCTTTTTCGTACCATGCGAAATAACTGTTTTCCATGCATGGTTTTGGTCATCAAAGGTTGGATTTTCGGATTCAGCGGGTCGAAATACACCTAGAAACTCACCCATCAAAGTCCGATTTTGATTCTGAAAAAAAATATTTTCGATCATCTCTTTTCCGTACCATGCGAAATAACTTCTTTCCAGGTGTATTTTCGTGTAACGAAGGTTGGGTTTTTGGATTCAGCGGGTCAATATACACCTATAAACCCACCCATCAAAGTTCGATTTCGGTTCTGGAGACAGATATTTTCGATCATGTCTTTTTCGTACCATGCGAAATAACTTTTTTCCAAGCATATTTTTGGTCATCAAAGGTTGGATTTTCGGATTTAGCGGGTCGAAATACACCTAGAAACTCACCCATCGAAGTCCGATTTTGATTCTGAAAAAAAATATTTTCGATCATCTCTTTTTCGTACCATGCGAAATAACTTTTTTCCAAGCATATTTTTGGTCATGAGAGGATGGATTTTTGGATTCAGCGGGTCGAAATACACCTAGAAACTCACCCATCAAAGTCCGATTTTGATTCTGAAAAAAAATATTTTCGATCATCTCTTTTTCGTACCATGCGAAATAACTTTTTTCCAAGCATATTTTTTGTCATAAGAGGTTGGATTTTTGGATTCAGCGGGTTGAAATACACCTAGAAACTCTCCCATTAAAGTCCGATTTCGATTCTGAAAAAAAATATTTTCGATCATCTCTTTTCCGTACCATGCGAAATAACTTCTTTCCAGGTGTATTTTCGTGTAACAAAGGTTGGGTTTTTGGATTCAGCGGGTCAAAATACACCTATAAACCCACCCATCAAAGTTCGATTTCGATTCTGGAGACAGATATTTTCGATCATCTCTTTTTCGTACCATGCGAAATAACTTTTTTCCAAGCATATTTTTGGTCATCAAAGGTTGGATTTTCGGATTCAGCGGGTCGAAATACACCTAGAAACTCACCCATCAAAGTCCGATTTTGATTCTGAAAAAAAATATTTTCGATCATCTCTTTTTCGTACCATGCGAAATAACTGTTTCCCATGCATGGTTTTGGTCATCAAAGGTTGGATTTTCGGATTCAGCGGGTCGAAATACACCTAGAAACTCACCCATCAAAGTCCGATTTTGATTCTGAAAAAAATATTTTCGATCATCTCTTTTCCGTACCATGCGAAGTAACTTCTTTCCAGGTGTATTTTCGTGTAACAACGGTTGGGTTTTTGGATTCAGCGGGTCAAAATACACCTATAAACCCACCCATCAAAGTTCGATTTCGCTTCTGGAGACAGATATTTTCGATCATCTCTTTTTCGTACCATGCGAAATAACTTTTTTCCAAGCATATTTTTGGTCATCAAAGGTTGGATTTTCGGATTCAGCGGGTCGAAATACACCTAAAAACTCACCCATCAAAGTCCGATTTTGATTCTGAAAAAAAATATTTTCGATCAGCTCTTTTTCGTACCATGCGAAATAACTTTTTTCCAAGCATATTTTTGGTGATGAGAGGTTGGATTTTTGGATTCAGCGGATCGAAATACACCTAGAAACTCACCCATCAAAGTCCGATTTTGATTCTGAAAAAAAATATTTTCGATCATCTCTTTTTCGTACCATGCGAAATAACTTTTTTCCAAGCATATTTTTTGTCATAAGAGGTTGGATTTTTGGATTCAGCGGGTCAAAATACACCTATAAACCCACCCATCAAAGTTCGATTTCGATTCTGGAGACAGATATTTTCGATCATCTCTTTTTCGTACCATGCGAAATAACTTTTTTCCAAGCATATTTTTGGTCATCAAAGGTTGGATATTCGAGTTCAGCGGGTCGAAATACACCTAGAAACTCACCGATCAAAGTCCGATTTTGATTCTGAAAAAAAATATTTTCGATCATCCCTTCTTCGTACCATGCGAAATAACTTTTTTCCAAGCATATTTTTGGTCATAAAAGGTTGGATTTTTGGATTCAGCGGGTTGAAATACACCTAGAAATTCACCCATTAAAGTCCGATTTCGATTCTGAAACAAAATATTTTCGATCATCTCTTTTTCGTACCATGCGAAATAACTTCTTTCCAGGTGTATTTTCGTGTAACAAAGGTTGGATTTTTGGATTCAGCGGGTCAAAATACACCTATAAACCCACCCATCAAAGTTCGATTCCCATTCTGGAGACAGATATTTTCGATCATCTCTTTTTCGTACCATGCGAAATAACTTTTTCCAAGCATATTTTTGGTCATCAAAGGTTGGATTTTCGGATTCAGCGGGTCGAAATACACCTAGAAACTCACCCATCAAAGTCCGATTTTGATTCTGAAAAAAAATATTTTCGATCATCTCTTTTTCGTACCATGCGAAATAACTTTTTTCCAAGCATATTTTTGGTCATCAAAGGTTGGATTTTCGGATTCAGCGGGTCGAAATACACCTAGAAACTCACCCATCAAAGTCCGATTTTGATTCTGAAAAAAAATATTTTCGATCATCTCTTTTTCGTACCATGCGAAATAACTTTTTTCCAAGCATATTTTTGGTGATGAGAGGTTGGATTTTTGGATTCAGCGGATCGAAATACACCTAGAAACTCACCCATCAAAGTCCGATTTTGATTCTGAAAAAAAATATTTTCGATCATCTCTTTTTCGTACCATGCGAAATAACTTTTTTCCAAGCATATTTTTTGGCATAAGAGGTTGGATTTTTGGATTCAGCGGGTCAAAATACACCTATAAACCCACCCATCAACGTTCGATTTCGATTCTGGAGACAGATATTTTCGATCATCTCTTTTTCGTACATGCGAAATAACTTTTTTCCAAGCATATTTTTGGTCATCAAAGGTTGGATATTCGAATTCAGCGGGTCGAAATACACCTAGAAACTCACCCATCAACGTCCGATTTTGATTCTGAAAAAAAATATTTTCGATCATCCCTTCTTCGTACCATGCGAAATAACTTTTTTCCAAGCATATTTTTGGTCATAAGAGGTTGGATTTTTGGATTCAGCGGGTTGAAATACACCTAGAAATTCACTCATTAAAGTCCGATTTCGATTCTGAAACAAAATATTTTCGATCATCTCTTTTTCGAACCATGCGAAATAACTTCTTTCCAGGTGTATTTTCGTGTAACAAAGGTTGGATTTTTGGATTCAGCGGGTCAAAATACACCTATAAACCCACCCATCAAAGTCCGATTCCCATTCTGGAGACAGATATTTTCGATCATCTCTTTTTCGTACCATGCGAAATAACTTTTTTCCAAGCATATTTTTGGTCATCAAAGGTTGGATTTTCGGATCCAGCGGGTCGAAATACACCTAGAAACTCACCCATCAAAGTCCGATTTTGATTCTGAAAAAAAATATTTTCGATCATCTCTTTTCGTACCATGCGAAATAACTTTTTTCCAAGCATATTTTTGGTGATGAGAGGTTGGATTTTTGGATTCAGCGGATCGAAATACACCTAGAAACTCACCCATCAAAGTCCGATTTTGATTCTGAAAAAAATATTTTCGATCATCTCTTTTTCGTACCATGCGAAATAACTTTTTTCCAAGCATATTTTTTGTCATAAGAGGTTGGATTTTTGGATTCAGCGGGTCAAAATACACCTATAAACCCACCCATCAAAGTTCGATTTCGATTCTGGAGACAGATATTTTCGATCATCTCTTTTTCGTACCATGCGAAATAACTTTTTTCCAAGCATATTTTTGGTCATCAAAGGTTGGATATTCGAATTCAGCGGGTCGAAATACACCTAGAAACTCACCCATTAAAGTCCGATTTCGATTCTGAAACAAAATATTATCGATCATCTCTTTTTCGTACCATGCGAAATAACTTCTTTCCAGGTGTATTTTCGTGTAACAAAGGTTGGATTTTTGGATTCAGCGGGTCAAAATACACCTATAAACCCACCCATCAAAGTTCGATTCCCATTCTGGAGACAGATATTTTCGATCATCTCTTTTTCGTACCATGCGAAATAACTTTTTTCCAAGCATATTTTTGGTCATCAAAGGTTGGATATTCGAGTTCAGCGGGTCGAAATACACCTAGAAACTCACCGATCACAGTCCGATTTTGATTCTGAAAAAAAATATTTTCGATCATCTCTTTTTCGTACCATGCGAAATAACTTTTTTCCAAGCATATTTTTGGTCATCAAAGGTTGGATTTTCGGATTCAGCGGGTCGAAATACACCTAGAAACTCACCCATCAAAGTCCGATTTTGATTCTGAAAAAAAATATTTTCGATCATCTCTTTTTCGTACCATGCGAAATAACTTTTTTCCAAGCATATTTTTGGTGATGAGAGGTTGGATTTTTGGATTCAGCGGATCGGAATACACCTAGAAACTCACCCATCAAAGTCCGATTTTGATTCTGAAAAAAAATATTTTCGATCATCTCTTTTTCGTACCATGCGAAATAACTTTTTTCCAAGCATATTTTTTGGCATAAGAGGTTGGATTTTTGGATTCAGCGGGTCAAAATACACCTATACACCCACCCATCAACGTTCGATTTCGATTCTGGAGACAGATATTTTCGATCATCTCTTTTTCGTACCATGCGAAATAACTTTTTTCCAAGCATATTTTCGGTCATCGAAGGTTGGATATTCGAATTCAGCGGGTCGAAATACACCTAGAAACTCACCCATCAAAGTCCGATTTTGATTCTGAAAAAAAATATTTTCGATCATCCCTTCTTCGTACCATGCGAAATAACTTTTTTCCAAGCATATTTTTGGTCATAAGAGGTTGGATTTTTGGATTCAGCGGGTTGAAATACACCTAGAAATTCACCCATTAAAGTCCGATTTCGATTCTGAAGCAAAATATTTTCGATCATCTCTTTTTCGAACAATGCGAAATAACTTCTTTCCAGGTGTATTTTCGTGTAACAAAGGTTGGATTTTTGGATTCAGCGGGTCAAAATACACCTATAAACCCACCCATCAAAGTCCGATTCCCATTCTGGAGACAGATATTTTCGATCATCTCTTTTTCGTACCATGCGAAATAACTTTTTTCCAAGCATATTTTTGGTCATCAAAGGTTGGATTTTCGGATCCAGCGGGTCGAAATACACCTAGAAACTCACCCATCAAAGTCCGATTTTGATTCTGAAAAAAAATATTTTCGATCATCTCTTTTTCGTACCATGCGAAATAACTTTTTTCCAAGCATATTTTTGGTGATGAGAGGTTGGATTTTTGGATTCAGCGGATCGAAATACACCTAGAAACTCACCCATCAAAGTCCGATTTTGATTCTGAAAAAAAATATTTTCGATCATCTCTTTTTCGTACCATGCGAAATAACTTTTTTCCAAGCATATTTTTTGTCATAAGAGGTTGGATTTTTGGATTCAGCGGGTCAAAATACACCTATAAACCCACCCATCAAAGTTCGATTTCGATTCTGGAGACAGATATTTTCGATCATCTCTTTTTCGTACCATGCGAAATAACTTTTTTCCAAGCATATTTTTGGTCATCAAAGGTTGGATATTCGAATTCAGCGGGTCGAAATACACCTAGAAACTCACCCATCAAAGTCCGATTTTGATTCTGAAAAAAAATATTTTCGATCATCCCTTCTTCGTACCATGCGAAATAACTTTTTTCCAAGCATATTTTTGGTCATAAGAGGTTGGATTTTTGGATTCAGCGGGTTGAAATACACCTAGAAATTCACCCATTAAAGTCCGATTTCGATTCTGAAACAAAATATTTTCGATCATCTCTTTTTCGTACCATGCGAAATAACTTCTTTCCAGGTGTATTTTCGTGTAACAAAGGTTGGATTTTTGGATTCAGCGGGTCAAAATACACCTATAAACCCACCCATCAAAGTTCGATTCCCATTCTGGAGACAGATATTTTCGATCATCTCTTTTTCGTACCATGCGAAATAACTTTTTTCCAAGCATATTTTTGGTCATCAAAGGTTGGATTTTCGGATTCAGCGGGTCGAAATACACCTAGAAACTCACCCATCAAAGTCCGATTTTGATTCTGAAAAAAAATATTTTCGATCATCTCTTTTTCGTACCATGCGAAATAACTTTTTTCCAAGCATATTTTTGGTCATCAAAGGTTGGATTTTCGGATTCAGCGGGTCGAAATACACCTAGAAACTCACCCATCAAAGTCCGATTTTGATTCTGAAAAAAAATATTTTCGATCATCTCTTTTTCGTACCATGCGAAATAACTTTTTTCCAAGCATATTTTTGGTGATGAGAGGTTGGATTTTTGGATTCAGCGGATCGAAATACACCTAGGAACTCACCCATCAAAGTCCGATTTTGATTCTGAAAAAAAATATTTTCGATCATCTCTTTTTCGTACCATGCGAAATAACTTTTTTCCAAGCGTATTTTTGGTCATCAAAGGTTGGATATTCGAGTTCAGCGGGTCGAAATACACCTAGAAACTCACCGATCAAAGTCCGATTTTGATTCTGAAAAAAAATATTTTCGATCATCCCTTCTTCGTACCATGCGAAATAACTTTTTTCCAAGCATATTTTTGGTCATCAAAGGTTGGATATTCGAGTTCAGCGGGTCGAAATACACCTAGAAACTCACCGATCAAAGTCCGATTTTGATTCTGAAAAAAAATATTTTCGATCATCCCTTCTTCGTACCATGCGAAATAACTTTTTTCCAAGCATATTTTTGGTCATAAGAGGTTGGATTTTTGGATTCAGCGGGTTGAAATACACCTAGAAATTCACCCATTAAAGTCCGATTTCGATTCTGAAACAAAATATTTTCGATCATCTCTTTTTCGTACCATGCGAAATAACTTCTTTCCAGGTGTATTTTCGTGTAAGAAAGGTTGGATTTTTGGATTCAGCGGGTCAAAATACACCTATAAACCCACCCATCAAAGTTCGATTCCCATTCTGGAGACAGATATTTTCGATCATCTCTTTTTCGTACCATGCGAAATAACTTTTTTCCAAGCATATTTTTGGTCATCAAAGGTTGGATTTTCGGATTCAGCGGGTCGAAATACACCTAGAAACTCACCCATCAAAGTCCGATTTTGATTCTGAAAAAAAATATTTTCGATCATCTCTTTTTCGTACCATGCGAAATAACTTTTTTCCAAGCATATTTTTGGTCATCAAAGGCTGGATTTTCGGATTCAGCGGGTCGAAATACACCTAGAAACTCAACCATCAAAGTCCGATTTTGATTCTGAAAAAAAATATTTTCGATCATCTCTTTTTCGTACCATGCGAAATAACTTTTTTCCAAGCATATTTTTGGTGATGAGAGGTTGGATTTTTGGATTCAGCGGATCGAAATACACCTAGAAACTCACCCATCAAAGTCCGATTTTGATTCTGAAAAAAAATATTTTCGATCATCTCTTTTTCGTACCATGCGAAATAACTTTTTTCCAAGCATATTTTTTGGCATAAGAGGTTGGATTTTTGGATTCAGCGGGTCAAAATACACCTATAAACCCACCCATCAACGTTCGATTTCGATTCTGGAGACAGATATTTTCGATCATCTCTTTTTCGTACCATGCGAAATAACTTTTTTCCAAGCATATTTTTGGTCATCAAAGGTTGGATATTCGAATTCAGCGGGTCGAAATACACCTAGAAACTCACCCATCAAAGTCCGATTTTAATTCTGAAAAAAAATATTTTCGATCATCCCTTCTTCGTACCATGCGAAATAACTTTTTTCCAAGCATATTTTTGGTCATAAGAGGTTGGATTTTTGGATTCAGCGGGTTGAAATACACCTAGAAATTCACCCATTAAAGTCCGATTTCGATTCTGAAACAAAATATTTTCGATCATCTCTTTTTCGAACCATGCGAAATAACTTCTTTCCAGGTGTATTTTCGTGTAACAAAGGTTTGATTTTTGGATTCAGCGGGTCAAAATACACCTATAAACCCACCCATCAAAGTCCGATTCCCATTCTGGAGACAGATATTTTCGATCATCTCTTTTTCGTACCATGCGAAATAACTTTTTTCCAAGCATATTTTTGGTCATCAAAGGTTGGATTTTCGGATCCAGCGGGTCGAAATACACCTAGAAACTCACCCATCAAAGTCCGATTTTGATTCTGAAAAAAAATATTTTCGATCATCTCTTTTTCGTACCATGCGAAATAACTTTTTTCCAAGCATATTTTTGGTGATGAGAGGTTGGATTTTTGGATTCAGCGGATCGAAATACACCTAGAAACTCACCCATCAAAGTCCGATTTTGATTCTGAAAAAAAATATTTTCGATCATCTCTTTTTCGTACCATGCGAAATAACTTTTTTCCATGCATATTTTTTGTCATAAGAGGTTGGATTTTTGGATTCAGCGGGTCAAAATACACCTATAAACCCACCCATCAAAGTTCGATTTCGATTCTGGAGACAGATATTTTCGATCATCTCTTTTTCGTACCATGCGAAATAACTTTTTTCCAAGCATATTTTTGGTCATCAAAGGTTGGATATTCGAATTCAGCGGGTCTAAATACACCTAGAAACTCACCCATCAAAGTCCGATTTTGATTCTGAAAAAAAATATTTTCGATCATCCCTTCTTCGTACCATGCGAAATAACTTTTTTCCAAGCATATTTTTGGTCATAAGAGGTTGGATTTTTGGATTCAGTGCAGCGGGTTGAAATACACCTAGAAATTCTTCCATTAAAGTCCGATTTCGATTCTGAAACAAAATATTTTCGATCATCTCTTTTTCGTACCATGCGAAATAACTTCTTTCCAGGTGTATTTTCGTGTAACAAAGGTTGGATTTTTGGATTCAGCGGGTCAAAATACACCTATAAACCCACCCATCAAAGTTCGATTCCCATTCTGGAGACAGATATTTTCGATCATCTCTTTTTCGTACCATGCGAAATAACTTTTTTCCAAGCATATTTTTGGTCATCAAAGGTTGGATATTCGAATTCAGCGGGTCGAAATACACCTAGAAACTCACCCATCAAAGTCCGATTTTGATTCTGAAAAAAAATATTTTCGATCATCCCTTCTTCGTACCATGCGAAATAACTTTTTTCCAAGCATATTTTTGGTCATAAGAGGTTGGATTTTTGGATTCAGCGGGTTGAAATACACCTAGAAATTCACCCATTAAAGTCCGATTTCGATTCTGAAACAAAATATTTTCGATCATCTCTTTTTCGAACCATGCGAAATAACTTCTTTCCAGGTGTATTTTCGTGTAACAAAGGTTGGATTTTTGGATTCAGTGGGTCAAAATACACCCATAAACCCACCCATCAAAGTCCGATTCCCATTCTGGAGACAGATATTTTCGATCATCTCTTTTTCGTACCATGCGAAATAACTTTTTTCCAAGCATATTTTTGGTCATCAAAGGTTGGATTTTCGGATCCAGCGGGTCGAAATACACCTAGAAACTCACCCATCAAAGTCCGATTTTGATTCTGAAAAAAAATATTTTCGATCATCTCTTTTTCGTACCATGCGAAATAACTTTTTTCCAAGCATATTTTTGGTGATGAGAGGTTGGATTTTTGGATTCAGCGGATCGAAATACACCTAGAAACTCACCCATCAAAGTCCGATTTTGATTCTGAAAAAAAATATTTTCGATCATCTCTTTTTCGTACCATGCGAAATAACTTTTTTCCAAGCATATTTTTTGTCATAAGAGGTTGGATTTTTGGATTCAGCGGGTCAAAATACACCTATAAACCCACCCTTCAAAGTTCGATTTCGATTCTGGAGACAGATATTTTCGATCATCTCTTTTTCGTACCATGCGAAATAACTTTTTTCCAAGCATATTTTTGGTCATCAAAGGTTGGATATTCGAATTCAGCGGGTCGAAATACACCTAGAAACTCACCCATCAAAGTCCAATTTTGATTCTGAAAAAAAATATTTTCGATCATCCCTTCTTCGTACCATGCGAAATAACTTTTTTCCAAGCATATTTTTGGTCATAAGAGGTTGGATTTTTGGATTCAGCGGGTTGAAATACACCTAGGAATTCACCCATTAAAGTCCGATTTCGATTCTGAAACAAAATATTTTCGATCATCTCTTTTTCGTACCATGCGAAATAACTTCTTTCCAGGTGTATTTTCGTGTAACAAAGGTTGGATTTTTGGATTCAGCGGGTCAAAATACACCTATAAACCCACCCATCAAAGTTCGATTCCCATTCTGGAGACAGATATTTTCGATCATCTCTTTTTCGTACCATGCGAAATAACTTTTTTCCAAGCATATTTTTGGCCATCAAAGGTTGGATTTTCGGATTCAGCGGGTCGAAATACACCTAGAAACTCACCCATCAAAGTCCGATTTTGATTCTGAAAAAAAATATTTTCGATCATCTCTTTTTCGTACCATGCGAAATAACTTTTTTCCAAGCATATTTTTGGTCATCAAAGGTTGGATTTTCGGATTCAGCAGGTCGAAATACACCTAGGAACTCACCCATCTAAGTCCGATTTTGATTCTGAAAAAAAATATTTTCGATCATCTCTTTTTCGTACCATGCGAAATAACTTTTTTCCAAGCATATTTTTTGGCATAAGAGGTTGGATTTTTGGATTCAGCGGGTCAAAATACACCTATAAACCCACCCATCAACGTTCGATTTCGATTCTGGAGACAGATATTTTCGATCATCTCTTTTTCGTACCATGCGAAATAACTTTTTTCCAAGCATATTTTTGGTCATCAAAGGTTGGATATTCGAATTCAGCGGGTCGAAATACACCTAGAAACTCACCCATCAAAGTCCGATTTTGATTCTGAAAAAAAATATTTTCGATCATCCCTTCTTCGTACCATGCGAAATAACTTTTTTCCAAGCATATTTTTGGTCATAAGAGGTTGGATTTTTAGATTCAGCGGGTTGAAATACACCTAGAAATTCACCCATTAAAGTCCGATTTCGATTCTGAAACAAAATATTTTCGATCATCTCTTTTTCGAACCATGCGAAATAACTTCTTTCCAGGTGTATTTTCGTGTAACAAAGGTTGGATTTTTGGATTCAGCGGGTCAAAATACACCTATAAACCCACCCATCAAAGTCCGATTCCCATTCTGGAGACAGATATTTTCGATCATCTCTTTTTCGTACCATGCGAAATAACTTTTTTCCAAGCATATTTTTGGTCATCAAAGGGTGGATTTTCGGATCCAGCGGGTCGAAATACACCTAGAAACTCACCCATCAAAGTCCGATTTTGATTCTGAAAAAAAATATTTTCGATCATCTCTTTTTCGTACCATGCGAAATAACTTTTTTCCAAGCATATTTTTTGTCATAAGAGGTTGGATTTTTGGATTCAGCGGGTCAAAATACACCTATAAACCCACCCATCAAAGTTCGATTCCGATTCTGGAGACAGATATTTTCGATCATCTCTTTTTCGTACCATGCGAAATAACTTTTTTCCAAGCATATTTTTGGTCATCAAAGGTTGGATATTCGAATTCAGCGGGTCGAAATACACCTAGAAACTCACCCATCAAAGTCCGATTTTGATTCTGAAAAAAAATATTTTCGATCATCCCTTCTTCGTACCATGCGAAATAACTTTTTTCCAAGCATATTTTTGGTCATAAGAGGTTGGATTTTTGGATTCAGCGGGTTGAAATACACCTAGAAATTCACCCATTAAAGTCCGATTTCGATTCTGAAACAAAATATTTTCGATCATCTCTTTTTCGTACCATGCGAAATAACTTCTTTCCAGGTGTATTTTCGTGTAACAAAGGTTGGATTTTTGGATTCAGCGGGTCAAAATACACCTATAAACCCACCCATCAAAGTTCGATTCCCATTCTGGAGACAGATATTTTCGATCATCTCTTTTTCGTACCATGCGAAATAACTTTTTTCCAAGCATATTTTTGGTCATCAAAGGTTGGATTTTCGGATTCAGCGGGTCGAAATACACCTAGAAACTCACCAATCAAAGTCCGATTTTGATTCTGAAAAAAAATATTTTCGATCATCTCTTTTTCGTACCATGCGAAATAACTTTTTTCCAAGCATATTTTTGGTCATCAAAGGTTGGATTTTCGGATTCAGCGGGTCGAAATACACCTAGAAACTCACCCATCAAAGTCCGATTTTGATTCTGAAAAAAAATATTTTCGATCATCTCTTTTTCGTACCATGCGAAATAACTTTTTTCCAAGCATATTTTTGGTGATGAGAGGTTGGATTTTTGGATTCAGCGGATCGAAATACACCTAGGAACTCACCCATCAAAGTCCGATTTTGATTCTGATAAAAAATATTTTCGATCATCTCTTTTTCGAACCATGCGAAATAACTTTTTTCCAAGCATATTTTTTGGCATAAGAGGTTGGATTTTTGGATTCAGCGGGTCAAAATACACCTATAAACCCACCCATCAACGTTCGATTTCGATTCTGGAGACAGATATTTTCGATCATCTCTTTTTCGTACCATGCGAAATAACTTTTTTCCAAGCATATTTTTGGTCATCAAAGGTTGGATATTCGAATTCAGCGGGTCGAAATACACCTAGAAACTCACCCATCAAAGTCCGATTTTGATTCTGAAAAAAAATATTTTCGATCATCCCTTCTTCGTACCATGCGAAATAACTTTTTTCCAAGCATATTTTTGGTCATAAGAGGTTGGATTTTTAGATTCAGCGGGATGAAATACACCTAGAAATTCACCCATTAAAGTCCGATTTCGATTCTGAAACAAAATATTTTCGATCATCTCTTTTTCGAACCATGCGAAATAACTTCTTTCCAGGTGTATTTTCGTGTAACAAAGGTTGGATTTTTGGATTAAGCGGGTCAAAATACACCTATAAACCCACCCATTAAAGACCGATTCCCATTCTGGAGACAGATATTTTCGATCATCTCTTTTTCGTACCATGCGAAATAACTTTTTTCCAAGCATATTTTTGGTCATCAAAGGGTGGATTTTCGGATCCAGCGGGTCGAAATACACCTAGAAACTCACCCATCAAAGTCCGATTTTGATTCTGAAAAAAAATATTTTCGATCATCTCTTTTTCGTACCATGCGAAATAACTTTTTTCCAAGCATATTTTTGGTCATCAAAGGTTGGATTTTCGGATTCAGCGGGTCGAAATACACCTAGAAACTCACCCATCAAAGTCCGATTTTGATTCTGAAAAAAAATATTTTCGATCATCTCTTTTTCGTACCATGCGAAATAACTTTTTTCCAAGCATATTTTTGGTGATGAGAGGTTGGATTTTTGGATTCAGCGGATCGAAATACACCTAGAAACTCACCCATCAAAGTCCGATTTTGATTCTGAAAAAAAATATTTTCGATCATCTCTTTTTCGTACCATGCGGAATAACTTTTTTCCAAGCATATTTTTTGGCATAAGAGGTTGGATTTTTGGATTCAGCGGGTCAAAATACACCTATAAACCCACCCATCAACGTTCGATTTCGATTCTGGAGACAGATATTTTCGATCATCTTTTTTTCGTACCATGCGAAATAACTTTTTTCCAAGCATATTTTTGGTCATAAGAGGTTGGATTTTTGGATTCAGCGGGTTGAAATACACCTAGAAATTCACCCATTAAAGTCCGATTTCGATTCTGAAGCAAAATATTTTCGATCATCTCTTTTTCGAACAATGCGAAATAACTTCTTTCCAGGTGTATTTTCGTGTAACAAAGGTTGGATTTTTGGATTCAGCGGGTCAAAATACACCTATAAACCCACCCATCAAAGTCCGATTCCCATTCTGGAGACAGATATTTTCGATCATCTCTTTTTCGTACCATGCGAAATAACTTTTTTCCAAGCATATTTTTGGTCATCAAAGGTTGGATTTTCGGATCCAGCGGGTCGAAATACACCTAGAAACTCACCCATCAAAGTCCGATTTTGATTCTGAAAAAAAATATTTTCGATCATCTCTTTTTCGTACCATGCGAAATAACTTTTTTCCAAGCATATTTTTGGTGATGAGAGGTTGGATTTTTGGATTCAGCGGATCGAAATACACCTAGAAACTCACCCATCAAAGTCCGATTTTGATTCTGAAAAAAAATATTTTCGATCATCTCTTTTTCGTACCATGCGAAATAACTTTTTTCCAAGCATATTTTTTGTCATAAGAGGTTGGATTTTTGGATTCAGCGGGTCAAAATACACCTATAAACCCACCCATCAAAGTTCGATTTCGATTCTGGAGACAGATATTTTCGATCATCTCTTTTTCGTACCATGCGAAATAACTTTTTTCCAAGCATATTTTTGGTCATCAAAGGTTGGATATTCGAATTCAGCGGGTCGAAATACACCTAGAAACTCACCCATCAAAGTCCGATTTTGATTCTGAAAAAAAATATTTTCGATCATCCCTTCTTCGTACCATGCGAAATAACTTTTTTCCAAGCATATTTTTGGTCATAAGAGGTTGGATTTTTGGATTCAGCGGGTTGAAATACACCTAGAAATTCACCCATTAAAGTCCGATTTCGATTCTGAAACAAAATATTTTCGATCATCTCTTTTTCGTACCATGCGAAATAACTTCTTTCCAGGTGTATTTTCGTGTAACAAAGGTTGGATTTTTGGATTCAGCGGGTCAAAATACACCTATAAACCCACCCATCAAAGTTCGATTCCCATTCTGGAGACAGATATTTTCGATCATCTCTTTTTCGTACCATGCGAAATAACTTTTTTCCAAGCATATTTTTGGTCATCAAAGGTTGGATTTTCGGATTCAGCGGGTCGAAATACACCTAGAAACTCACCCATCAAAGTCCGATTTTGATTCTGAAAAAAAATATTTTCGATCATCTCTTTTTCGTACCATGCGAAATAACTTTTTTCCAAGCATATTTTTGGTCATCAAAGGTTGGATTTTCGGATTCAGCGGGTCGAAATACACCTAGAAACTCACCCATCAAAGTCCGATTTTGATTCTGAAAAAAAATATTTTCGATCATCTCTTTTTCGTACCATGCGAAATAACTTTTTTCCAAGCATATTTTTGGTGATGAGAGGTTGGATTTTTGGATTCAGCGGATCGAAATACACCTAGGAACTCACCCATCAAAGTCCGATTTTGATTCTGAAAAAAAATATTTTCGATCATCTCTTTTTCGTACCATGCGAAATAACTTTTTTCCAAGCGTATTTTTGGTCATCAAAGGTTGGATATTCGAGTTCAGCGGGTCGAAATACACCTAGAAACTCACCGATCAAAGTCCGATTTTGATTCTGAAAAAAAATATTTTCGATCATCCCTTCTTCGTACCATGCGAAATAACTTTTTTCCAAGCATATTTTTGGTCATCAAAGGTTGGATATTCGAGTTCAGCGGGTCGAAATACACCTAGAAACTCACCGATCAAAGTCCGATTTTGATTCTGAAAAAAAATATTTTCGATCATCCCTTCTTCGTACCATGCGAAATAACTTTTTTCCAAGCATATTTTTGGTCATAAGAGGTTGGATTTTTGGATTCAGCGGGTTGAAATACACCTAGAAATTCACCCATTAAAGTCCGATTTCGATTCTGAAACAAAATATTTTCGATCATCTCTTTTTCGTACCATGCGAAATAACTTCTTTCCAGGTGTATTTTCGTGTAAGAAAGGTTGGATTTTTGGATTCAGCGGGTCAAAATACACCTATAAACCCACCCATCAAAGTTCGATTCCCATTCTGGAGACAGATATTTTCGATCATCTCTTTTTCGTACCATGCGAAATAACTTTTTTCCAAGCATATTTTTGGTCATCAAAGGTTGGATTTTCGGATTCAGCGGGTCGAAATACACCTAGAAACTCACCCATCAAAGTCCGATTTTGATTCTGAAAAAAAATATTTTCGATCATCTCTTTTTCGTACCATGCGAAATAACTTTTTTCCAAGCATATTTTTGGTCATCAAAGGCTGGATTTTCGGATTCAGCGGGTCGAAATACACCTAGAAACTCACCCATCAAAGTCCGATTTTGATTCTGAAAAAAAATATTTTCGATCATCTCTTTTTCGTACCATGCGAAATAACTTTTTTCCAAGCATATTTTTGGTGATGAGAGGTTGGATTTTTGGATTCAGCGGATCGAAATACACCTAGAAACTCACCCATCAAAGTCCGATTTTGATTCTGAAAAAAAATATTTTCGATCATCTCTTTTTCGTACCATGCGAAATAACTTTTTTCCAAGCATATTTTTTGGCATAAGAGGTTGGATTTTTGGATTCAGCGGGTCAAAATACACCTATAAACCCACCCATCAACGTTCGATTTCGATTCTGGAGACAGATATTTTCGATCATCTCTTTTTCGTACCATGCGAAATAACTTTTTTCCAAGCATATTTTTGGTCATCAAAGGTTGGATATTCGAATTCAGCGGGTCGAAATACACCTAGAAACTCACCCATCAAAGTCCGATTTTAATTCTGAAAAAAAATATTTTCGATCATCCCTTCTTCGTACCATGCGAAATAACTTTTTTCCAAGCATATTTTTGGTCATAAGAGGTTGGATTTTTGGATTCAGCGGGTTGAAATACACCTAGAAATTCACCCATTAAAGTCCGATTTCGATTCTGAAACAAAATATTTTCGATCATCTCTTTTTCGAACCATGCGAAATAACTTCTTTCCAGGTGTATTTTCGTGTAACAAAGGTTTGATTTTTGGATTCAGCGGGTCAAAATACACCTATAAACCCACCCATCAAAGTCCGATTCCCATTCTGGAGACAGATATTTTCGATCATCTCTTTTTCGTACCATGCGAAATAACTTTTTTCCAAGCATATTTTTGGTCATCAAAGGTTGGATTTTCGGATCCAGCGGGTCGAAATACACCTAGAAACTCACCCATCAAAGTCCGATTTTGATTCTGAAAAAAAATATTTTCGATCATCTCTTTTTCGTACCATGCGAAATAACTTTTTTCCAAGCATATTTTTGGTGATGAGAGGTTGGATTTTTGGATTCAGCGGATCGAAATACACCTAGAAACTCACCCATCAAAGTCCGATTTTGATTCTGAAAAAAAATATTTTCGATCATCTCTTTTTCGTACCATGCGAAATAACTTTTTTCCATGCATATTTTTTGTCATAAGAGGTTGGATTTTTGGATTCAGCGGGTCAAAATACACCTATAAACCCACCCATCAAAGTTCGATTTCGATTCTGGAGACAGATATTTTCGATCATCTCTTTTTCGTACCATGCGAAATAACTTTTTTCCAAGCATATTTTTGGTCATCAAAGGTTGGATATTCGAATTCAGCGGGTCTAAATACACCTAGAAACTCACCCATCAAAGTCCGATTTTGATTCTGAAAAAAAATATTTTCGATCATCCCTTCTTCGTACCATGCGAAATAACTTTTTCCCAAGCATATTTTTGGTCATAAGAGGTTGGATTTTTGGATTCAGTGCAGCGGGTTGAAATACACCTAGAAATTCTTCCATTAAAGTCCGATTTCGATTCTGAAACAAAATATTTTCGATCATCTCTTTTTCGTACCATGCGAAATAACTTCTTTCCAGGTGTATTTTCGTGTAACAAAGGTTGGATTTTTGGATTCAGCGGGTCGAAATACACCTATAAACCCACCCATCAAAGTTCGATTCCCATTCTGGAGACAGATATTTTCGATCATCTCTTTTTCGTACCATGCGAAATAACTTTTTTCCAAGCATATTTTTGGTCATCAAAGGTTGGATTTTCGGATTCAGCGGGTCGAAATACACCTAGAAACTCACCCATCAAAGTCCGATTTTGATTCTGAAAAAAAATATTTTCGATCATCTCTTTTTCGTACCATGCGAAATAACTTTTTTCCAAGCATATTTTTTGTCATAAGAGGTTGGATTTTTGGATTCAGCGGGTCAAAATACACCTATAAACCCACCCTTCAAAGTTCGATTTCGATTCTGGAGACAGATATTTTCGATCATCTCTTTTTCGTACCATGCGAAATAACTTTTTTCCAAGCATATTTTTGGTCATCAAAGGTTGGATATTCGAATTCAGCGGGTCGAAATACACCTAGAAACTCACCCATCAAAGTCCGATTTTGATTCTGAAAAAAAATATTTTCGATCATCCCTTCTTCGTACCATGCGAAATAACTTTTTTCCAAGCATATTTTTGGTCATAAGAGGTTGGATTTTTGGATTCAGCGGGTTGAAATACACCTAGAAATTCACCCATTAAAGTCCGATTTCGATTCTGAAACAAAATATTTTCGATCATCTCTTTTTCGAACCATGCGAAATAACTTCTTTCCAGGTGTATTTTCGTGTAACAAAGGTTGGATTTTTGGATTCAGTGGGTCAAAATACACCCATAAACCCACCCATCAAAGTCCGATTCCCATTCTGGAGACAGATATTTTCGATCATCTCTTTTTCGTACCATGCGAAATAACTTTTTTCCAAGCATATTTTTGGTCATCAAAGGTTGGATTTTCGGATCCAGCGGGTCGAAATACACCTAGAAACTCACCCATCAAAGTCCGATTTTGATTCTGAAAAAAAATATTTTCGATCATCTCTTTTTCGTACCATGCGAAATAACTTTTTTCCAAGCATATTTTTGGTGATGAGAGGTTGGATTTTTGGATTCAGCGGATCGAAATACACCTAGAAACTCACCCATCAAAGTCCGATTTTGATTCTGAAAAAAAATATTTTCGATCATCTCTTTTTCGTACCATGCGAAATAACTTTTTTCCAAGCATATTTTTTGTCATAAGAGGTTGGATTTTTGGATTCAGCGGGTCAAAATACACCTATAAACCCACCCTTCAAAGTTCGATTTCGATTCTGGAGACAGATATTTTCGATCATCTCTTTTTCGTACCATGCGAAATAACTTTTTTCCAAGCATATTTTTGGTCATCAAAGGTTGGATATTCGAATTCAGCGGGTCGAAATACACCTAGAAACTCACCCATCAAAGTCCAATTTTGATTCTGAAAAAAAATATTTTCGATCATCCCTTCTTCGTACCATGCGAAATAACTTTTTTCCAAGCATATTTTTGGTCATAAGAGGTTGGATTTTTGGATTCAGCGGGTTGAAATACACCTAGAAATTCACCCATTAAAGTCCGATTTCGATTCTGAAACAAAATATTTTCGATCATCTCTTTTTCGTACCATGCGAAGTAACTTCTTTCCAGGTGTATTTTCGTGTAACAAAGGTTGGATTTTTGGATTCAGCGGGTCAAAATACACCTATAAACCCACCCATCAAAGTTCGATTCCCATTCTGGAGACAGATATTTTCGATCATCTCTTTTTCGTACCATGCGAAATAACTTTTTTCCAAGCATATTTTTGGCCATCAAAGGTTGGATTTTCGGATTCAGCGGGTCGAAATACACCTAGAAACTCACCCATCAAAGTCCGATTTTGATTCTGAAAAAAAATATTTTCGATCATCTCTTTTTCGTACCATGCGAAATAACTTTTTTCCAAGCATATTTTTGGTCATCAAAGGTTGGATTTTCGGATTCAGCAGGTCGAAATACACCTAGAAACTCACCCATCAAAGTCCGATTTTGATTCTGAAAAAAAATATTTTCGATCATCTCTTTTTCGTACCATGCGAAATAACTTTTTTCCAAGCATATTTTTGGTGATGAGAGGTTGGATTTTTGGATTCAGCGGATCGAAATACACCTAGGAACTCACCCATCTAAGTCCGATTTTGATTCTGAAAAAAAATATTTTCGATCATCTCTTTTTCGTACCATGCGAAATAACTTTTTTCCAAGCATATTTTTTGGCATAAGAGGTTGGATTTTTGGATTCAGCGGGTCAAAATACACCTATAAACCCACCCATCAACGTTCGATTTCGATTCTGGAGACAGATATTTTCGATCATCTCTTTTTCGTACCATGCGAAATAACTTTTTTCCAAGCATATTTTTGGTCATCAAAGGTTGGATATTCGAATTCAGCGGGTCGAAATACACCTAGAAACTCACCCATCAAAGTCCGATTTTGATTCTGAAAAAAAATATTTTCGATCATCCCTTCTTCGTACCATGCGAAATAACTTTTTTCCAAGCATATTTTTGGTCATAAGAGGTTGGATTTTTAGATTCAGCGGGTTGAAATACACCTAGAAATTCACCCATTAAAGTCCGATTTCGATTCTGAAACAAAATATTTTCGATCATCTCTTTTTCGAACCATGCGAAATAACTTCTTTCCAGGTGTATTTTCGTGTAACAAAGGTTGGATTTTTGGATTCAGCGGGTCAAAATACACCTATAAACCCACCCATCAAAGTCCGATTCCCATTCTGGAGACAGATATTTTCGATCATCTCTTTTTCGTACCATGCGAAATAACTTTTTTCCAAGCATATTTTTGGTCATCAAAGGGTGGATTTTCGGATCCAGCGGGTCGAAATACACCTAGAAACTCACCCATCAAAGTCCGATTTTGATTCTGAAAAAAAATATTTTCGATCATCTCTTTTTCGTACCATGCGAAATAACTTTTTTCCAAGCATATTTTTTGTCATAAGAGGTTGGATTTTTGGATTCAGCGGGTCAAAATACACCTATAAACCCACCCATCAAAGTTCGATTCCGATTCTGGAGACAGATATTTTCGATCATCTCTTTTTCGTACCATGCGAAATAACTTTTTTCCAAGCATATTTTTGGTCATCAAAGGTTGGATATTCGAATTCAGCGGGTCGAAATACACCTAGAAACTCACCCATCAAAGTCCGATTTTGATTCTGAAAAAAAATATTTTCGATCATCCCTTCTTCGTACCATGCGAAATAACTTTTTTCCAAGCATATTTTTGGTCATAAGAGGTTGGATTTTTGGATTCAGCGGGTTGAAATACACCTAGAAATTCACCCATTAAAGTCCGATTTCGATTCTGAAACAAAATATTTTCGATCATCTCTTTTTCGTACCATGCGAAATAACTTCTTTCCAGGTGTATTTTCGTGTAACAAAGGTTGGATTTTTGGATTCAGCGGGTCAAAATACACCTATAAACCCACCCATCAAAGTTCGATTCCCATTCTGGAGACAGATATTTTCGATCATCTCTTTTTCGTACCATGCGAAATAACTTTTTTCCAAGCATATTTTTGGTCATCAAAGGTTGGATTTTCGGATTCAGCGGGTCGAAATACACCTAGAAACTCACCAATCAAAGTCCGATTTTGATTCTGAAAAAAAATATTTTCGATCATCTCTTTTTCGTACCATGCGAAATAACTTTTTTCCAAGCATATTTTTGGTCATCAAAGGTTGGATTTTCGGATTCAGCGGGTCGAAATACACCTAGAAACTCACCCATCAAAGTCCGATTTTGATTCTGAAAAAAAATATTTTCGATCATCTCTTTTTCGTACCATGCGAAATAACTTTTTTCCAAGCATATTTTTGGTGATGAGAGGTTGGATTTTTGGATTCAGCGGATCGAAATACACCTAGGAACTCACCCATCAAAGTCCGATTTTGATTCTGATAAAAAATATTTTCGATCATCTCTTTTTCGAACCATGCGAAATAACTTTTTTCCAAGCATATTTTTTGGCATAAGAGGTTGGATTTTTGGATTCAGCGGGTCAAAATACACCTATAAACCCACCCATCAACGTTCGATTTCGATTCTGGAGACAGATATTTTCGATCATCTCTTTTTCGTACCATGCGAAATAACTTTTTTCCAAGCATATTTTTGGTCATCAAAGGTTGGATATTCGAATTCAGCGGGTCGAAATACACCTAGAAACTCACCCATCAAAGTCCGATTTTGATTCTGAAAAAAAATATTTTCGATCATCCCTTCTTCGTACCATGCGAAATAACTTTTTTCCAAGCATATTTTTGGTCATAAGAGGTTGGATTTTTAGATTCAGAGGGATGAAATACACCTAGAAATTCACCCATTAAAGTCCGATTTCGATTCTGAAACAAAATATTTTCGATCATCTCTTTTTCGAACCATGCGAAATAACTTCTTTCCAGGTGTATTTTCGTGTAACAAAGGTTGGATTTTTGGATTAAGCGGGTCAAAATACACCTATAAACCCACCCATTAAAGACCGATTCCCATTCTGGAGACAGATATTTTCGATCATCTCTTTTTCGTACCATGCGAAATAACTTTTTTCCAAGCATATTTTTGGTCATCAAAGGGTGGATTTTCGGATCCAGCGGGTCGAAATACACCTAGAAACTCACCCATCAAAGTCCGATTTTGATTCTGAAAAAAAATATTTTCGATCATCTCTTTTTCGTACCATGCGAAATAACTTTTTTCCAAGCATATTTTTGGTCATCAAAGGTTGGATTTTCGGATTCAGCGGGTCGAAATACAC
Organism: Phymatocera aterrima; assembly: GCA_963170745.1. Classification (NCBI taxonomy): domain Eukaryota; kingdom Metazoa; phylum Arthropoda; class Insecta; order Hymenoptera; family Tenthredinidae; genus Phymatocera; species Phymatocera aterrima. Next base: position 114,356 of record CAUJGY010000144.1, on the reverse strand, counting down.
CTAGAAACTCACCCATCAAAGTCCGATTTTGATTCTGAAAAAAAATATTTTCGATCATCTCTTTTTCGTACCATGCGAAATAACTTTTTTCCAAGCATATTTTTGGTGATGAGAGGTTGGATTTTTGGATTCAGCGGATCGAAATACACCTAGAAACTCACCCATCAAAGTCCGATTTTGATTCTGAAAAAAAATATTTTCGATCATCTCTTTTTCGTACCATGCGGAATAACTTTTTTCCAAGCATATTTTTTGGCATAAGAGGTTGGATTTTTGGATTCAGCGGGTCAAAATACACCTATAAACCCACCCATCAACGTTCGATTTCGATTCTGGAGACAGATATTTTCGATCATCTTTTTTTCGTACCATGCGAAATAACTTTTTTCCAAGCATATTTTTGGTCATCAAAGGTTGGATATTCGAATTCAGCGGGTCGAAATACACCTAGAAACTCACCCATCAAAGTCCGATTTTGATTCTGAAAAAAAATATTTTCGATCATCCCTTCTTCGTACCATGCGAAATAACTTTTTTCTAAGCATATTTTTGGTCATAAGAGGTTGGATTTTTGGATTCAGCGGGGTGAAATACACCTAGAAATTCACCCATTAAAGTCCGATTTCGATTCTGAAACAAAATATTTTCGATCATCTCTTTTTCGAACCATGCGAAATAACTTCTTTCCAGGTGTATTTTCGTGTACCAAAGGTTGGATTTTTGGATTCAGCGGGTCAAAATACACCTATAAACCCACCCATCAAAGTTCGATTCCGATTCTGGAGACAGATATTTTCGATCATCTCTTTTTCGTACCATGCGAAATAACTTTTTTCCAAGCATATTTTTGGTCATCAAAGGTTGGATATTCGAATTCAGCGGGTCGAAATACACCTAGAAACTCACCCATCAAAGTCCGATTTTGATTCTGAAAAAAAATATTTTCGATCATCTCTTTTTCGTACCATGCGAAATAACTTTTTTCCAAGCATATTTATTGTCATAAGAGGTTGGATTTTTGGATTCAGCGGGTCAAAATACACCTATAAACCCACCCATCATAGTTCGATTTCGATTCTGGAGACAGATATTTTCGATCATCTCTTTTTCGTACCATGCGAAATAACTTTTTTCCAAGCATATTTTTGGTCATCAAAGGTTGGATATTCGAATTCAGCGGGTCGAAATACACCTAGAAACTCACCCATCAAAGTCCGATTTTGATTCTGAAAACAAATATTTTCGATCATCCCTTCTTCGTACCATGCGAAATAACTTTTTTCCAAGCATATTTTTGGTCATAAGAGGTTGGATTTTTGGATTCAGCGGGTTGAAATACACCTAGAAATTCACCCATTGAAGTCCGATTTCGATTCTGAAACAAAATATTTTCGATCATCTCTTTTTCGAACCATGCGAAATAACTTCATTCCAGGTGTATTTTCGTGTAACAAAGGTTGGATTTTTGGATTCAGCGGGTCAAAATACACCTATAAACCCACCCATCAAAGTTCGATTCCCATTCTGGGGACAGATATTTTCGATCATCTCTTTTTCGTACCATGCGAAATAACTTTTTTCCAAGCATATTTTTGGTCATCAAAGGTTGGATTTTTGGATTCAGCGGGTCGAAATACACCTAGAAACTCACCCATCAAAGTCCGATTTTGATTCTGAAAAAAAATACTTTCGATCATCTCTTTTTCGTACCATGCGAAATAACTTTTTTCCAAGCATATTTATTGTCATAAGAGGTTGGATTTTTGGATTCAGCGGGTCAAAATACACCTATAAACCCACCCATCAAAGTTCGATTTCGATTCTGGAGACAGATATTTTCGATCATCTCTTTTTCGTACCATGCGAAATAACTTTTTTCCAAGCATATTTTTGGTCATCAAAGGTTGGATATTCGAATTCAGCGGGTCGAAATACACCTAGAAACTCACCCATCAAAGTCCGATTTTGATTCTGAAAAAAAATATTTTCGATCATCCCTTCTTCGTACCATGCGAAATAACTTTTTTCCAAGCATATTTTTGGTCATAAGAGGTTGGATTTTTGGATTCAGCGGGTCAAAATACACCTATAAACCCACCCATCAAAGTTCGATTCCCATTCTGGAGACAGATATTTTCGATCATCTCTTTTTCGTACCATGCGAAATAACTTTTTTCCAAGCATATTTTTGGTCATCAAAGGTTGGATTTTCGGATTCAGCGGGTCGAAATACACCTAGAAACTCACCCATCAAAGTCCGATTTTGATTCTGAAAAAAAATATTTTCGATCATCTCTTTTTCGTACCATGCGAAATTACTTTTTTCCAAGCATATTTTTAGTCATCAAAGGTTGGATTTTCGGATTCAGCGGGTCGAAATACACCTAGAAACTCACCCATCAAAGTCCGATTTTGATTCTGAAAAAAAATATTTTCGATCATCTCTTTTTCGTACCATGCGAAATAACTTTTTCCCAAGCATATTTTTGGTGATGAGAGGTTGGATTTTTGGATTCAGCGGATCGAAATACACCTAGAAACTCACCCATCAAAGTCCGATTTTGATTCTGAAAAAAAATATTTTCGATCATCTCTTTTTCGTACCATGCGAAATAACTTTTTTCCAAGCATATTTTTTGGCATAAGAGGTTGGATTTTTGGATTCAGCGGGTCAAAATACACCTATAAACCCACCCATCAACGTTCGATTTCGATTCTGGAGACAGATATTTTCGATCATCTCTTTTTCGTACCATGCGAAATAACTTTTTTCCAAGCATATTTTTGGTCATCAAAGGTTGGATATTCGAATTCAGCGGGTCGAAATACACCTAGAAACTCACCCATCAAAGTCCGATTTTGATTCTGAAAAAAAATATTTTCGATCATCCCTTCTTCGTACCATGCGAAATAACTTTTTTCCAAGCATATTTTTGGTCATATGAGGTTGGATTTTTGGATTCAGCGGGTTGAAATACACCTAGAAATTCACCCATTAAAGTCCGATTTCGATTCTGAAACAAAATATTTTCGATCATCTCTTTTTCGTACCATGCGAAATAACTTCTTTCCAGGTGTATTTTTGTGTACCAAAGGTTGGATTTTCGGATTCAGCGGGTCGAAATACACCTAGAAACTCACCCATCAAAGTCCGATTTTGATTCTGAAAAAAAATATTTTCGATCATCCCTTTTTCGTACCATGCGAAATAACTTTTTTCCAAGCATATTTTTGGTGATGAGAGGTTGGATTTCCGGATTCAGCGGATCGAAATACACCTAGAAACTCACCCATCAAAGTCCGATTTTGATTCTGAAAAAAAATATTTTCGATCATCTCTTTTTCGTACCATGCGAAATAACTTTTTTCCAAGCATATTTATTGTCATAAGAGGTTGGATTTTTGGATTCAGCGGGTCAAAATACACCTATAAACCCACCCATCATAGTTCGATTTCGATTCTGGAGACAGATATTTTCGATCATCTCTTTTTCGTACCATGCGAAATAACTTTTTTCCAAGCATATTTTTGGTCATCGAAGGTTGGATATTCGAATTCAGCGGGTCGAAATACACCTAGAAACTCACCCGTCAAAGTCCGATTTTGATTCTGAAAACAAATATTTTCGATCATCCCTTCTTCGTACCATGCGAAATAACTTTCTTCCAAGCATATTTTTGGTCATAAGAGGTTGGATTTTTGGATTCAGCGGGTTGAAATACACCTAGAAATTCACCCATTAAAGTCCGATTTCGATTCTGAAACAAAATATTTTCGATCATCTCTTTTTCGAACCATGCGAAATAACTTCTTTCCAGGTGTATTTTCGTGTAACAAAGGTTGGATTTTTGGATTCAGCGGGTCAAAATACACCTATAAACCCACCCATCAAAGTTCGATTCCCATTCTGGAGACAGATATTTTCGATCATCTCTTTTTCGTACCATGCGAAATAACTTCTTTCCAAGCATATTTTTGGTCATCAAAGGTTGGATTTTTGGATTCAGCGGGTCGAAATACACCTAGAAACTCACCCATCAAAGTCCGATTTTGATTCTGAAATAAAATATTTTCGATCATCTCTTTTTCGTACCATGCGAAATAACTTTTTTCCAAGCATATTTATTGTCATAAGAGGTTGGATTTTTGGATTCAGCGGGTCAAAATACACCTATAAACCCACCCATCAAAGTTCGATTTCGATTCTGGAGACAGATATTTTCGATCATCTCTTTTTCGTACCATGCGAAATAACTTTTTTCCAAGCATATTTTTGGTCATCAAAGGTTGGATATTCGAATTCAGCGGGTCGAAATACACCTAGAAACTCACCCATCAAAGTCCGATTTTGATTCTGAAAAAAAATATTTTCGATCATCCCTTCTTCGTACCATGCGAAATAACTTTTTTCCAAGCATATTTTTGGTCATAAGAGGTTGGATTTTTGGATTCAGCGGGTCAAAATACACCTATAAACCCACCCATCATAGTTCGATTTCGATTCTGGAGACAGATATTTTCGATCATCTCTTTTTCGTACCATGCGAAATAACTTTTTTCCAAGCATATTTTTGGTCATCAAAGGTTGGATATTCGAATTCAGCGGGTCGAAATACACCTAGAAACTCACCCATCAAAGTCCGATTTTGATTCTGAAAACAAATATTTTCGATCATCCCTTCTTCGTACCATGCGAAATAACTTTTTTCCAAGCATATTTTTGGTCATAAGAGGTTGGATTTTTGGATTCAGCGGGTTGAAATACACCTAGAAATTCACCCATTAAAGTCCGATTTCGATTCTGAAACAAAATATTTTCGATCATCTCTTTTTCGAACCATGCGAAATAACTTCATTCCAGGTGTATTTTCGTGTAACAAAGGTTGGATTTTTGGATTCAGCGGGTCAAAATACACCTATAAACCCACCCATCAAAGTTCGATTCCCATTCTGGGGACAGATATTTTCGATCATCTCTTTTTCGTACCATGCGAAATAACTTTTTTCCAAGCATATTTTTGGTCATCAAAGGTTGGATTTTTGGATTCAGCGGGTCGAAATACACCTAGAAACTCACCCATCAAAGTCCGATTTTGATTCTGAAAAAAAATACTTTCGATCATCTCTTTTTCGTACCATGCGAAATAACTTTTTTCCAAGCATATTTATTGTCATAAGAGGTTGGATTTTTGGATTCAGCGGGTCAAAATACACCTATAAACCCACCCATCAAAGTTCGATTTCGATTCTGGAGACAGATATTTTCGATCATCTCTTTTTCGTACCATGCGAAATAACTTTTTTCCAAGCATATTTTTGGTCATCAAAGGTTGGATATTCGAATTCAGCGGGTCGAAATACACCTAGAAACTCACCCATCAAAGTCCGATTTTGATTCTGAAAAAAAATATTTTCGATCATCCCTTCTTCGTACCATGCGAAATAACTTTTTTCCAAGCATATTTTTGGTCATAAGAGGTTGGATTTTTGGATTCAGCGGGTCAAAATACACCTATAAACCCACCCATCAAAGTTCGATTCCCATTCTGGAGACAGATATTTTCGATCATCTCTTTTTCGTACCATGCGAAATAACTTTTTTCCAAGCATATTTTTGGTCATCAAAGGTTGGATTTTCGGATTCAGCGGGTCGAAATACACCTAGAAACTCACCCATCAAAGTCCGATTTTGATTCTGAAAAAAAATATTTTCGATCATCTCTTTTTCGTACCATGCGAAATAACTTTTTTCCAAGCATATTTTTAGTCATCAAAGGTTGGATTTTCGGATTCAGCGGGTCGAAATACACCTAGAAACTCACCCATCAAAGTCCGATTTTGATTCTGAAAAAAAATATTTTCGATCATCTCTTTTTCGTACCATGCGAAATAACTTTTTTCCAAGCATATTTTTGGTGATGAGAGGTTGGATTTTTGGATTCAGCGGATCGAAATACACCTAGAAACTGACCCATCAAAGTCCGATTTTGATTCTGAAAAAAAATATTTTCGATCATCTCTTTTTCGTACCATGCGAAATAACTTTTTTCCAAGCATATTTTTTGGCATAAGAGGTTGGATTTTTGGATTCAGCGGGTCAAAATACACCTATAAACCCACCCATCAACGTTCGATTTCGATTCTGGAGACAGATATTTTCGATCATCTCTTTTTCGTACCATGCGAAATAACTTTTTTCCAAGCATATTTTTGGTCATCAAAGGTTGGATATTCGAATTCAGCGGGTCGAAATACACCTAGAAACTCACCCATCAAAGTCCGATTTTGATTCTGAAAAAAAATATTTTCGATCATCCCTTCTTCGTACCATGCGAAATAACTTTTTTCCAAGCATATTTTTGGTCATATGAGGTTGGATTTTTGGATTCAGCGGGTTGAAATACACCTAGAAATTCACCCATTAAAGTCCGATTTCGATTCTGAAACAAAATATTTTCGATCATCTCTTTTTCGTACCATGCGAAATAACTTCTTTCCAGGTGTATTTTTGTGTACCAAAGGTTGGATTTTCGGATTCAGCGGGTCGAAATACAACTAGAAACTCACCCATCAAAGTCCGATTTTGATTCTGAAAAAAAATATTTTCGATCATCTCTTTTTCGTACCATGCGAAATAACTTTTTTCCAAGCATATTTTTGGTGATGAGAGGTTGGATTTCCGGATTCAGCGGATCGAAATACACCTAGAAACTCACCCATCAAAGTCCGATTTTGATTCTGAAAAAAAATATTTTCGATCATCTCTTTTTCGTACCATGCGAAATAACTTTTTTCCAAGCATATTTATTGTCATAAGAGGTTGGATTTTTGGATTCAGCGGGTCAAAATACACCTATAAACCCACCCATCATAGTTCGATTTCGATTCTGGAGACAGATATTTTCGATCATCTCTTTTTCGTACCATGCGAAATAACTTTTTTCCAAGCATATTTTTGGTCATCGAAGGTTGGATATTCGAATTCAGCGGGTCGAAATACACCTAGAAACTCACCCGTCAAAGTCCGATTTTGATTCTGAAAACAAATATTTTCGATCATCCCTTCTTCGTACCATGCGAAATAACTTTCTTCCAAGCATATTTTTGGTCATAAGAGGTTGGATTTTTGGATTCAGCGGGTTGAAATACACCTAGAAATTCACCCATTAAAGTCCGATTTCGATTCTGAAACAAAATATTTTCGATCATCTCTTTTTCGAACCATGCGAAATAACTTCTTTCCAGGTGTATTTTCGTGTAACAAAGGTTGGATTTTTGGATTCAGCGGGTCAAAATACACCTATAAACCCACCCATCAAAGTTCGATTCCCATTCTGGAGACAGATATTTTCGATCATCTCTTTTTCGTACCATGCGAAATAACTTCTTTCCAAGCATATTTTTGGTCATCAAAGGTTGGATTTTTGGATTCAGCGGGTCGAAATACACCTAGAAACTCACCCATCAAAGTCCGATTTTGATTCTGAAATAAAATATTTTCGATCATCTCTTTTTCGTACCATGCGAAATAACTTTTTTCCAAGCATATTTATTGTCATAAGAGGTTGGATTTTTGGATTCAGCGGGTCAAAATACACCTATAAACCCACCCATCAAAGTTCGATTTCGATTCTGGAGACAGATATTTTCGATCATCTCTTTTTCGTACCATGCGAAATAACTTTTTTCCAAGCATATTTTTGGTCATCAAAGGTTGGATATTCGAATTCAGCGGGTCGAAATACACCTAGAAACTCACCCATCAAAGTCCGATTTTGATTCTGAAAAAAAATATTTTCGATCATCCCTTCTTCGTACCATGCGAAATAACTTTTTTCCAAGCATATTTTTGGTCATAAGAGGTTGGATTTTTGGATTCAGCGGGTCAAAATACACCTATAAACCCACCCATCATAGTTCGATTTCGATTCTGGAGACAGATATTTTCGATCATCTCTTTTTCGTACCATGCGAAATAACTTTTTTCCAAGCATATTTTTGGTCATCAAAGGTTGGATATTCGAATTCAGCGGGTCGAAATACACCTAGAAACTCACCCATCAAAGTCCGATTTTGATTCTGAAAACAAATATTTTCGATCATCCCTTCTTCGTACCATGCGAAATAACTTTTTTCCAAGCATATTTTTGGTCATAAGAGGTTGGATTTTTGGATTCAGCGGGTTGAAATACACCTAGAAATTCACCCATTAAAGTCCGATTTCGATTCTGAAACAAAATATTTTCGATCATCTCTTTTTCGAACCATGCGAAATAACTTCATTCCAGGTGTATTTTCGTGTAACAAAGGTTGGATTTTTGGATTCAGCGGGTCAAAATACACCTATAAACCCGCCCATCAAAGTTCGATTCCCATTCTGGGGACAGATATTTTCGATCATCTCTTTTTCGTACCATGCGAAATAACTTTTTTCCAAGCATATTTTTGGTCATCAAAGGTTGGATTTTTGGATTCAGCGGGTCGAAATACACCTAGAAACTCACCCATCAAAGTCCGATTTTGATTCTGAAAAAAAATACTTTCGATCATCTCTTTTTCGTACCATGCGAAATAACTTTTTTCCAAGCATATTTATTGTCATAAGAGGTTGGATTTTTGGATTCAGCGGGTCAAAATACACCTATAAACCCACCCATCAAAGTTCGATTTCGATTCTGGAGACAGATATTTTCGATCATCTCTTTTTCGTACCATGCGAAATAACTTTTTTCCAAGCATATTTTTGGTCATCAAAGGTTGGATATTCGAATTCAGCGGGTCGAAATACACCTAGAAACTCACCCATCAAAGTCCGATTTTGATTCTGAAAAAAAATATTTTCGATCATCCCTTCTTCGTACCATGCGAAATAACTTTTTTCCAAGCATATTTTTGGTCATAAGAGGTTGGATTTTTGGATTCAGCGGGTCAAAATACACCTATAAACCCACCCATCAAAGTTCGATTCCCATTCTGGAGACAGATATTTTCGATCATCTCTTTTTCGTACCATGCGAAATAACTTTTTTCCAAGCATATTTTTGGTCATCAAAGGTTGGATTTTCGGATTCAGCGGGTCGAAATACACCTAGAAACTCACCCATCAAAGTCCGATTTTGATTCTGAAAAAAAATATTTTCGATCATCTCTTTTTCGTACCATGCGAAATAACTTTTTTCCAAGCATATTTTTAGTCATCAAAGGTTGGATTTTCGGATTCAGCGGGTCGAAATACACCTAGAAACTCACCCATCAAAGTCCGATTTTGATTCTGAAAAAAAATATTTTCGATCATCTCTTTTTCGTACCATGCGAAATAACTTTTTTCCAAGCATATTTTTGGTGATGAGAGGTTGGATTTTTGGATTCAGCGGATCGAAATACACCTAGAAACTGACCCATCAAAGTCCGATTTTGATTCTGAAAAAAAATATTTTCGATCATCTCTTTTTCGTACCATGCGAAATAACTTTTTTCCAAGCATATTTTTTGGCATAAGAGGTTGGATTTTTGGATTCAGCGGGTCAAAATACACCTATAAACCCACCCATCAACGTTCGATTTCGATTCTGGAGACAGATATTTTCGATCATCTCTTTTTCGTACCATGCGAAATAACTTTTTTCCAAGCATATTTTTGGTCATCAAAGGTTGGATATTCGAATTCAGCGGGTCGAAATACACCTAGAAACTCACCCATCAAAGTCCGATTTTGATTCTGAAAAAAAATATTTTCGATCATCCCTTCTTCGTACCATGCGAAATAACTTTTTTCCAAGCATATTTTTGGTCATATGAGGTTGGATTTTTGGATTCAGCGGGTTGAAATACACCTAGAAATTCACCCATTAAAGTCCGATTTCGATTCTGAAACAAAATATTTTCGATCATCTCTTTTTCGTACCATGCGAAATAACTTCTTTCCAGGTGTATTTTTGTGTACCAAAGGTTGGATTTTCGGATTCAGCGGGTCGAAATACACCTAGAAACTCACCCATCAAAGTCCGATTTTGATTCTGAAAAAAAATATTTTCGATCATCTCTTTTTCGTACCATGCGAAATAACTTTTTTCCAAGCATATTTTTGGTGATGAGAGGTTGGATTTCCGGATTCAGCGGATCGAAATACACCTAGAAACTCACCCATCAAAGTCCGATTTTGATTCTGAAAAAAAATATTTTCGATCATCTCTTTTTCGTACCATGCGAAATAACTTTTTTCCAAGCATATTTATTGTCATAAGAGGTTGGATTTTTGGATTCAGCGGGTCAAAATACACCTATAAACCCACCCATCATAGTTCGATTTCGATTCTGGAGACAGATATTTTCGATCATCTCTTTTTCGTACCATGCGAAATAACTTTTTTCCAAGCATATTTTTGGTCATCGAAGGTTGGATATTCGAATTCAGCGGGTCGAAATACACCTAGAAACTCACCCATCAAAGTCCGATTTTGATTCTGAAAACAAATATTTTCGATCATCCCTTCTTCGTACCATGCGAAATAACTTTCTTCCAAGCATATTTTTGGTCATAAGAGGTTGGATTTCTGGATTCAGCGGGTTGAAATACACCTAGAAATTCACCCATTAAAGTCCGATTTCGATTCTGAAACAAAATATTTTCGATCATCTCTTTTTCGAACCATGCGAAATAACTTCTTTCCAGGTGTATTTTCGTGTAACAAAGGTTGGATTTTTGGATTCAGCGGGTCAAAATACACCTATAAACCCACCCATCAAAGTTCGATTCCCATTCTGGAGACAGATATTTTCGATCATCTCTTTTTCGTACCATGCGAAATAACTTTTTTCCAAGCATATTTATTGTCATAAGAGGTTGGATTTTTGGATTCAGCGGGTCGAATTACACCTATAAACCCACCCATCAAAGTTCGATTTCGATTCTGGAGACAGATATTTTCGATCATCTCTTTTTCGTACCATGCGAAATAACTTTTTTCCAAGCATATTTTTGGTCATCAAAGGTTGGATATTCGAATTCAGCGGGTCGAAATACACCTAGAAACTCACCCATCAAAGTCCGATTTTGATTCTGAAAAAAAATATTTTCGATCATCCCTTCTTCGTACCATGCGAAATAACTTTTTTCCAAGCATATTTTTGGTCATAAGAGGTTGGATTTTTGGATTCAGCGGGTCAAAATACACCTATAAACCCACCCATCAAAGTTCGATTCCCATTCTGGAGACAGATATTTTCGATCATCTCTTTTTCGTACCATGCGGAATAACTTTTTTCCAAGCATATTTTTGGTCATCAAAGGTTGGATTTTCGGATTCAGCGGGTCGAAATACACCTAGAAACTCACCCATCAAAGTCCGATTTTGATTCTGAAAAAAAATATTTTCGATCATCTCTTTTTCGTACCATGCGAAATAACTTTTTTCCAAGCATATTTTTAGTCATCAAAGGTTGGATTTTCGGATTCAGCGGGTCGAAATACACCTAGAAACTCACCCATCAAAGTCCGATTTTGATTCTGAAAAAAAATATTTTCGATCATCTCTTTTTCGTACCATGCGAAATAACTTTTTTCCATGCATATTTTTGGTGATGAGAGGTTGGATTTTTGGATTCAGCGGATCGAAATACACCTAGAAACTCACCCATCAAAGTCCGATTTTGATTCTGAAAAAAAATATTTTCGATCATCTCTTTTTCGTACCATGCGAAATAACTTTTTTCCAAGCATATTTTTTGTCATAAGAGGTTGGATTTTTGGATTCAGCGGGTCAAAATACACCTATAAACCCACCCATCAACGTTCGATTTCGATTCTGGAGACAGATATTTTCGATCATCTCTTTTTCGTACCATGCGAAATAACTTTTTTCCAAGCATATTTTTGGTCATCAAAGGTTGGATATTCGAATTCAGCGGGTCGAAATACACCTAGAAACTCACCCATCAAAGTCCGATTTTGATTCTGAAAAAAAATATTTTCGATCATCCCTTCTTCGTACCATGCGAAATAACTTTTTTCCAAGCATATTTTTGGTCATAAGAGGTTGGATTTTTGGATTCAGCGGGTTGAAATACACCTAGAAATTCACCCATTAAAGTCCGATTTCGATTCTGAAACAAAATATTTTCGATCATCTCTTTTTCGAACCATGCGAAATAACTTCTTTCCAGGTGTATTTTCGTGTAACAAAGGTTGGATTTTTGAATTCAGCGGGTCAAAATACACCTAAAAACCCACCCATCAAAGTTCGATTCCCATTCTGGAGACAGATATTTTCGATCATCTCTTTTTCGTACCATGCGAAATAACTTTTTTCCAAGCATATTTTTGGTCATCAAAGGTTGGATATTCGAATTCAGCGGGTCGAAATACACCTAGAAACTCACGCATCAAAGTCCGATTTTGATGCTGAAAAAAAATATTTTCGATCATTCCTTCTTCGTACCATGCGAAATAACTTTCTTCCAAGCATATTTTTGGTCATATGAGTTCGGATTTTTGGAATCAACGGGTCGAAATACACCTAGAAACTCACCCATTAAAGTCCGATTCCGATTCTGAAAAAAAATATTTTCGATCATCTCTTTTTCGTACAATGCGAAATAACTTCTTTCCAGGTGTATTTTCGTGTAAGAAAGGTTGGATTTTTGGATTCAGCGGGTCAAAATACACCTATAAACCCACCCATCAAAGTTCGATTTCGATTCTGGAGACAGATATTTTCGATCATCTCTTTTTCGTACCATGCGAAATAACTTTTTTCCAAGCATATTTTTGGTCATCAAAGGTTGGATTTTCGGATTCAGCGGGTCGAAATACACCTAGAAACTCACCCATCAAAGTCCGATTTTAATTCTGAAAAAAAATATTTTCGATCATCTCTTTTTCGTACCGTGCGAAATAACTGTTTTCCATGCATGGTTTTGGTCATCAAAGGTTGGATTTTCGGATTCAGCGGGTCGAAATACACCTAGAAACTCACCCATCAAAGTCCGATTTTGATTCTGAAAAAAAATATTTTCGATCCTCTCTTTTCCGTACCATGCGAAATAACTTCTTTCCAGGTGTATTTTCGTGTAACAAAGGTTGGGTTTTTGGATTCAGCGGGTCAAAATACACCTATAAACCCACCCATCAAAGTTCGATTTCGCTTCTGGAGACAGATATTTTCGATCATCTCTCTTTCGTACCATGCGAAATAACTTTTTTCCAAGCATATTTTTGGTCATCAAAGGTTGGATTTTCGGATTCAGCGGGTCGAAATACACCTAGAAACTCACCCATCAAAGTCCGATTTTGATTCTGAAAAAAAATATTTTCGATCAGCTTTTTTTCGTACCATGCGAAATAACTTTTTTCCAAGCATATTTTTGGTCATGAGAGGTTGGATTTTTGGATTCAGCGGGTCGAAATACACCTAGAAACTCACCCATCAAAGTCCGATTTTGATTCTGAAAAAAAATATTTTCGATCATCTCTTTTTCGTACCATGTGAAAGAACTTTTTTCCAAGCATATTTTTTGTCATAAGAGGTTGGATTTTTGGATTCAGCGGGTTGAAATACACCTAGAAACTCACCCATTAAAGTCCGATTTCAATTCTGAAAAAAAATATTTTCGATCATCTCTTTTTCGTACCATGCGAAATAACTTCTTTCCAGGTGTATTTTCGTGTAACAAGGGTTGGATTTTTGGATTCAGCGGGTCAAAATACACCTATAAACCCACCCATCAAAGTTCGATTCCCATTCTGGAGACAGATATTTTCAATCATCTCATTTTCGTACCATGCGAAATAACTTTTTTCCAAGCATATTTTTGCTCATCAAAGTTTGGATTTTCGGATTCAGCGGGTCAAAATACACCTAGAAAGTCACCCATTAAAGTCCGATTTTGATTCTGAAAAAAAATATTTTCGATCATCTCTTTTCCGTACCATGCGAAATAACTTCTTTCCAGGTGTATTTTCGTGTAACAAAGGTCGGGTTTTTGGATTCAGCGGGTCAAAATACACCTATAAACCCACCCATCAAAGTTCGATTTCGATTCTGGAGACAGATATTTTCGATCATCTCTTTTTCGTACCATGCGAAATAACTTTTTTCCAAGCATATTTTTGGTCATCAAAGGTTGGATTTTCGGATTCAGCGGGTCGAAATACACCTAGAAACTCAGCCATCAAAGTCCGATTTTGATTCTGAAAAAAAATATTTTCGATCATTCCTTCTTCGTACCATGCGAAATAACTTTCTTCCAAGCATATTTTTGGTCATCAAAGGTTGGATTTTCGGATTCAGCGGGTCGAAATACACCTAGAAAGTCACCCATCAAAGTCCGATTTTGATTCTGAAAAAAAATATTTTCGATCATCTCTTTTTCGTACCATGCGAAATAACTTCTTTCCAGGTATATTTTCGTGTGAGAAAGGTTGGATTTTTGGATTCAGCGGGTTAAAATACACCTATAAACCCACCCATCAAAGTTCGATTTCGATTCTGGAGACAGATATTTTCGATCATCTCTTTTTCGTACCATGCGAAATAACTTTTTTCCAAGCATATTTTTGGTCATCAAAGGTTGGATATTCGAATTCAGCGGGTCGGAATACACCTAGAAACTCACCCATCAAAGTCCGATTTTGATTCTGAAAAAAAATATTTTCGATCATCCCTTCTTCGTACCATGCGAAATAACTTTCTTCCAAGCATATTTTTGGTCATATGAGTTCGGATTTTTGGATTCAACGGGACGGAATACATCTAGAAACTCACCCATTGAAGTCCCATTTCGATTCTGAAAAAAAATATTTTCGATCATCTCTTTTTCGTACAATGCGAAATAACTTCTTTCCAGGTGTATTTTCGTGGAAGAAAGGTTGGATTTTTGGATTCAGCGGGTCAAAATACACCTATAAACCCACCCATCAAAGTTCGATTCCCATTCTGGAGACAGATATTTTCGATCATCTCATTTTCGTACCATGCGAAATAACTTTTTTCCAAGCATATTTTTGGTCATGAAAGAATGGATTTTTGGATTCAGCGGGTCGAAATACACCTAGAAACTCACCCATCAAAGTCCGATTTTGATTCTGAAAAAAAATATTTTCGATCATCTCTTTTTCGTACCATGCGAAATAACTTTTTTCCAAGCATATTTTTTGTCATAAGAGGTTGGATTTTCGGATTCAGCGGGTCAAAATACACCTATAAACCCACCCATCAAAGTTCGATTTCGATTCTGGAGACAGATATTTTCGATCATCTCTTTTTCGTACCATGCGAAATAACTTTTTTCCAAGCATATTTTTGGTCATCAAAGGTTGGATATTCGAATTCAGCGGGTCGAAATACACCTAGAAACTCACGCATCAAAGTCCGATTTTGATTCTGAAAAAAAATATTTTCGATCATTCCTTCTTCGTACCATGCGAAATAACTTTCTTCCAAGCATATTTTTGGTCATATGAGTTCGGATTTTTGGAATCAACGGGTCGAAATACACCTAGAAACTCACCCATTAAAGTCCGATTCCGATTCTGAAAAAAAATATTTTCGATCATCTCTTTTTCGTACAATGCGAAATAACTTCTTTCCAGGTGTATTTTCGTGTAAGAAAGGTTGGATTTTTGGATTCAGCGGGTCAAAATACACCTATAAACCCACCCATCAAAGTTCGATTTCGATTCTGGAGACAGATATTTTCGATCATCTCTTTTTCGTACCATGCGAAATAACTTTTTTCCAAGCATATTTTTGGTCATCAAAGGTTGGATTTTCGGATTCAGCGGGTCGAAATACACCTAGAAACTCACCCATCAAAGTCCGATTTTAA
The DNA here is from genome assembly GCA_963170745.1 of Phymatocera aterrima. NCBI lineage: Eukaryota > Metazoa > Arthropoda > Insecta > Hymenoptera > Tenthredinidae > Phymatocera > Phymatocera aterrima. The sequence continues at coordinate 98,530 of CAUJGY010000144.1, read as the reverse complement.
TTCTGAAAAAAAATATTTTCGATCATCTCTTCTTCGTACCGTGCGAAATAACTGTTTTCCATACATGGTTTTGGTCATCAAAGGTTGGATTTTCGGATTCAGCGGGTCGAAATACACCTAGAAACTCACCCATCAAAGTCCGATTTTGATTCTGAAAAAAAATATTTTCGATCATCTCTTTTCCGTACCATGCGAAATAAGTTCTTTCCAGGTGTATTTTCGTGTAACAAAGGTTGGGTTTTTGGATTCAGCGGGTCAAAATACACCTATAAACCCACCCATCAAAGTTCGATTTCGCTTCTGGAGACAGATATTTTCGATCATCTCTCTTTCGTACCATGCGAAATAACTTTTTTCCAAGCATATTTTTGGTCATCATAGGTTGGATTTTCGGATTCAGCGGGTCGAAATACACCTAGAAACTCACCCATCAAAGTCCGATTTTGATTCTGAAAAAAAATATTTTCGATCATCTCTTTTTCGTACCATGCGAAATAACTTTTTTCCAAGCATATTTTTGGTCATGAGAGGTTGGATTTTTGGATTCAGCGGGTCGGAATACACCTAGAAACTCACCCATCAAAGTCCGATTTTGATTCTGAAAAAAAATATTTTCGATCATCTCTTTTTCGTACCATGTGAAAGAAATTTTTTCCAAGCATATTTTTTGTCATAAGAGGTTGGATTTTTGGATTCAGCGGGTTGAAATACACCTAGAAACTCACCCATTGAAGTCCGATTTCGATTCTGAAAAAAAATATTTTCGATCATCTCTTTTTCGTACCATGCGAAGTAACTTCTTTCCAGGTGTATTTTCGTGTAACAAAGGTTGGATTTTTGGATTCAGCGGGTCAAAATACACCTATAAACCCACCCATCAAAGTTCGATTCCCATTCTGGAGACAGATATTTTCGATCATCTCATTTTCGTACCATGCGAAATAACTTTTTTCCAAGCATATTTTTGCTCATCAAAGTTTGGATTTTCGGATTCAGCGTGTCGAAATACACCTAGAAAGTCACCCATCAAAGTCCGATTTTGATTCTGAAAAAAAATATTTTCGATCATCTCTTTTTCGTACCATGCGAAATAACTGTTTTCCATGCATGGTTTTGGTCATCATAGGTTGGATTTTCGGATTCAGCGGGTCGAAATACACCTAGAAAGTCACCCATTGAAGTCCGATTTTGATTCTGAAAAAAAATATTTTCGATCATCTCTTTTCCGTACCATGCGAAATAACTTCTTTCCAGGTGTATTTTCGTGTAACAAAGGTCGGGTTTTTGGATTCAGCGGGTCAAAATACACCTATAAACCCACCCATCAAAGTTCGATTTCGATTCTGGAGACAGATATTTTCGATCATCTCTTTTTCGTACCATGCGAAATAACTTTTTTCCAAGCATATTTTTGGTCATCAAAGGTTGGATTTTCGGATTCAGCGGGTCGAAATACACCTAGAAACTCAGCCATCAAATTCCGATTTTGATTCTGAAAAAAAATATTTTCGATCATTCCATCTTCGTACCATGCGAAATAACTTTCTTCCAAGCATATTTTTGGTCATCAAAGGTTGGATTTTCGGATTCAGCGGGTCGAAATACACCTAGAAAGTCACCCATCAAAGTCCGATTTTGATTCTGAAAAAAAATATTTTCGATCATCTCTTTTTCGTACCATGCGAAATAACTTCTTTCCAGGTATATTTTCGTGTAAGAAAGGTTGGATTTTTGGATTCAGCGGGTTAAAATACACCTATAAACCCACCCATCAAAGTTCGATTTCGATTCTGGAGACAGATATTTTCGATCATCTCTTTTTCGTACCATGCGAAATAACTTTTTCCCAAGCATATTTTTGGTCATCAAAGGTTGGATATTCGAATTCAGCGGGTCGGAATACACCTAGAAACTCACCCATCAAAGTCCGATTTTGATTCTGAAAAAAAATATTTTCGATCATCCCTTCTTCGTACCATGCGAAATAACTTTCTTCCAAGCATATTTTTGGTCATATGAGTTCGGATTTTTGGATTCAACGGGTCGAAATACATCTAGAAACTCACCCATTGAAGTCCGATTTCGATTCTGAAAAAAAATATTTTCGATCATCTCTTTTTCGTACAATGCGAAATAACTTCTTTCCAGGTGTATTTTCGTGTAAGAAAGGTTGGATTTTTGAGTTCAGCGGGTCAAAATACACCTATAAACCCACCCATCAAAGTTCGATTTCGATTCTGGAGACAGATATTTTCGATCATCTCTTTTTCGTACCATGCGAAATAACTTTTTTCCAAGCATATTTTTGGTCATCAAAGGTTGGATATTCGAATTCAGCGGGTCGAAATACACCTAGAAACTCACCCATCAAAGTCCGATTTTGATTCTGAAAAAAAATATTTTCGATCATCCCTTCTTCGTACCATGCGAAATAACTTTCTTCCAAGCATATTTTTGGTCATATGAGTTCGGATTTTTGGATTCAACGGGTCGAAATACACCTAGAAACTCACCCATTAAAGTCCGATTTCGATTCTGAAAAAAAATATTTTCGATCATCTCTTTTTCGTACAATGCGAAATAACTTCTTTCCAGGTGTATTTTCGTGTAAGAAAGGTTGGATTTTTGGATTCAGCGGGTCAAAATACACCTATAAACCCACCCATCAAAGTTCGATTCCCATTCTGGAGACAGATATTTTCGATCATCTCTTTTTCGTACCATGCGAAATAACTTTTTTCCAAGCATATTTTCGGTCATCAAAGGTTGGATTTTCGGATTCAGCGGGTCGAAATACACCTAGAAACTCACCCATCAAAGTCCGATTTTGATTCTGAAAAAAAATATTTTCGATCATCTCTTTTTCGTACCATGCGAAATAACTGTTTTCCATGCATGGTTTTGGTCATCAAAGGTTGGATTTTCGGATTCAGCGGGTCGAAATACACCTAGAAACTCACCCATCAAAGTCCGATTTTGATTCTGAAAAAAAATATTTTCGATCATCTCTTTTCCGTACCATGCGAAATAACTTCTTTCCAGGTGTATTTTCGTGTAACAAAGGTTTGGTTTTTGGATTCAGCGGGTCAAAATACACCTATAAACCCACCCATCAAAGTTCGATTTCGCTTCTGGAGACAGATATTTTCGATCATCTCTTTTTCGTACCATGCGAAATAACTTTTTTCCAAGCATATTTTTGGTCATCAAAGGTTGGATTTTCGGATTCAGCGGGTCGAAATACACCTAGAAACTCACCCATCAAAGTCCGATTTTGATTCTGAAAAAAAATATTTTCGATCATCTCTTTTTCGTACCATGCGAAATAACTTTTTTCCAAGCATATTTTTGGTCATGAGAGGTTGGATTTTTGGATTCAGCGGGTCGAAATACACCTAGAAACTCACCCATCAAAGTCCGATTTTGATTCTGAAAAAAAATATTTTCGATCATCTCTTTTTCGTACCATGTGAAAGAACTTTTTTCCAAGCATATTTTTTGTCATAAGAGGTTGGATTTTTGGATTCAGCGGGTTGAAATACACCTAGAAACTCACCCATTAAAGTCCGATTTCGATTCTGAAAAAAAATATTTTCGATCATCTCTTTTTCGTACCATGCGAAATAACTTCTTTCCAGGTGTATTTTCGTGTAACAAAGGTTGGATTTTTGGATTCAGCGGGTCAAAATACACCTATAAACCCACCCATCAAAGTTCGATTCCCATTCTGGAGACAGATATTTTCGATCATCTCATTTTCGTACCATGCGAAATAACTTTTTTCCAAGCATATTTTTGCTCATCATAGTTTGGATTTTCGGATTCAGCGGGTCGAAATACACCTAGAAAGTCACCCATCAAAGTCCGATTTTGATTCTGAAAAAAAATATTTTCGATCATCTCTTTTTCGTACCATGCGAAATAACTGTTTTCCATGCATGGTTTTGGTCATCAAAGGTTGGATTTTCGGATTCAGCGGGTCGAAATACACCTAGAAAGTCACCCATTACAGTCCGATTTTGATTCTGAAAAAAAATATTTTCGATCATCTCTTTTCCGTACCATGCGAAATAACTTCTTTCCAGGTGTATTTTCGTGTAACAAAGGTCGGGTTTTTGGATTCAGCGGGTCAAAATACACCTATAAACCCACCCATCAAAGTTCGATTTCGATTCTGGAGACAGATATTTTCGATCATCTCTTTTTCGTACCATGCGAAATAACTTTTTTCCAAGCATATTTTTGGTCATCAAAGGTTGGATTTTCGGATTCAGCGGGTCGAAATACACCTAGAAACTCACCCATCAGAGTCCGATCTTGATTCTGAAAAAAAATATTTTCGATCATCTCTTTTTCGTACCATGCGAAATAACTTTTTTCCAAGCATATTTTTGGTCATGAGAGGTTGGATTTTTGGATTCAGCGGGTCGAAATACACCTAGAAACTCACCCATCAAAGTCCGATTTTGATTCTGAAAAAAAATATTTTCGATCATCTCTTTTTCGTACCATGCGAAATAACTTTATTCCAAGCATATTTTTTGTCATAAGAGGTTGGATTTTCGGATTCAGCGGGTCAAAATACACCTATAAACCCACCCATCAAAGTTCGATTTCGATTCTGGAGACAGATATTTTCGATCATCTCTTTTTCGTACCATGCGAAATAACTTTTTTCCAAGCATATTTTTGGTCATCAAAGGTTGGATATTCGAATTCAGCGGGTCGAAATACACCTAGAAACTCACGCATCAAAGTCCGATTTTGATTCTGAAAAAAAATATTTTCGATCATTCCTTCTTCGTACCATGCGAAATAACTTTATTCCAAGCATATTTTTGGTCATATGAGTTCGGATTTTTGGAATCAACGGGTCGAAATACACCTAGAAACTCACCCATTAAAGTCCGATTCCGATTCTGAAAAAAAATATTTTCGATCATCTCTTTTTCGTACAATGCGAAATAACTTCTTTCCAGGTGTATTTTCGTGTGAGAAAGGTTGGATTTTTGGATTCAGCGGGTCAAAATACACCTATAAACCCACCCATCAAAGTTCGATTTCGATTCTGGAGACAGATATTTTCGATCATCTCTTTTTCGTACCATGCGAAATAACTTTTTTCCAAGCATATTTTTGGTGATCAAAGGTTGGATTTTCGGATTCAGCGGGTCGAAATACACCTAGAAACTCACCCATCAAAGTCCGATTTTAATTCTGAAAAAAAATATTTTCGATCATCTCTTTTTCGTACCGTGCGAAATAACTGTTTTCCATGCATGGTTTTGGTCATCAAAGGTTGGATTTTCGAATTCAGCGGGTCGAAATACACCTAGAAACTCACCCATCAAAGTCCGATTTCGATTCTGAAAAAAAATATTTTCGATCATCTCTTTTCCGTACCATGCGAAATAACTTCTTTCCAGGTGTATTTTCGTGTAACAAAGGTTGGGTTTTTGGATTCAGCGGGTCAAAATACACCTATCAACCCACCCATCAAAGTTCGATTTCGCTTCTGGAGACAGATATTTTCGATCATCTCTTTTTCGTACCATGCGAAATAACTTTTTTCCAAGCATATTTTTCGTCATAAGAGGTTGGATTTCTGGATTCAGCGGGTTGAAATACACCTAGAAACTCACCCATGAAAGTCCGATTTCGATTCTGAAAAAAAATATTTTCGATCATCTCTTTTTCGTACCATGCGAAATAACTTTTTTCCAAGCATATTTTTGGTCATCAAAGGTTGGATTTTCGGATTCAGCGGGTACGAAATACACCTAGAAACTCACCCATCAAAGTCCGATCTTGATTCTGAAAAAAAATATTTTCGATCATCTCTTTTTCGTACCATGCGAAATAACTTTTTTCCAAGCATATTTTTGGTCATGAGAGGTTGGATTTTTGGATCCAGCCGGTCGAAATACACCTAGAAACTCACCCATCAAAGTCCGATTTTGATTCTGAAAAAAAATATTTTCGATCATCTCTTTTTCGTACCATGCGAAATAACTTTTTTCCAAGCATATTTTTGCTCATCAAAGTTTGGATTTTCGGATTCAGCGGGTCGAAATACACCTAGAAAGTCACCCATCAAAGTCCGATTTTGATTCTGAAAAAATATATTTTCGATCATCTCTTTTCCGTACCATGCGAAATAACTTCTTTCCAGGTGTATTTTCGTGTAACAAAGGTTGGGTTTTTGGATTCAGCGGGTCAAAATACACCTATAAACCCACCCATCAAAGTTCGATTTCGCTTCTGGAGACAGATATTTTCGATCATCTCTCTTTCGTACCATGCGAAATAACTTTTTTCCAAGCATATTTTTGGTCATCAAAGGTTGGATTTTCGGATTCAGCGGGTCGAAATACACCTAGAAACTCACCCATCAAAGTCCGATTTTGATTCTGAAAAAAAATATTTTCGATCATCTCTTTTTCGTACCATGCGAAATAACTTTTTTCCAAGCATATTTTTGGTCATGAGAGGTTGGATTTTTGGATTCAGCGGGTCGGAATACACCTAGAAACTCACCCATCAAAGTCCGATTTTGATTCTGAAAAAAAATATTTTCGATCATCTCTTTTTCGTACCATGTGAAAGAACTTTTTTCCAAGCATATTTTTTGTCATAAGAGGTTGGATTTTTGGATTCAGCGGGTTGAAATACACCTAGAAACTCACCCATTGAAGTCCGATTTCGATTCTGAAAAAAAATATTTTCGATCATCTCTTTTTCGTACCATGCGAAGTAACTTCTTTCCAGGTGTATTTTCGTGTAACAAAGGTTGGATTTTTGGATTCAGCGGGTCAAAATACACCTATAAACCCACCCATCAAAGTTCGATTCCCATTCTGGAGACAGATATTTTCGATCATCTCATTTTCGTACCATGCGAAATAACTTTTTTCCAAGCATATTTTTGCTCATCAAAGTTTGGATTTTCGGATTCAGCGTGTCGAAATACACCTAGAAAGTCACCCATCAAAGTCCGATTTTGATTCTGAAAAAAAATATTTTCGATCATCTCTTTTTCGTACCATGCGAAATAACTGTTTTCCATGCATGGTTTTGGTCATCATAGGTTGGATTTTCGGATTCAGCGGGTCGAAATACACCTAGAAAGTCACCCATTGAAGTCCGATTTTGATTCTGAAAAAAAATATTTTCGATCATCTCTTTTCCGTACCATGCGAAATAACTTCTTTCCAGGTGTATTTTCGTGTAACAAAGGTCGGGTTTTTGGATTCAGCGGGTCAAAATACACCTATAAACCCACCCATCAAAGTTCGATTTCGATTCTGGAGACAGATATTTTCGATCATCTCTTTTTCGTACCATGCGAAATAACTTTTTTCCAAGCATATTTTTGGTCATCAAAGGTTGGATTTTCGGATTCAGCGGGTCGAAATACACCTAGAAACTCAGCCATCAAATTCCGATTTTGATTCTGAAAAAAAATATTTTCGATCATTCCATCTTCGTACCATGCGAAATAACTTTCTTCCAAGCATATTTTTGGTCATCAAAGGTTGGATTTTCGGATTCAGCGGGTCGAAATACACCTAGAAAGTCACCCATCAAAGTCCGATTCCGATTCTGAAAAAAAATATTTTCGAACATCTCTTTTTCGTACCATGCGAAATAACTTCTTTCCAGGTATATTTTCGTGTAAGAAAGGTTGGATTTTTGGATTCAGCGGGTTAAAATACACCTATAAACCCACCCATCAAAGTTCGATTTCGATTCTGGAGACAGATATTTTCGATCATCTCTTTTTCGTACCATGCGAAATAACTTTTTTCCAAGCATATTTTTGGTCATCAAAGGTTGGATATTCGAATTCAGCGGGTCGGAATACACCTAGAAACTCACCCATCAAAGTCCGATTTTGATTCTGAAAAAAAATATTTTCGATCATCCCTTCTTCGTACCATGCGAAATAACTTTCTTCCAAGCATATTTTTGGTCATATGAGTTCGGATTTTTGGATTCAACGGGTCGAAATACATCTAGAAACTCACCCATTGAAGTCCGATTTCGATTCTGAAAAAAAATATTTTCGATCATCTCTTTTTCGTACAATGCGAAATAACTTCTTTCCAGGTGTATTTTCGTGTAAGAAAGGTTGGATTTTTGAGTTCAGCGGGTCAAAATACACCTATAAACCCACCCATCAAAGTTCGATTTCGATTCTGGAGACAGATATTTTCGATCATCTCTTTTTCGTACCATGCGAAATAACTTTTTTCCAAGCATATTTTTGGTCATCAAAGGTTGGATATTCGAATTCAGCGGGTCGAAATACACCTAGAAACTCACCCATCAAAGTCCGATTTTGATTCTGAAAAAAAATATTTTCGATCATCCCTTCTTCGTACCATGCGAAATAACTTTCTTCCAAGCATATTTTTGGTCATATGAGTTCGGATTTTTGGATTCAACGGGTCGAAATACACCTAGAAACTCACCCATCAAAGTCCGATTTTGATTCTGAACAAAAATATTTTCGATCATCTCTTTTTCGTACCATGCGAAATAACTTTTTTCCAAGCATATTTTTGGTCAAAAGAGGTTGGATTTTTGGATTCACCGGGTCGAAATACACCTATAAACCCACCCATCGAAGTTCGATTTCGAATCCGGAGACAGATATTTTCGATCATCTCTTTTTCGTACCATGCGATATAACTGTTTTCCATGCATATTTTTGGTCATCGAAGGTTGGATTTTCGGATTCAGCGGGTCGAAATACACCTAGAAACTCACCCATCAAAGTCCGATTTTGATTCTGAACAAAAATTTTTTCGATCATCTCTTTTTCGTACCATGCGAAATAACTTTTTTCCAGGTGTATTTTCGTGTAAGAAAGGTTGGATTTTTGGATTCAGCGGGTCAAAATACACCTATAAACCCACCCATCAAAGTTCGATTCCCATTCTGGAGACAGATATTTTCGATCATCTCTTTTTCGTACCATGCGAAATAACTTTTTTCCAAGCATATTTTCGGTCATCAAAGGTTGGATTTTCGGATTCAGCGGGTCGAAATACACCTAGAAACTCACCCATCAAAGTCCGATTTTGATTCTGAAAAAAAATATTTTCGATCATCTCTTTTTCGTACCATGCGAAATAACTGTTTTCCATGCATGGTTTTGGTCATCAAAGGTTGGATTTTCGGATTCAGCGGGTCGAAATACACCTAGAAACTCACCCATCAAAGTCCGATTTCGATTCTGAAAAAAAATATTTTCGATCATCTCTTTTCCGTACCATGCGAAATAACTTCTTTCCAGGTGTATTTTCGTGTAACAAAGGTTGGGTTTTTGGATTCAGCGGGTCAAAATACACCTATCAACCCACCCATCAAAGTTCGATTTCGCTTCTGGAGACAGATATTTTCGATCATCTCTTTTTCGTACCATGCGAAATAACTTTTTTCCAAGCATATTTTTCGTCATAAGAGGTTGGATTTCTGGATTCAGCGGGTTGAAATACACCTAGAAACTCACCCATGAAAGTCCGATTTCGATTCTGAAAAAAAATATTTTCGATCATCTCTTTTTCGTACCATGCGAAATAACTTTTTTCCAAGCATATTTTTGGTCATCAAAGGTTGGATTTTCGGATTCAGCGGGTCGAAATACACCTAGAAACTCACCCATCAAAGTCCGATCTTGATTCTGAAAAAAAATATTTTCGATCATCTCTTTTTCGTACCATGCGAAATAACTTTTTTCCAAGCATATTTTTGGTCATGAGAGGTTGGATTTTTGGATCCAGCCGGTCGAAATACACCTAGAAACTCACCCATCAAAGTCCGATTTTGATTCTGAAAAAAAATATTTTCGATCATCTCTTTTTCGTACCATGCGAAATAACTTTTTTCCAAGCATATTTTTGCTCATCAAAGTTTGGATTTTCGGATTCAGCGGGTCGAAATACACCTAGAAAGTCACCCATCAAAGTCCGATTTTGATTCTGAAAAAATATATTTTCGATCATCTCTTTTCCGTACCATGCGAAATAACTTCTTTCCAGGTGTATTTTCGTGTAACAAAGGTTGGGTTTTTGGATTCAGCGGGTCAAAATACACCTATAAACCCACCCATCAAAGTTCGATTTCGCTTCTGGAGACAGATATTTTCGATCATCTCTCTTTCGTACCATGCGAAATAACTTTTTTCCAAGCATATTTTTGGTCATCAAAGGTTGGATTTTCGGATTCAGCGGGTCGAAATACACCTAGAAACTCACCCATCAAAGTCCGATTTTGATTCTGAAAAAAAATATTTTCGATCATCTCTTTTTCGTACCATGCGAAATAACTTTTTTCCAAGCATATTTTTGGTCATGAGAGGTTGGATTTTTGGATTCAGCGGGTCGGAATACACCTAGAAACTCACCCATCAAAGTCCGATTTTGATTCTGAAAAAAAATATTTTCGATCATCTCTTTTTCGTACCATGTGAAAGAACTTTTTTCCAAGCATATTTTTTGTCATAAGAGGTTGGATTTTTGGATTCAGCGGGTTGAAATACACCTAGAAACTCACCCATTGAAGTCCGATTTCGATTCTGAAAAAAAATATTTTCGATCATCTCTTTTTCGTACCATGCGAAGTAACTTCTTTCCAGGTGTATTTTCGTGTAACAAAGGTTGGATTTTTGGATTCAGCGGGTCAAAATACACCTATAAACCCACCCATCAAAGTTCGATTCCCATTCTGGAGACAGATATTTTCGATCATCTCATTTTCGTACCATGCGAAATAACTTTTTTCCAAGCATATTTTTGCTCATCAAAGTTTGGATTTTCGGATTCAGCGTGTCGAAATACACCTAGAAAGTCACCCATCAAAGTCCGATTTTGATTCTGAAAAAAAATATTTTCGATCATCTCTTTTTCGTACCATGCGAAATAACTGTTTTCCATGCATGGTTTTGGTCATCATAGGTTGGATTTTCGGATTCAGCGGGTCGAAATACACCTAGAAAGTCACCCATTGAAGTCCGATTTTGATTCTGAAAAAAAATATTTTCGATCATCTCTTTTCCGTACCATGCGAAATAACTTCTTTCCAGGTGTATTTTCGTGTAACAAAGGTCGGGTTTTTGGATTCAGCGGGTCAAAATACACCTATAAACCCACCCATCAAAGTTCGATTTCGATTCTGGAGACAGATATTTTCGATCATCTCTTTTTCGTACCATGCGAAATAACTTTTTTCCAAGCATATTTTTGGTCATCAAAGGTTGGATTTTCGGATTCAGCGGGTCGAAATACACCTAGAAACTCAGCCATCAAATTCCGATTTTGATTCTGAAAAAAAATATTTTCGATCATTCCATCTTCGTACCATGCGAAATAACTTTCTTCCAAGCATATTTTTGGTCATCAAAGGTTGGATTTTCGGATTCAGCGGGTCGAAATACACCTAGAAAGTCACCCATCAAAGTCCGATTTCGATTCTGAAAAAAAATATTTTCGAACATCTCTTTTTCGTACCATGCGAAATAACTTCTTTCCAGGTATATTTTCGTGTAAGAAAGGTTGGATTTTTGGATTCAGCGGGTTGAAATACACCTATAAACCCACCCATCAAAGTTCGATTTCGATTCTGGAGACAGATATTTTCGATCATCTCTTTTTCGTACCATGCGAAATAACTTTTTTCCAAGCATATTTTTGGTCATCAAAGGTTGGATATTCGAATTCAGCGGGTCGGAATACACCTAGAAACTCGCCCATCAAAGTCCGATTTTGATTCTGAAAAAAAATATTTTCGATCATCCCTTCTTCGTACCATGCGAAATAACTTTCTTCCAAGCATATTTTTGGTCATATGAGTTCGGATTTTTGGATTCAACGGGTCGAAATACATCTAGAAACTCACCCATTGAAGTCCGATTTCGATTCTGAAAAAAAATATTTTCGATCATCTCTTTTTCGTACAATGCGAAATAACTTCTTTCCAGGTGTATTTTCGTGTAAGAAAGGTTGGATTTTTGAGTTCAGCGGGTCAAAATACACCTATAAACCCACCCATCAAAGTTCGATTTCGATTCTGGAGACAGATATTTTCGATCATCTCTTTTTCGTACCATGCGAAATAACTTTTTTCCAAGCATATTTTTGGTCATCAAAGGTTGGATATTCGAATTCAGCGGGTCGAAATACACCTAGAAACTCACCCATCAAAGTCCGATTTTGATTCTGAAAAAAAATATTTTCGATCATCCCTTCTTCGTACCATGCGAAATAACTTTCTTCCAAGCATATTTTTGGTCATATGAGTTCGGATTTTTGGATTCAACGGGTCGAAATACACCTAGAAACTCACCCATTAAAGTCCGATTTCGATTCTGAAAAAAAATATTTTCGATCATCTCTTTTTCGTACAATGCGAAATAACTTCTTTCCAGGTGTATTTTCGTGTAAGAAAGGTTGGATTTTTGGATTCAGCGGGTCAAAATACACCTATAAACCCACCCATCAAAGTTCGATTCCCATTCTGGAGACAGATATTTTCGATCATCTCTTTTTCGTACCATGCGAAATAACTTTTTTCCAAGCATATTTTCGGTCATCAAAGGTTGGATTTTCGGATTCAGCGGGTCGAAATACACCTAGAAACTCACCCATCAAAGTCCGATTTTGATTCTGAAAAAAAATATTTTCGATCATCTCTTTTTCGTACCATGCGAAATAACTGTTTTCCATGCATGGTTTTGGTCATCAAAGGTTGGATTTTCGGATTCAGCGGGTCGAAATACACCTAGAAACTCACCCATCAAAGTCCGATTTTGATTCTGAAAAAAAATATTTTCGATCATCTCTTTTCCGTACCATGCGAAATAACTTCTTTCCAGGTGTATTTTCGTGTAACAAAGGTTGGGTTTTTGGATTCAGCGGGTCAAAATACACCTATAAACCCACCCATCAAAGTTCGATTTCGCTTCTGGAGACAGATATTTTCGATCATCTCTTATTCGTACCATGCGAAATAACTTTTTTCCAAGCATATTTTTGGTCATCAAAGGTTGGATTTTCGGATTCAGCGGGTCGAAATACACCTAGAAACTCACACATCAAAGTCCGATTTTGATTCTGAAAAAAAATATTTTCGATCATCTCTTTTTCGTACCATGCGAAATAACTTTTTTCCAAGCATATTTTTGGTCATGAGAGGTTGGATTTTTGGATTCAGCGGGTCGAAATACACCTAGAAACTCACCCATCAAAGTCCGATTTTGATTCTGAAAAAAAATATTTTCGATCATCTCTTTTTCGTACCATGTGAAAGAACTTTTTTCCAAGCATATTTTTTGTCATAAGAGGTTGGATTTTTGGATTCAGCGGGTTGAAATACACCTAGAAACTCACCCATTAAAGTCCGATTTCGATTCTGAAAAAAAATATTTTCGATCATCTCTTTTTCGTACCATGCGAAATAACTTCTTTCCAGGTGTATTTTCGTGTAACAAAGGTTGGATTTTTGGATTCAGCGGGTCAAAATACACCTATAAACCCACCCATCAAAGTTCGATTCCCATTCTGGAGACAGATATTTTCGATCATCTCATTTTCGTACCATGCGAAATAACTTTTTTCCAAGCATATTTTTGCTCATCATAGTTTGGATTTTCGGATTCAGCGGGTCGAAATACACCTAGAAAGTCACCCATCAAAGTCCGATTTTGATTCTGAAAAAAAATATTTTCGATCATCTCTTTTTCGTACCATGCGAAATAACTGTTTTCCATGCATGGTTTTGGTCATCAAAGGTTGGATTTTCGGATTCAGCGGGTCGAAATACACCTAGAAAGTCACCCATTACAGTCCGATTTTGATTCTGAAAAAAAATATTTTCGATCATCTCTTTTCCGTACCATGCGAAATAACTTCTTTCCAGGTGTATTTTCGTGTAACAAAGGTCGGGTTTTTGGATTCAGCGGGTCAAAATACACCTATAAACCCACCCATCAAAGTTCGATTTCGATTCTGGAGACAGATATTTTCGATCATCTCTTTTTCGTACCATGCGAAATAACTTTTTTCCAAGCATATTTTTGGTCATCAAAGGTTGGATTTTCGGATTCAGCGGGTCGAAATACACCTAGAAACTCACCCATCAGAGTCCGATCTTGATTCTGAATAAAAATATTTTCGATCATCTCTTTTTCGTACCATGCGAAATAACTTTTTTCCAAGCATATTTTTGGTCATGAGAGGTTGGATTTTTGGATTCAGCGGGTCGAAATACACCTAGAAACTCACCCATCAAAGTCCGATTTTGATTCTGAAAAAAAATATTTTCGATCATCTCTTTTTCGTACCATGCGAAATAACTTTATTCCAAGCATATTTTTTGTCATAAGAGGTTGGATTTTCGGATTCAGCGGGTCAAAATACACCTATAAACCCACCCATCAAAGTTCGATTTCGATTCTGGAGACAGATATTTTCGATCATCTCTTTTTCGTACCATGCGAAATAACTTTTTTCCAAGCATATTTTTGGTCATCAAAGGTTGGATATTCGAATTCAGCGGGTCGAAATACACCTAGAAACTCACGCATCAAAGTCCGATTTTGATTCTGAAAAAAAATATTTTCGATCATTCCTTCTTCGTACCATGCGAAATAACTTTATTCCAAGCATATTTTTGGTCATATGAGTTCGGATTTTTGGAATCAACGGGTCGAAATACACCTAGAAACTCACCCATTAAAGTCCGATTCCGATTCTGAAAAAAAATATTTTCGATCATCTCTTTTTCGTACAATGCGAAATAACTTCTTTCCAGGTGTATTTTCGTGTGAGAAAGGTTGGATTTTTGGATTCAGCGGGTCAAAATACACCTATAAACCCACCCATCAAAGTTCGATTTCGATTCTGGAGACAGATATTTTCGATCATCTCTTTTTCGTACCATGCGAAATAACTTTTTTCCAAGCATATTTTTGGTGATCAAAGGTTGGATTTTCGGATTCAGCGGGTCGAAATACACCTAGAAACTCACCCATCAAAGTCCGATTTTAATTCTGAAAAAAAATATTTTCGATCATCTCTTTTTCGTACCGTGCGAAATAACTGTTTTCCATGCATGGTTTTGGTCATCAAAGGTTGGATTTTCGGATTCAGCGGGTCGAAATACACCTAGAAACTCACCCATCAAAGTCCGATTTCGATTCTGAAAAAAAATATTTTCGATCATCTCTTTTCCGTACCATGCGAAATAACTTCTTTCCAGGTGTATTTTCGTGTAACAAAGGTTGGGTTTTTGGATTCAGCGGGTCAAAATACACCTATCAACCCACCCATCAAAGTTCGATTTCGCTTCTGGAGACAGATATTTTCGATCATCTCTTTTTCGTACCATGCGAAATAACTTTTTTCCAAGCATATTTTTCGTCATAAGAGGTTGGATTTCTGGATTCAGCGGGTTGAAATACACCTAGAAACTCACCCATGAAAGTCCGATTTCGATTCTGAAAAAAAATATTTTCGATCATCTCTTTTTCGTACCATGCGAAATAACTTTTTTCCAAGCATATTTTTGGTCATCCAAGGTTGGATTTTCGGATTCAGCGGGTCGAAATACACCTAGAAACTCACCCATCAAAGTCCGATCTTGATTCTGAAAAAAAATATTTTCGATCATCTCTTTTTCGTACCATGCGAAATAACTTTTTTCCAAGCATATTTTTGGTCATGAGAGGTTGGATTTTTGGATCCAGCCGGTCGAAATACACCTAGAAACTCACCCATCAAAGTCCGATTTTGATTCTGAAAAAAAATATTTTCGATCATCTCTTTTTCGTACCATGCGAAATAACTTTTTTCCAAGCATATTTTTGCTCATCAAAGTTTGGATTTTCGGATTCAGCGGGTCGAAATACACCTAGAAAGTCACCCATCAAAGTCCGATTTTGATTCTGAAAAAATATATTTTCGATCATCTCTTTTCCGTACCATGCGAAATAACTTCTTTCCAGGTGTATTTTCGTGTAACAAAGGTTGGGTTTTTGGATTCAGCGGGTCAAAATACACCTATGAACCCACCCATCAAAGTTCGATTTCGCTTCTGGAGACAGATATTTTCGATCATCTCTTTTAAGTACCATGCGAAATAACTTTTTTCCAAGCATATTTTTGGCCATCAAAGGTTGGATTTTCGGATTCAGCGGGTCGAAATACACCTAGAAACTCACCCATCAAAGTCCGATTTTGATTCTGAAAAAAAATATTTTCGATCATCTCTTTTTCGTACCATGCGAAATAACTTTTTTCCAAGCATATTTTTGGTCATCAAAGGTTGGATTTTCGGATTCAGCGGGTCGAAATACACCTAGAAACTCACCCATCAAAGTCCGATTTTGATTCTGAAAAAAAATATTTTCGATCATCTCTTTTTCGTACCATGCGAAATAACTGTTTTCCATGCATGGTTTTGGTCATCAAAGGTTGGATTTTCGGATTCAGCGGGTCGAAATACACCTAGAAACTCGCCCATCAAAGTCCGATTTTGATTCTGAAAAAAAATATTTTCGATCATCTCTTTTCCGTACCATGCGAAATAACTTCTTTCCAGGTGTATTTTCGTGTAACAAAGGTTGGGTTTTTGGATTCAGCGGGTCAAAATACACCTATAAACCCACCCATCAAAGTTCGATTTCGCTTCTGGAGACAGATATTTTCGATCATCTCTTTTTCGTACCATGCGAAATAACTTTTTTCCAAGCATATTTTTGGTCATCAAAGGTTGGATTTTCGGATTCAGCGGGTCGAAATACACCTAGAAACTCACCCATCAAAGTCCGATTTTGATTCTGAAAAAAAATATTTTCGATCATCTCTTTTTCGTACCATGCGAAATAACTGTTTTCCATGCATGGTTTTGGTCATCAAAGGTTGGATTTTCGGATTCAGCGGGTCGAAATACACCTAGAAAGTCACCCATTAAAGTCCGATTTTGATTCTGAAAAAAAATATTTTCGATCATCTCTTTTCCGTACCATGCGAAATAACTTCTTTCCAGGTGTATTTTCGTGTAACAAAGGTCGGGTTTTTGGATTCAGCGGGTCAAAATACACCTATAAACCCACCCATCAAAGTTCGATTTCGATTCTGGAGACAGATATTTTCGATCATCTCTTTTTCGTACCATGCGAAATAACTTTTTTCCAAGCATATTTTTGGTCATCAAAGGTTGGATTTTCGGATTCAGCGGGTCGAAATACACCTAGAAACTCACCCATCAGAGTCCGATCTTGATTCTGAAAAAAAATATTTTCGATCATCTCTTTTTCGTACCATGCGAAATAACTTTTTTCCAAGCATATTTTTGGTCATGAGAGGTTGGATTTTTGGATTCAGCGGGTCGAAATACACCTAGAAACTCACCCATCAAAGTCCGATTTTGATTCTGAAAAAAAATATTTTCGATCATCTCTTTTTCGTACCATGCGAAATAACTTTATTCCAAGCATATTTTTTGTCATAAGAGGTTGGATTTTCGGATTCAGCGGGTCAAAATACACCTATAAACCCACCCATCAAAGTTCGATTTCGATTCTGGAGACAGATATTTTCGATCATCTCTTTTTCGTACCATGCGAAATAACTTTTTTCCAAGCATATTTTTGGTCATCAAAGGTTGGATATTCGAATTCAGCGGGTCGAAATACACCTAGAAACTCACGCATCAAAGTCCGATTTTGATTCTGAAAAAAAATATTTTCGATCATTCCTTCTTCGTACCATGCGAAATAACTTTATTCCAAGCATATTTTTGGTCATATGAGTTCGGATTTTTGGAATCAACGGGTCGAAATACACCTAGAAACTCACCCATTAAAGTCCGATTCCGATTCTGAAAAAAAATATTTTCGATCATCTCTTTTTCGTACAATGCGAAATAACTTCTTTCCAGGTGTATTTTCGTGTGAGAAAGGTTGGATTTTTGGATTCAGCGGGTCAAAATACACCTATAAACCCACCCATCAAAGTTCGATTTCGATTCTGGAGACAGATATTTTCGATCATCTCTTTTTCGTACCATGCGAAATAACTTTTTTCCAAGCATATTTTTGGTGATCAAAGGTTGGATTTTCGGATTCAGCGGGTCGAAATACACCTAGAAACTCACCCATCAAAGTCCGATTTTAATTCTGAAAAAAAATATTTTCGATCATCTCTTTTTCGTACCGTGCGAAATAACTGTTTTCCATGCATGGTTTTGGTCATCAAAGGTTGGATTTTCGGATTCAGCGGGTCGAAATACACCTAGAAACTCACCCATCAAAGTCCGATTTCGATTCTGAAAAAAAATATTTTCGATCATCTCTTTTCCGTACCATGCGAAATAACTTCTTTCCAGGTGTATTTTCGTGTAACAAAGGTTGGGTTTTTGGATTCAGCGGGTCAAAATACACCTATCAACCCACCCATCAAAGTTCGATTTCGCTTCTGGAGACAGATATTTTCGATCATCTCTTTTTCGTACCATGCGAAATAACTTTTTTCCAAGCATATTTTTCGTCATAAGAGGTTGGATTTCTGGATTCAGCGGGTTGAAATACACCTAGAAACTCACCCATGAAAGTCCGATTTCGATTCTGAAAAAAAATATTTTCGATCATCTCTTTTTCGTACCATGCGAAATAACTTTTTTCCAAGCATATTTTTGGTCATCAAAGGTTGGATTTTCGGATTCAGCGGGTCGAAATACACCTAGAAACTCACCCATCAAAGTCCGATCTTGATTCTGAAAAAAAATATTTTCGATCATCTCTTTTTCGTACCATGCGAAATAACTTTTTTCCAAGCATATTTTTGGTCATGAGAGGTTGGATTTTTGGATCCAGCCGGTCGAAATACACCTAGAAACTCACCCATCAAAGTCCGATTTTGATTCTGAAAAAAAATATTTTCGATCATCTCTTTTTCGTACCATGCGAAATAACTTTTTTCCAAGCATATTTTTGCTCATCAAAGTTTGGATTTTCGGATTCAGCGGGTCGAAATACACCTAGAAAGTCACCCATCAAAGTCCGATTTTGATTCTGAAAAAAAATATTTTCGATCATCTCTTTTTCGTACCATGCGAAATAACTTTTTTCCAAGCATATTTTTGGTCATGAGAGGTTGGATTTTTGGATTCAGCGGGTCAAAATACACCTATAAACCCACCCATCAAAGTTCGATTTCGATTCTGGAGACAGATATTTCCGATCATCTCTTTTTCGTACCATGCGAAATAACTTTTTTCCAAGCATATTTTTGGTCATCAAAGGTTGGATTTTCGGATTCAGCGGGTCGAAATACACCTAGAAACTCACCCATCAAAGTCCGATTTTGATTCTGAAAAAAAATATTTTCGATCATCTCTTTTTCGTACCATGCGAAATAACTGTTTTCCATGCATGGTTTTGGTCATCAAAGGTTGGATTTTCGGATTCAGCGGGTCGAAATACACCTAGAAACTCGCCCATCAAAGTCCGATTTTGATTCTGAAAAAAAATATTTTCGATCATCTCTTTTCCGTACCATGCGAAATAACTTCTTTCCAGGTGTATTTTCGTGTAACAAAGGTTGGGTTTTTGGATTCAGCGGGTCAAAATACACCTATAAACCCACCCATCAAAGTTCGATTTCGCTTCTGGAGACAGATATTTTCGATCATCTCTTTTTCGTACCATGCGAAATAACTTTTTTCCAAGCATATTTTTGGTCATCAAAGGTTGGATTTTCGGATTCAGCGGGTCGAAATACACCTAGAAACTCACCCATCAAAGTCCGATTTTGATTCTGAAAAAAAATATTTTCGATCATCTCTTTTTCGTACCATGCGAAATAACTTTTTTCCAAGCATATTTTTGGTCATGAGAGGTTGGATTTTTGGATTCAGCGGGTCGGAATACACCTAGAAACTTACCCATCAAAGTCCGATTTTGATTCTGAAAAAAAATATTTTCGATCATCTCTTTTTCGTACCATGTGAAAGAACTTTTTTCCAAGCATATTTTTTGTCATAAGAGGTTGGATTTTTGGATTCAGCGGGTTGAAATACACCTAGAAACTCACCCATTAAAGTCCGATTTCGATTCTGAAAAAAAATATTTTCGATCATCTCTTTTTCGTACCATGCGAAATAACTTCTTTCCAGGTGTATTTTCGTGTAACAAAGGTTGGATTTTTGGATTCAGCGGGTCAAAATACACCTATAAACCCACCCATCAAAGTTCGATTCCCATTCTGGAGACAGATATTTTCGATCATCTCATTTTCGTACCATGCGAAATAACTTTTTTCCAAGCATATTTTTGCTCATCAAAGTTTGGATTTTCGGATTCAGCGGGTCGAAATACACCTAGAAAGTCACCCATCAAAGTCCGATTTTGATTCTGAAACAAAATATTTTCGATCATCTCTTTTTCGTACCATGCGAAATAACTGTTTTCCATGCATGGTTTTGGTCATCAAAGGTTGGATTTTCGGATTCAGCGGGTCGAAATACACCTAGAAAGTCACCCATTAAAGTCCGATTTTGATTCTGAAAAAAAATATTTTCGATCATCTCTTTTTCGTACCATGCGAAATAACTTTTTTCCAAGCATATTTTTGGTCATACGAGGTTGGATTTTTGTATTCAGCGGGTTGAAATACACCTAGAATATCACCCATTAAAGTCCGATTTCGATTCTGAAAAAAAATATTTTCGATCATCTCTTTTTCGTACCATGCGAAATAACTTCTTTCCAGGTGTATTTTCGTGTAACAAAGGTTGGATTTTTGGATTCAGCGGGTCAAAATACACCTATAAACCCACCCATCAAAGTTCGATTCCCATTCTGGAGACAGATATTTTCGATCATCTCTTTTTCGTACCATGCGAAATAACTTTTTTCCAAGCATATTTTTGGTCATCAACGGTTGGATTTTCGGATTCAGCGGGTCGAAATACACCTAGAAACTCACCCATCAAAGTCCGATTTTGATTCTGAAAAAAAATATTTTCGATCATCTCTTTTTCGTACCATGCGAAATAACTTTTCTCCAAGCATATTTTTGGTCATCAAAGGTTGGATTTTCGGATTCAGCGGGTCGAAATACACCTAGAAACTCACCCATCAAAGTCCGATTTTGATTCTGAAAAAAAATATTTTCGATCATCTCTTTTTCGTACCATGCGAAATAACTTTTTTCCAAGCATATTTTTGGTGATGAGAGGTTGGATTTTTGGATTCAGCGGATCGAAATACACCTAGAAACTCACCCATCAAAGTCCGATTTTGATTCTGAAAAAAAATATTTTCGATCATCTCTTTTTCGTACCATGCGAAATAACTTTTTTCCAAGCATATTTTTGGGCATAAGAGGTTGGATTTTTGGATTCAGCGGGTCAAAATACACCTATAAACCCACCCATCAACGTTCGATTTCGATTCTGGAGACAGATATTTTCGATCATCTCTTTTTCGTACCATGCGAAATAACTTTTTTCCAAGCATATTTTTGGTCATCAAAGGTTGGATATTCGAATTCAGCGGGTCGAAATACACCTAGAAACTCACCCACCAAAGTCCGATTTTGATTCTGAAAAAAAATATTTTCGATCATCCCTTCTTCGTACCATGCGAAATAACTTTTTTCCAAGCATATTTTTGGTCATAAGAGGTTGGATTTTTGGATTCAGCGGGTTGAAATACACCTAGAAATTCACCCATTAAAGTCCGATTTCGATTCGGAAACAAAATATTTTCGATCATCTCTTTTTCGAACCATGCGAAATAACTTCTTTCCAGGTGTATTTTCGTGTAACAAAGGTTGGATTTTTGGATTCAGCGGGTCAAAATACACCTATGAACCCACCCATCAAAGTTCGATTTCGCTTCTGGAGACAGATATTTTCGATCATCTCTTTTAAGTACCATGCGAAATAACTTTTTTCCAAGCATATTTTTGGCCATCAAAGGTTGGATTTTCGGATTCAGCGGGTCGAAATACACCTAGAAACTCACCCATCAAAGTCCGATTTTGATTCTGAAAAAAAATATTTTCGATCATCTCTTTTTCGTACCATGCGAAATAACTTTTTTCCAAGCATATTTTTGGTCATGAGAGGTTGGATTTTTGGATTCAGCGGGTCAAAATACACCTATAAACCCACCCATCAAAGTTCGATTTCGATTCTGGAGACAGATATTTTCGATCATCTCTTTTTCGTACCATGCGAAATAACTTTTTTCCAAGCATATTTTTGGTCATCAAAGGTTGGATTTTCGGATTCAGCGGGTCGAAATACACCTAGAAACTCACCCATCAAAGTCCGATTTTGATTCTGAAAAAAAATATTTTCGATCATCTCTTTTTCGTACCATGCGAAATAACTGTTTTCCATGCATGGTTTTGGTCATCAAAGGTTGGATTTTCGGATTCAGCGGGTCGAAATACACCTAGAAACTCGCCCATCAAAGTCCGATTTTGATTCTGAAAAAAAATATTTTCGATCATCTCTTTTCCGTACCATGCGAAATAACTTCTTTCCAGGTGTATTTTCGTGTAACAAAGGTTGGGTTTTTGGATTCAGCGGGTCAAAATACACCTATAAACCCACCCATCAAAGTTCGATTTCGCTTCTGGAGACAGATATTTTCGATCATCTCTTTTTCGTACCATGCGAAATAACTTTTTTCCAAGCATATTTTTGGTCATCAAAGGTTGGATTTTCGGATTCAGCGGGTCGAAATACACCTAGAAACTCACCCATCAAAGTCCGATTTTGATTCTGAAAAAAAATATTTTCGATCATCTCTTTTTCGTACCATGCGAAATAACTTTTTTCCAAGCATATTTTTGGTCATGAGAGGTTGGATTTTTGGATTCAGCGGGTCGAAATACACCTAGAAACTCACCCATCAAAGTCCGATTTTGATTCTGAAAAAAAATATTTTCGATCATCTCTTTTTCGTACCATGTGAAAGAACTTTTTTCCAAGCATATTTTTTGTCATAAGAGGTTGGATTTTTGGATTCAGCGGGTTGAAATACACCTAGAAACTCACCCATTAAAGTCCGATTTCGATTCTGAAAAAAAATATTTTCGATCATCTCTTTTTCGTACCATGCGAAATAACTTCTTTCCAGGTGTATTTTCGTGTAACAAAGGTTGGATTTTTGGATTCAGCGGGTCAAAATACACCTATAAACCCACCCATCAAAGTTCGATTCCCATTCTGGAGACAGATATTTTCGATCATCTCATTTTCGTACCATGCGAAATAACTTTTTTCCAAGCATATTTTTGCTCATCAAAGTTTGGATTTTCGGATTCAGCGGGTCGAAATACACCTAGAAAGTCACCCATCAAAGTCCGATTTTGATTCTGAAACAAAATATTTTCGATCATCTCTTTTTCGTACCATGCGAAATAACTGTTTTCCATGCATGGTTTTGGTCATCAAAGGTTGGATTTTCGGATTCAGCGGGTCGAAATACACCTAGAAAGTCACCCATTAAAGTCCGATTTTGATTCTGAAAAAAAATATTTTCGATCATCTCTTTTTCGTACCATGCGAAATAACTTTATTCCAAGCATATTTTTTGTCATAAGAGGTTGGATTTTCGGATTCAGCGGGTCAAAATACACCTATAAACCCACCCATCAAAGTTCGATTTCGATTCTGGAGACAGATATTTTCGATCATCTCTTTTTCGTACCATGCGAAATAACTTTTTTCCAAGCATATTTTTGGTCATCAAAGGTTGGATATTCGAATTCAGCGGGTCGAAATACACCTAGAAACTCACGCATCAAAGTCCGATTTTGATTCTGAAAAAAAATATTTTCGATCATTCCTTCTTCGTACCATGCGAAATAACTTTATTCCAAGCATATTTTTGGTCATATGAGTTCGGATTTTTGGAATCAACGGGTCGAAATACACCTAGAAACTCACCCATTAAAGTCCGATTCCGATTCTGAAAAAAAATATTTTCGATCATCTCTTTTTCGTACAATGCGAAATAACTTCTTTCCAGGTGTATTTTCGTGTGAGAAAGGTTGGATTTTTGGATTCAGCGGGTCAAAATACACCTATAAACCCACCCATCAAAGTTCGATTTCGATTCTGGAGACAGATATTTTCGATCATCTCTTTTTCGTACCATGCGAAATAACTTTTTTCCAAGCATATTTTTGGTGATCAAAGGTTGGATTTTCGGATTCAGCGGGTCGAAATACACCTAGAAACTCACCCATCAAAGTCCGATTTTAATTCTGAAAAAAAATATTTTCGATCATCTCTTTTTCGTACCGTGCGAAATAACTGTTTTCCATGCATGGTTTTGGTCATCAAAGGTTGGATTTTCGGATTCAGCGGGTCGAAATACACCTAGAAACTCACCCATCAAAGTCCGATTTCGATTCTGAAAAAAAATATTTTCGATCATCTCTTTTCCGTACCATGCGAAATAACTTCTTTCCAGGTGTATTTTCGTGTAACAAAGGTTGGGTTTTTGGATTCAGCGGGTCAAAATACACCTATCAACCCACCCATCAAAGTTCGATTTCGCTTCTGGAGACAGATATTTTCGATCATCTCTTTTTCGTACCATGCGAAATAACTTTTTTCCAAGCATATTTTTCGTCATAAGAGGTTGGATTTCTGGATTCAGCGGGTTGAAATACACCTAGAAACTCACCCATGAAAGTCCGATTTCGATTCTGAAAAAAAATATTTTCGATCATCTCTTTTTCGTACCATGCGAAATAACTTTTTTCCAAGCATATTTTTGGTCATCAAAGGTTGGATTTTCGGATTCAGCGGGTCGAAATACACCTAG
This sequence comes from Phymatocera aterrima, assembly GCA_963170745.1. Taxonomy (NCBI): domain Eukaryota; kingdom Metazoa; phylum Arthropoda; class Insecta; order Hymenoptera; family Tenthredinidae; genus Phymatocera; species Phymatocera aterrima. The sequence continues at coordinate 73,674 of CAUJGY010000144.1, read as the reverse complement.
AAACTCACCCATCAAAGTCCGATCTTGATTCTGAAAAAAAATATTTTCGATCATCTCTTTTTCGTACCATGCGAAATAACTTTTTTCCAAGCATATTTTTGGTCATGAGAGGTTGGATTTTTGGATCCAGCCGGTCGAAATACACCTAGAAACTCACCCATCAAAGTCCGATTTTGATTCTGAAAAAAAATATTTTCGATCATCTCTTTTTCGTACCATGCGAAATAACTTTTTTCCAAGCATATTTTTGCTCATCAAAGTTTGGATTTTCGGATTCAGCGGGTCGAAATACACCTAGAAAGTCACCCATCAAAGTCCGATTTTGATTCTGAAAAAAAATATTTTCGATCATCTCTTTTTCGTACCATGCGAAATAACTTTTTTCCAAGCATATTTTTGGTCATGAGAGGTTGGATTTTTGGATTCAGCGGGTCAAAATACACCTATAAACCCACCCATCAAAGTTCGATTTCGATTCTGGAGACAGATATTTCCGATCATCTCTTTTTCGTACCATGCGAAATAACTTTTTTCCAAGCATATTTTTGGTCATCAAAGGTTGGATTTTCGGATTCAGCGGGTCGAAATACACCTAGAAACTCACCCATCAAAGTCCGATTTTGATTCTGAAAAAAAATATTTTCGATCATCTCTTTTTCGTACCATGCGAAATAACTGTTTTCCATGCATGGTTTTGGTCATCAAAGGTTGGATTTTCGGATTCAGCGGGTCGAAATACACCTAGAAACTCGCCCATCAAAGTCCGATTTTGATTCTGAAAAAAAATATTTTCGATCATCTCTTTTCCGTACCATGCGAAATAACTTCTTTCCAGGTGTATTTTCGTGTAACAAAGGTTGGGTTTTTGGATTCAGCGGGTCAAAATACACCTATAAACCCACCCATCAAAGTTCGATTTCGCTTCTGGAGACAGATATTTTCGATCATCTCTTTTTCGTACCATGCGAAATAACTTTTTTCCAAGCATATTTTTGGTCATCAAAGGTTGGATTTTCGGATTCAGCGGGTCGAAATACACCTAGAAACTCACCCATCAAAGTCCGATTTTGATTCTGAAAAAAAATATTTTCGATCATCTCTTTTTCGTACCATGCGAAATAACTTTTTTCCAAGCATATTTTTGGTCATGAGAGGTTGGATTTTTGGATTCAGCGGGTCGGAATACACCTAGAAACTTACCCATCAAAGTCCGATTTTGATTCTGAAAAAAAATATTTTCGATCATCTCTTTTTCGTACCATGTGAAAGAACTTTTTTCCAAGCATATTTTTTGTCATAAGAGGTTGGATTTTTGGATTCAGCGGGTTGAAATACACCTAGAAACTCACCCATTAAAGTCCGATTTCGATTCTGAAAAAAAATATTTTCGATCATCTCTTTTTCGTACCATGCGAAATAACTTCTTTCCAGGTGTATTTTCGTGTAACAAAGGTTGGATTTTTGGATTCAGCGGGTCAAAATACACCTATAAACCCACCCATCAAAGTTCGATTCCCATTCTGGAGACAGATATTTTCGATCATCTCATTTTCGTACCATGCGAAATAACTTTTTTCCAAGCATATTTTTGCTCATCAAAGTTTGGATTTTCGGATTCAGCGGGTCGAAATACACCTAGAAAGTCACCCATCAAAGTCCGATTTTGATTCTGAAACAAAATATTTTCGATCATCTCTTTTTCGTACCATGCGAAATAACTGTTTTCCATGCATGGTTTTGGTCATCAAAGGTTGGATTTTCGGATTCAGCGGGTCGAAATACACCTAGAAAGTCACCCATTAAAGTCCGATTTTGATTCTGAAAAAAAATATTTTCGATCATCTCTTTTTCGTACCATGCGAAATAACTTTTTTCCAAGCATATTTTTGGTCATACGAGGTTGGATTTTTGTATTCAGCGGGTTGAAATACACCTAGAATATCACCCATTAAAGTCCGATTTCGATTCTGAAAAAAAATATTTTCGATCATCTCTTTTTCGTACCATGCGAAATAACTTCTTTCCAGGTGTATTTTCGTGTAACAAAGGTTGGATTTTTGGATTCAGCGGGTCAAAATACACCTATAAACCCACCCATCAAAGTTCGATTCCCATTCTGGAGACAGATATTTTCGATCATCTCTTTTTCGTACCATGCGAAATAACTTTTTTCCAAGCATATTTTTGGTCATCAACGGTTGGATTTTCGGATTCAGCGGGTCGAAATACACCTAGAAACTCACCCATCAAAGTCCGATTTTGATTCTGAAAAAAAATATTTTCGATCATCTCTTTTTCGTACCATGCGAAATAACTTTTCTCCAAGCATATTTTTGGTCATCAAAGGTTGGATTTTCGGATTCAGCGGGTCGAAATACACCTAGAAACTCACCCATCAAAGTCCGATTTTGATTCTGAAAGAAAATATTTTTGATCATCTCTTTTTCGTACCATGCGAAATAACTTTTTTCCAAGCATATTTTTGGTGATGAGAGGTTGGATTTTTGGATTCAGCGGATCGAAATACACCTAGAAACTCACCCATCAAAGTCCGATTTTGATTCTGAAAAAAAATATTTTCGATCATCTCTTTTTCGTACCATGCGAAATAACTTTTTTCCAAGCATATTTTTTGGCATAAGAGGTTGGATTTTTGGATTCAGCGGGTCAAAATACACCTATAAACCCACCCATCAACGTTCGATTTCGATTCTGGAGACAGATATTTTCGATCATCTCTTTTTCGTACCATGCGAAATAACTTTTTTCCAAGCATATTTTTGGTCATCAAAGGTTGGATATTCGAATTCAGCGGGTCGAAATACACCTAGAAACTCACCCACCAAAGTCCGATTTTGATTCTGAAAAAAAATATTTTCGATCATCCCTTCTTCGTACCATGCGAAATAACTTTTTTCCAAGCATATTTTTGGTCATAAGAGGTTGGATTTTTGGATTCAGCGGGTTGAAATACACCTAGAAATTCACCCATTAAAGTCCGATTTCGATTCTGAAACAAAATATTTTCGATCATCTCTTTTTCGAACCATGCGAAATAACTTCTTTCCAGGTGTATTTTCGTGTAACAAAGGTTGGATTTTTGGATTCAGCGGGTCAAAATACACCTATGAACCCACCCATCAAAGTTCGATTTCGCTTCTGGAGACAGATATTTTCGATCATCTCTTTTAAGTACCATGCGAAATAACTTTTTTCCAAGCATATTTTTGGCCATCAAAGGTTGGATTTTCGGATTCAGCGGGTCGAAATACACCTAGAAACTCACCCATCAAAGTCCGATTTTGATTCTGAAAAAAAATATTTTCGATCATCTCTTTTTCGTACCATGCGAAATAACTTTTTTCCAAGCATATTTTTGGTCATGAGAGGTTGGATTTTTGGATTCAGCGGGTCAAAATACACCTATAAACCCACCCATCAAAGTTCGATTTCGATTCTGGAGACAGATATTTTCGATCATCTCTTTTTCGTACCATGCGAAATAACTTTTTTCCAAGCATATTTTTGGTCATCAAAGGTTGGATTTTCGGATTCAGCGGGTCGAAATACACCTAGAAACTCACCCATCAAAGTCCGATTTTGATTCTGAAAAAAAATATTTTCGATCATCTCTTTTTCGTACCATGCGAAATAACTGTTTTCCATGCATGGTTTTGGTCATCAAAGGTTGGATTTTCGGATTCAGCGGGTCGAAATACACCTAGAAACTCGCCCATCAAAGTCCGATTTTGATTCTGAAAAAAAATATTTTCGATCATCTCTTTTCCGTACCATGCGAAATAACTTCTTTCCAGGTGTATTTTCGTGTAACAAAGGTTGGGTTTTTGGATTCAGCGGGTCAAAATACACCTATAAACCCACCCATCAAAGTTCGATTTCGCTTCTGGAGACAGATATTTTCGATCATCTCTTTTTCGTACCATGCGAAATAACTTTTTTCCAAGCATATTTTTGGTCATCAAAGGTTGGATTTTCGGATTCAGCGGGTCGAAATACACCTAGAAACTCACCCATCAAAGTCCGATTTTGATTCTGAAAAAAAATATTTTCGATCATCTCTTTTTCGTACCATGCGAAATAACTTTTTTCCAAGCATATTTTTGGTCATGAGAGGTTGGATTTTTGGATTCAGCGGGTCGAAATACACCTAGAAACTCACCCATCAAAGTCCGATTTTGATTCTGAAAAAAAATATTTTCGATCATCTCTTTTTCGTACCATGTGAAAGAACTTTTTTCCAAGCATATTTTTTGTCATAAGAGGTTGGATTTTTGGATTCAGCGGGTTGAAATACACCTAGAAACTCACCCATTAAAGTCCGATTTCGATTCTGAAAAAAAATATTTTCGATCATCTCTTTTTCGTACCATGCGAAATAACTTCTTTCCAGGTGTATTTTCGTGTAACAAAGGTTGGATTTTTGGATTCAGCGGGTCAAAATACACCTATAAACCCACCCATCAAAGTTCGATTCCCATTCTGGAGACAGATATTTTCGATCATCTCATTTTCGTACCATGCGAAATAACTTTTTTCCAAGCATATTTTTGCTCATCAAAGTTTGGATTTTCGGATTCAGCGGATCGAAATACACCTAGAAAGTCACCACCAAAGTCCGATTTTGATTCTGAACCAAAATATTTTCGATCATCTCTTTTTCGTACCATGCGAAATAACTGTTTTCCATGCATGGTTTTGGTCATCAAAGGTTGGATTTTCGGATTCAGCGGGTCGAAATACACCTAGAAAGTCACCCATTAAAGTCCGATTTTGATTCTGAAAAAAAATATTTTCGATCATCTCTTTTTCGTACCATGCGAAATAACTTTTTTCCAAGCATATTTTTGGTCATACGAGGTTGGATTTTTGTATTCAGCGGGTTGAAATACACCTAGAATATCACCCATTAAAGTCCGATTTCGATTCTGAAAAAAAATATTTTCGATCATCTCTTTTTCGTACCATGCGAAATAACTTCTTTCCAGGTGTATTTTCGTGTAACAAAGGTTGGATTTTTGGATTCAGCGGGTCAAAATGCACCTATAAACCCACCCATCAAAGTTCGATTCCCATTCTGGAGACAGATATTTTCGATCATCTCTTTTTCGTACCATGCGAAATAACTTTTTTCCAAGCATATTTTTGGTCATCAACGGTTGGATTTTCGGATTCAGCGGGTCGAAATACACCTAGAAACTCACCCATCAAAGTCCGATTTTGATTCTGAAAAAAAATATTTTCGATCATCTCTTTTTCGTACCATGCGAAATAACTTTTCTCCAAGCATATTTTTGGTCATCAAAGGTTGGATTTTCGGATTCAGCGGGTCGAAATACACCTAGAAACTCACCCATCAAAGTCCGATTTTGATTCTGAAAAAAAATATTTTCGATCATCTCTTTTTCGTACCATGCGAAATAACTTTTTTCCAAGCATATTTTTGGTGATGAGAGGTTGGATTTTTGGATTCAGCGGATCGAAATACACCTAGAAACTCACCCATCAAAGTCCGATTTTGATTCTGAAAAAAAATATTTTCGATCATCTCTTTTTCGTACCATGCGAAATAACTTTTTTCCAAGCATATTTTTTGGCATAAGAGGTTGGATTTTTGGATTCAGCGGGTCAAAATACACCTATAAACCCACCCATCAACGTTCGATTTCGATTCTGGAGACAGATATTTTCGATCATCTCTTTTTCGTACCATGCGAAATAACTTTTTTCCAAGCATATTTTTGGTCATCAAAGGTTGGATATTCGAATTCAGCGGGTCGAAATACACCTAGAAACTCACCCACCAAAGTCCGATTTTGATTCTGAAAAAAAATATTTTCGATCATCCCTTCTTCGTACCATGCGAAATAACTTTTTTCCAAGCATATTTTTGGTCATAAGAGGTTGGATTTTTGGATTCAGCGGGTTGAAATACACCTAGAAATTCACCCATTGAAGTCCGATTTCGATTCTGAAACAAAATATTTTCGATCATCTCTTTTTCGAACCATGCGAAATAACTTCTTTCCAGGTGTATTTTCGTGTAACAAAGGTTTGATTTTTGGATTCAGCGGGTCAAAATACACCTATGAACCCACCCATCAAAGTTCGATTTCGCTTCTGGAGACAGATATTTTCGATCATCTCTTTTAAGTACCATGCGAAATAACTTTTTTCCAAGCATATTTTTGGCCATCAAAGGTTGGATTTTCGGATTCAGCGGGTCGAAATACACCTAGAAACTCACCCATCAAAGTCCGATTTTGATTCTGAAAAAAAATATTTTCGATCATCTCTTTTTCGTACCATGCGAAATAACTTTTTTCCAAGCATATTTTTGGTCATGAGAGGTTGGATTTTTGGATTCAGCGGGTCAAAATACACCTATAAACCCACCCATCAAAGTTCGATTTCGATTCTGGAGACAGATATTTTCGATCATCTCTTTTTCGTACCATGCGAAATAACTTTTTTCCAAGCATATTTTTGGTCATCAAAGGTTGGATTTTCGGATTCAGCGGGTCGAAATACACCTAGAAACTCACCCATCAAAGTCCGATTTTGATTCTGAAAAAAAATATTTTCGATCATCTCTTTTTCGTACCATGCGAAATAACTGTTTTCCATGCATGGTTTTGGTCATCAAAGGTTGGATTTTCGGATTCAGCGGGTCGAAATACACCTAGAAACTCGCCCATCAAAGTCCGATTTTGATTCTGAAAAAAAAATATTTTCGATCATCTCTTTTCCGTACCATGCGAAATAACTTCTTTCCAGGTGTATTTTCGTGTAACAAAGGTTGGGTTTTTGGATTCAGCGGGTCAAAATACACCTATAAACCCACCCATCAAAGTTCGATTCCCATTCTGGAGACAGATATTTTCGATCATCTCATTTTCGTACCATGCGAAATAACTTTTTTCCAAGCATATTTTTGCTCATCAAAGTTTGGATTTTCGGATTCAGCGGATCGAAATACACCTAGAAAGTCACCACCAAAGTCCGATTTTGATTCTGAACCAAAATATTTTCGATCATCTCTTTTTCGTACCATGCGAAATAACTGTTTTCCATGCATGGTTTTGGTCATCAAAGGTTGGATTTTCGGATTCAGCGGGTCGAAATACACCTAGAAAGTCACCCATTAAAGTCCGATTTTGATTCTGAAAAAAAATATTTTCGATCATCTCTTTTTCGTACCATGCGAAATAACTTTTTTCCAAGCATATTTTTGGTCATACGAGGTTGGATTTTTGTATTCAGCGGGTTGAAATACACCTAGAATATCACCCATTAAAGTCCGATTTCGATTCTGAAAAAAAATATTTTCGATCATCTCTTTTTCGTACCATGCGAAATAACTTCTTTCCAGGTGTATTTTCGTGTAACAAAGGTTGGATTTTTGGATTCAGCGGGTCAAAATGCACCTATAAACCCACCCATCAAAGTTCGATTTCGCTTCTGGAGACAGATATTTTCGATCATCTCTTTTAAGTACCATGCGAAATAACTTTTTTCCAAGCATATTTTTGGCCATCAAAGGTTGGATTTTCGGATTCAGCGGGTCGAAATACACCTAGAAACTCACCCATCAAAGTCCGATTTTGATTCTGAAAAAAAATATTTTCGATCATCTCTTTTTCGTACCATGCGAAATAACTTTTCTCCAAGCATATTTTTGGTCATCAAAGGTTGGATTTTCGGATTCAGCGGGTCGAAATACACCTAGAAACTCACCCATCAAAGTCCGATTTTGATTCTGAAAAAAAATATTTTCGATCATCTCTTTTTCGTACCATGCGAAATAACTTTTTTCCAAGCATATTTTTGGTGATGAGAGGTTGGATTTTTGGATTCAGCGGATCGAAATACACCTAGAAACTCACCCATCAAAGTCCGATTTTGATTCTGAAAAAAAATATTTTCGATCATCTCTTTTTCGTACCATGCGAAATAACTGTTTTCCATGCATGGTTTTGGTCATCAAAGGTTGGATTTTCGGATTCAGCGGGTCGAAATACACCTAGAAACTCGCCCATCAAAGTCCGATTTTGATTCTGAAAAAAAAATATTTTCGATCATCTCTTTTCCGTACCATGCGAAATAACTTCTTTCCAGGTGTATTTTCGTGTAACAAAGGTTGGGTTTTTGGATTCAGCGGGTCAAAATACACCTATAAACCCACCCATCAAAGTTCGATTCCCATTCTGGAGACAGATATTTTCGATCATCTCATTTTCGTACCATGCGAAATAACTTTTTTCCAAGCATATTTTTGCTCATCAAAGTTTGGATTTTCGGATTCAGCGGATCGAAATACACCTAGAAAGTCACCACCAAAGTCCGATTTTGATTCTGAACCAAAATATTTTCGATCATCTCTTTTTCGTACCATGCGAAATAACTGTTTTCCATGCATGGTTTTGGTCATCAAAGGTTGGATTTTCGGATTCAGCGGGTCGAAATACACCTAGAAAGTCACCCATTAAAGTCCGATTTTGATTCTGAAAAAAAATATTTTCGATCATCTCTTTTTCGTACCATGCGAAATAACTTTTTTCCAAGCATATTTTTGGTCATACGAGGTTGGATTTTTGTATTCAGCGGGTTGAAATACACCTAGAATATCACCCATTAAAGTCCGATTTCGATTCTGAAAAAAAATATTTTCGATCATCTCTTTTTCGTACCATGCGAAATAACTTCTTTCCAGGTGTATTTTCGTGTAACAAAGGTTGGATTTTTGGATTCAGCGGGTCAAAATGCACCTATAAACCCACCCATCAAAGTTCGATTCCCATTCTGGAGACAGATATTTTCGATCATCTCTTTTTCGTACCATGCGAAATAACTTTTTTCCAAGCATATTTTTGGTCATCAACGGTTGGATTTTCGGATTCAGCGGGTCGAAATACACCTAGAAACTCACCCATCAAAGTCCGATTTTGATTCTGAAAAAAAATATTTTCGATCATCTCTTTTTCGTACCATGCGAAATAACTTTTCTCCAAGCATATTTTTGGTCATCAAAGGTTGGATTTTCGGATTCAGCGGGTCGAAATACACCTAGAAACTCACCCATCAAAGTCCGATTTTGATTCTGAAAAAAAATATTTTCGATCATCTCTTTTTCGTACCATGCGAAATAACTTTTTTCCAAGCATATTTTTGGTGATGAGAGGTTGGATTTTTGGATTCAGCGGATCGAAATACACCTAGAAACTCACCCATCAAAGTCCGATTTTGATTCTGAAAAAAAATATTTTCGATCATCTCTTTTTCGTACCATGCGAAATAACTTTTTTCCAAGCATATTTTTTGGCATAAGAGGTTGGATTTTTGGATTCAGCGGGTCAAAATACACCTATAAACCCACCCATCAACGTTCGATTTCGATTCTGGAGACAGATATTTTCGATCATCTCTTTTTCGTACCATGCGAAATAACTTTTTTCCAAGCATATTTTTGGTCATCAAAGGTTGGATATTCGAATTCAGCGGGTCGAAATACACCTAGAAACTCACCCACCAAAGTCCGATTTTGATTCTGAAAAAAAATATTTTCGATCATCCCTTCTTCGTACCATGCGAAATAACTTTTTTCCAAGCATATTTTTGGTCATAAGAGGTTGGATTTTTGGATTCAGCGGGTTGAAATACACCTAGAAATTCACCCATTGAAGTCCGATTTCGATTCTGAAACAAAATATTTTCGATCATCTCTTTTTCGAACCATGCGAAATAACTTCTTTCCAGGTGTATTTTCGTGTAACAAAGGTTTGATTTTTGGATTCAGCGGGTCAAAATACACCTATGAACCCACCCATCAAAGTTCGATTTCGCTTCTGGAGACAGATATTTTCGATCATCTCTTTTAAGTACCATGCGAAATAACTTTTTTCCAAGCATATTTTTGGCCATCAAAGGTTGGATTTTCGGATTCAGCGGGTCGAAATACACCTAGAAACTCACCCATCAAAGTCCGATTTTGATTCTGAAAAAAAATATTTTCGATCATCTCTTTTTCGTACCATGCGAAATAACTTTTTTCCAAGCATATTTTTGGTCATGAGAGGTTGGATTTTTGGATTCAGCGGGTCAAAATACACCTATAAACCCACCCATCAAAGTTCGATTTCGATTCTGGAGACAGATATTTTCGATCATCTCTTTTTCGTACCATGCGAAATAACTTTTTTCCAAGCATATTTTTGGTCATCAAAGGTTGGATTTTCGGATTCAGCGGGTCGAAATACACCTAGAAACTCACCCATCAAAGTCCGATTTTGATTCTGAAAAAAAATATTTTCGATCATCTCTTTTTCGTACCATGCGAAATAACTGTTTTCCATGCATGGTTTTGGTCATCAAAGGTTGGATTTTCGGATTCAGCGGGTCGAAATACACCTAGAAACTCGCCCATCAAAGTCCGATTTTGATTCTGAAAAAAAAATATTTTCGATCATCTCTTTTCCGTACCATGCGAAATAACTTCTTTCCAGGTGTATTTTCGTGTAACAAAGGTTGGGTTTTTGGATTCAGCGGGTCAAAATACACCTATAAACCCACCCATCAAAGTTCGATTTCGCTTCTGGAGACAGATATTTTCGATCATCTCTTTTTCGTACCATGCGAAATAACTTTTTTCCAAGCATATTTTTGGTCATCAAAGGTTGGATTTTCGGATTCAGCGGGTCGAAATACACCTAGAAACTCACCCATCAAAGTCCGATTTTGATTCTGAAAAAAAATATTTTCGATCATCTCTTTTTCGTACCATGCGAAATAACTTTTTTCCAAGCATATTTTTGGTCATGAGAGGTTGGATTTTTGGATTCAGCGGGTCGAAATACACCTAGAAACTCACCCATCAAAGTCCGATTTTGATTCTGAAAAAAAATATTTTCGATCATCTCTTTTTCGTACCATGTGAAAGAACTTTTTTCCAAGCATATTTTTTGTCATAAGAGGTTGGATTTTTGGATTCAGCGGGTTGAAATACACCTAGAAACTCACCCATTAAAGTCCGATTTCGATTCTGAAAAAAAATATTTTCGATCATCTCTTTTTCGTACCATGCGAAATAACTTCTTTCCAGGTGTATTTTCGTGTAACAAAGGTTGGATTTTTGGATTCAGCGGGTCAAAATACACCTATAAACCCACCCATCAAAGTTCGATTCCCATTCTGGAGACAGATATTTTCGATCATCTCATTTTCGTACCATGCGAAATAACTTTTTTCCAAGCATATTTTTGCTCATCAAAGTTTGGATTTTCGGATTCAGCGGGTCGAAATACACCTAGAAAGTCACCCATCAAAGTCCGATTTTGATTCTGAAACAAAATATTTTCGATCATCTCTTTTTCGTACCATGCGAAATAACTGTTTTCCATGCATGGTTTTGGTCATCAAAGGTTGGATTTTCGGATTCAGCGGGTCGAAATACACCTAGAAAGTCACCCATTAAAGTCCGATTTTGATTCTGAAAAAAAATATTTTCGATCATCTCTTTTTCGTACCATGCGAAATAACTTTTTTCCAAGCATATTTTTGGTCATACGAGGTTGGATTTTTGTATTCAGCGGGTTGAAATACACCTAGAATATCACCCATTAAAGTCCGATTTCGATTCTGAAAAAAAATATTTTCGATCATCTCTTTTTCGTACCATGCGAAATAACTTCTTTCCAGGTGTATTTTCGTGTAACAAAGGTTGGATTTTTGGATTCAGCGGGTCAAAATACACCTATAAACCCACCCATCAAAGTTCGATTCCCATTCTGGAGACAGATATTTTCGATCATCTCTTTTTCGTACCATGCGAAATAACTTTTTTCCAAGCATATTTTTGGTCATCAACGGTTGGATTTTCGGATTCAGCGGGTCGAAATACACCTAGAAACTCACCCATCAAAGTCCGATTTTGATTCTGAAAAAAAATATTTTCGATCATCTCTTTTTCGTACCATGCGAAATAACTTTTCTCCAAGCATATTTTTGGTCATCAAAGGTTGGATTTTCGGATTCAGAGGGTCGAAATACACCTAGAAACTCATCCATCAAAGTCCGATTTTGATTCTGAAAAAAAATATTTTCGATCATCTCTTTTTCGTACCATGCGAAATAACTTCTTTCCAGGTGTATTTTCGTGTAACAAAGGTTGGATTTTTGGATTCAGCGGGTCAAAATACACCTATAAACCCACCCATCAAAGTTCGATTCCCATTCTGGAGACAGATATTTTCGATCATCTCTTTTTCGTACCATGCGAAATAACTTTTTTCCAAGCATATTTTTGGTCATCAACGGTTGGATTTTCGGATTCAGCGGGTCGAAATACACCTAGAAACTCACCCATCAAAGTCCGATTTTGATTCTGAAAAAAAATATTTTCGATCATCTCTTTTTCGTACCATGCGAAATAACTTTTCTCCAAGCATATTTTTGGTCATCAAAGGTTGGATTTTCGGATTCAGAGGGTCGAAATACACCTAGAAACTCATCCATCAAAGTCCGATTTTGATTCTGAAAAAAAATATTTTCGATCATCTCTTTTTCGTACCATGCGAAATAACTTTTTTCCAAGCATATTTTTGGTGATGAGAGGTTGGATTTTTGGATTCAGCGGATCGAAATACACCTAGAAACTCACCCATCAAAGTCCGATTTTGATTCTGAAAAAAAATATTTTCGATCATCTCTTTTTCGTACCATGCGAAATAACTTTTTTCCAAGCATATTTTTTGGCATAAGAGGTTGGATTTTTGGATTCAGCGGGTCAAAATACACCTATAAACCCACCCATCAACGTTCGATTTCGATTCTGGAGACAGATATTTTCGATCATCTCTTTTTCGTACCATGCGAAATAACTTTTTTCCAAGCATATTTTTGGTCATCAAAGGTTGGATATTCGAATTCAGCGGGTCGAAATACACCTAGAAACTCACCCACCAAAGTCCGATTTTGATTCTGAAAAAAAATATTTTCGATCATCCCTTCTTTGTACCATGCGAAATAACTTTTTTCCAAGCATATTTTTGGTCATAAGAGGTTGGATTTTTGGATTCAGCGGGTTGAAATACACCTAGAAATTCACCCATTAAAGTCCGATTTCGATTCTGAAACAAAATATTTTCGATCATCTCTTTTTCGAACCATGCGAAATAACTTCTTTCCAGGTGTATTTTCGTGTAACAAAGGTTTGATTTTTGGATTCAGCGGGTCAAAATACACCTATGAACCCACCCATCAAAGTTCGATTTCGCTTCTGGAGACAGATATTTTCGATCATCTCTTTTAAGTACCATGCGAAATAACTTTTTTCCAAGCATATTTTTGGCCATCAAAGGTTGGATTTTCGGATTCAGCGGGTCGAAATACACCTAGAAACTCACCCATCAAAGTCCGATTTTGATTCTGAAAAAAAATATTTTCGATCATCTCTTTTTCGTACCATGCGAAATAACTGTTTTCCATGCATGGTTTTGGTCATCAAAGGTTGGATTTTCGGATTCAGCGGGTCGAAATACACCTAGAAACTCGCCCATCAAAGTCCGATTTTGATTCTGAAAAAAAATATTTTCGATCATCTCTTTTCCGTACCATGCGAAATAACTTCTTTCCAGGTGTATTTTCGTGTAACAAAGGTTGGGTTTTTGGATTCAGCGGGTCAAAATACACCTATAAACCCACCCATCAAAGTTCGATTTCGCTTCTGGAGACAGATATTTTCGATCATCTCTTTTTCGTACCATGCGAAATAACTTTTTTCCAAGCATATTTTTGGTCATCAAAGGTTGGATTTTCGGATTCAGCGGGTCGAAATACACCTAGAAACTCACCCATCAAAGTCCGATTTTGATTCTGAAAAAAAATATTTTCGATCATCTCTTTTTCGTACCATGCGAAATAACTTTTTTCCAAGCATATTTTTGGTCATGAGAGGTTGGATTTTTGGATTCAGCGGGTCGAAATACACCTAGAAACTCACCCATCAAAGTCCGATTTTGATTCTGAAAAAAAATATTTTCGATCATCTCTTTTTCGTACCATGCGAAATAACTTTTTTCCAAGCATATTTTTGGTCATACGAGGTTGGATTTTTGGATTCAGCGGGTTGAAATACACCTAGAATATCACCCATTAAAGTCCGATTTCGATTCTGAAAAAAAATATTTTCGATCATCTCTTTTTCGTACCATGCGAAATAACTTCTTTCCAGGTGTATTTTCGTGTAACAAAGGTTGGATTTTTGGATTCAGCGGGTCAAAATACACCTATAAACCCACCCATCAAAGTTCGATTCCCATTCTGGAGGCAGATATTTTCGATCATCTCTTTTTCGTACCATGCGAAATAACTTTTTTCCAAGCATATTTTTGGTCATCAACGGTTGGATTTTCGGATTCAGCGGGTCGAAATACACCTAGAAACTCACCCATCAAAGTCCGATTTTGATTCTGAAAAAAAATATTTTCGATCATCTCTTTTTCGTACCATGCGAAATAACTTTTCTCCAAGCATATTTTTGGTCATCAAAGGTTGGATTTTCGGATTCAGCGGGTCGAAATACACCTAGAAACTCACCCATCAAAGTCCGATTTTGATTCTGAAAAAAAATATTTTCGATCATCTCTTTTTCGTACCATGCGAAATAACTTTTTTCCAAGCATATTTTTGGTGATGAGAGGTTGGATTTTTGGATTCAGCGGATCGAAATACACCTAGAAACTCACCCATCAAAGTCCGATTTTGATTCTGAAAAAAAATATTTTCGATCATCTCTTTTTCGTACCATGCGAAATAACTTTTTTCCAAGCATATTTTTTGGCATAAGAGGTTGGATTTTTGGATTCAGCGGGTCAAAATACACCTATAAACCCACCCATCAACGTTCGATTTCGATTCTGGAGACAGATATTTTCGATCATCTCTTTTTCGTACCATGCGAAATAACTTTTTTCCAAGCATATTTTTGGTCATCAAAGGTTGGATATTCGAATTCAGCGGGTCGAAATACACCTAGAAGCTCACCCATCAAAGTCCGATTTTGATTCTGAAAAAAAATATTTTCGATCATCCCTTCTTCGTACCATGCGAAATAACTTTTTTCCAAGCATATTTTTGGTCATAAGAGGTTGGATTTTTGGATTCAGCGGGTTGAAATACACCTAGAAATTCACCCATTAAAGTCCGATTTCGATTCTGAAACAAAATATTTTCGATCATCTCTTTTCCGAACCATGCGAAATAACTTCTTTCCAGGTGTATTTTCGTGTAACAAAGGTTGGGTTTTTGGATTCAGCGGGTCAAAATACACCTATGAACCCACCCATCAAAGTTCGATTTCGCTTCTGGAGACAGATATTTTCGATCATCTCTTTTAAGTACCATGCGAAATAACTGTTTTCCAAGCATATTTTTGGCCATCAAAGGTTGGATTTTCGGATTCAGCGGGTCGAAATACACCTAGAAACTCACCCATCAAAGTCCGATTTTGATTCTGAAAAAAAATATTTTCGATCATCTCTTTTTCGTACCATGCGAAATAACTTTTTTCCAAGCATATTTTTGGTCATGAGAGGTTGGATTTTTGGATTCAGCGGGTCAAAATACACCTATAAACCCACCCATCAAAGTTCGATTTCGATTCTGGAGACAGATATTTTCGATCATCTGTTTTTCGTACCATGCGAAATAACTTTTTTCCAAGCATATTTTTGGTCATCAAAGGTTGGATTTTCGGATTCAGCGGGTCGAAATACACCTAGAAACTCACCCATCAAAGTCCGATTTTGATTCTGAAAAAAAATATTTTCGATCATCTCTTTTTCGTACCATGCGAAATAACTGTTTTCCATGCATGGTTTTGGTCATCAAAGGTTGGATTTTCGGATTCAGCGGGTCGAAATACACCTAGAAACTCGCCCATCAAAGTCCGATTTTGATTCTGAAAAAAAATATTTTCGATCATCTCTTTTCCGTACCATGCGAAATAACTTCTTTCCAGGTGTATTTTCGTGTAACAAAGGTTGGGTTTTTGGATTCAGCGGGTCAAAATACACCTATAAACCCACCCATCAAAGTTCGATTTCGCTTCTGGAGACAGATATTTTCGATCATCTCTTTTTCGTACCATGCGAAATAACTTTTTTCCAAGCATATTTTTGGTCATCAAAGGTTGGATTTTCGGATTCAGCGGGTCGAAATACACCTAGAAACTCACCCATCAAAGTCCGATTTTGATTCTGAAAAAAAATATTTTCGATCATCTCTTTTTCGTACCATGCGAAATAACTTTTTTCCAAGCATATTTTTGGTCATGAGAGGTTGGATTTTTGGATTCAGCGGGTCGAAATACACCTAGAAACTCACCCATCAAAGTCCGATTTTGATTCTGAAAAAAAATATTTTCGATCATCTCTTTTTCGTACCATGTGAAAGAACTTTTTTCCAAGCATATTTTTTGTCATAAGAGGTTGGATTTTCGGATTCAGCGGGTCGAAATACACCTAGAAACTCACCCATCAGAGTCCGATCTTGATTCTGAAAAAAAATATTTTCGATCATCTCTTTTTCGTACCATGCGAAATAACTTTTTTCCAAGCATATTTTTGGTCATGAGAGGTTGGATTTTTGGATTCAGCGGGTCGAAATACACCTAGAAACTCACCCATCAAAGTTCGATTTCGCTTCTGGAGACAGATATTTTCGATCATCTCTTTTTCGTACCATGCGAAATAACTTTTTTCCAAGCATATTTTTTGTCATAAGAGATTGGATTTTCGGATTCAGCGGGTCAAAATACACCTATAAACCCACCCATCAATGTTCGATTTCGATTCTGGAGACAGATATTTTCGATCATCTCTTTTTCGTACCATGCGAAATAACTTTTTTCCAAGCATATTTTTGGTCATCAAAGGTTGGATATTCGAATTCAGCGGGTCGAAATACACCTAGAAACTCACGCATCAAAGTCCGATTTTGATTCTGAAAAAAAATATTTTCGATCATTCCTTCTTCGTACCATGCGAAATAACTTTCTTCCAAGCATGATTTTGGTCATATGAGTTCGGATTTTTGGAATCAACCGGTCGAAATACACCTAGAAACTCACCCATTAAAGTCCGATTCCGATTCTGAAAAAAAATATTTTCGATCATCTCTTTTTCGTACAATGCGAAATAACTTCTTTCCAGGTGTATTTTCGGGTAAGAAAGGTTGGATTTTTGGATTCAGCGGGTCAAAATACACCTATAAACCCACCCATCAAAGTTCGATTTCGATTCTGGAGACAGATATTTTCGATCATCTCTTTTTCGTACCATGCGAAATAACTTTTTTCCAAGCATATTTTTGGTCATCAAAGGTTGGATTTTCGGATTCAGCGGGTCGAAATACACCTAGAAACTCACCCATCAAAGTCCGATTTTAATTCTGAAAAAAAATATTTTCGATCATCTCTTTTTCGTACCGTGCGAAATAACTGTTTTCCATGCATGGTTTTGGTCATACGAGGTTGGATTTTTGTATTCAGCGGGTTGAAATACACCTAGAATATCACCCATTAAAGTCCGATTTCGATTCTGAAAAAAAATATTTTCGATCATCTCTTTTTCGTACCATGCGAAATAACTTCTTTCCAGGTGTATTTTCGTGTAACAAAGGTTGGATTTTTGGATTCAGCGGGTCAAAATACACCTATAAACCCACCCATCAAAGTTCGATTCCCATTCTGGAGACAGATATTTTCGATCATCTCATTTTCGTACCATGCGAAATAACTTTTTTCCAAGCATATTTTTGCCCATCAAAGTTTGGATTTTCGGATTCAGCGGGTCGAAATACACCTAGAAAGTCACCCATCAAAGTCCGATTTTGATTCTGAAAAAATATATTTTCGATCATCTCTTTTCCGTACCATGCGAAATAACTTCTTTCCAGGTGTATTTTCGTGTAACAAAGGTTGGGTTTTTGGATTCAGCGGGTCAAAATACACCTATGAACCCACCCATCAAAGTTCGATTTCGCTTCTGGAGACAGATATTTTCGATCATCTCTTTTAAGTACCATGCGAAATAACTTTTTTCCAAGCATATTTTTGGCCATCAAAGGTTGGATTTTCGGATTCAGCGGGTCGAAATACACCTAGAAACTCACCCATCAAAGTCCGATTTTGATTCTGAAAAAAAATATTTTCGATCATCTCTTTTTCGTACCATGCGAAATAACTTTTTTCCAAGCATATTTTTGGTCATGAGAGGTTGGATTTTTGGATTCAGCGGGTCAAAATACACCTATAAACCCACCCATCAAAGTTCGATTTCGATTCTGGAGACAGATATTTTCGATCATCTCTTTTTCGTACCATGCGAAATAACTTTTTTCCAAGCATATTTTTGGTCATCAAAGGTTGGATATTCGAATTCAGCGGGTCGAAATACACCTAGAAACTCACGCATCAAAGTCCGATTTTGATTCTGAAAAAAAATATTTTCGATCATTCCTTCTTCGTACCATGCGAAATAACTTTCTTCCAAGCATATTTTTGGTCATATGAGTTCGGATTTTTGGAATCAACGGGTCGAAATACACCTAGAAACTCACCCATTAAAGTCCGATTCCGATTCTGAAAAAAAATATTTTCGATCATCTCTTTTTCGTACAATGCGAAATAACTTCTTTCCAGGTGTATTTTCGTGTAAGAAAGGTTGGATTTTTGGATTCAGCGGGTCAAAATACACCTATAAACCCACCCATCAAAGTTCGATTTCGATTCTGGAGACAGATATTTTCGATCATCTCTTTTTCGTACCATGCGAAATAACTTTTTTCCAAGCATATTTTTGGTCATCAAAGGTTGGATTTTCGGATTCAGCGGGTCGAAATACACCTAGAAACTCACCCATCAAAGTCCGATTTTAATTCTGAAAAAAAATATTTTCGATCATCTCTTTTTCGTACCATGCGAAATAACTGTTTTCCATGCATGGTTTTGGTCATCAATGGTTGGATTTTCGGATTCAGCGGGTCGAAATACACCTAGAAACTCACCCATCAAAGTCCGATTTTGATTCTGAAAAAAAATATTTTCGATCATCTCTTTTCCGTACCATGCGAAATAACTTCTCTCCAGGTGTATTTTCGTGTAACAAAGGTTGGGTATTTGGATTCAGCGGGTCAAAATACACCTATCAACCCACCCATCAGAATTCGATTTCGCTTCTGGAGACAGATATTTTCGATCATCTCTTTTTCGTACCATGCGAAATAACTTCTTTCCAAGCATATTTTTTGTCATAAGAGGTTGGATTTTTGGATTCAGCGGGTTGAAATACACCTAGAAACTCACCCATTAAAGTCCGATTTCGATTCTGAAAAAAAATATTTTCGATCATCTCTTTTTCGTACCATGCGAAATAACTTTTTTCCAAGCATATTTTTGGTCATCAAAGGTTGGATTTTCGGATTCAGCGGGTCGAAATACACCTAGAAACTCACCCATCAAAGTCCGATCTTGATTCTGAAAAAAAATATTTTCGATCATCTCTTTTCGTACCATGCGAAATAACTTTTTTCCAAGCATATTTTTGGGCATAACAGGTTGGATTTTTGGATTCAGCGGGTTGAAATACACCTAGAAACTCACCCATTAAAGTCCAATATCAATTCTGAAAAAAAATATTTTCGATCATCTCTTTTTCGTACCATGCGAAATAACTTCTTTCCAGGTGTATTTTCGTGTAAGAAAGGTTGGATTTTTGGATTCAGCGGGTCAAAATACACCTATAAACCCACCCATCAAAGTTCGATTTCGATTCTGGAGACAGATATTTTCGATCATCTCTTTTTCGTACCATGCGAAATAACTTTTTTCCAAGCATATTTTTGGTCATCAAAGGTTGGATTTTCGGATTCAGCGGGTCGAAATACACCTAGAAACTCACCCATCAAAGTCCGATTTTAATTCTGAAAAAAAATATTTTCGATCATCTCTTTTTCGTACCATGCGAAATAACTGTTTTCCATGCATGGTTTTGGTCATCAAAGGTTGGATTTTCGGATTCAGCGGGTCGAAATACACCTAGAAACTCACCCATCAAAGTCCGATTTTGATTCTGAAAAAAAATATTTTCGATCATCTCTTTTCCGTACCATGCGAAATAACTTCTCTCCAGGTGTATTTTCGTGTAACAAAGGTTGGGTTTTTGGATTCAGCGGGTCAAAATACACCTATCAACCCACCCATCAAAGTTCGATTTCGCTTCTGGAGACAGATATTTTCGATCATCTCTTTTTCGTACCATGCGAAATAACTTTTTTCCAAGCATATTTTTTGTCATAAGAGGTTGGATTTTTGGATTCAGCGGGTTGAAATACACCTAGAATCTCACCCATTAAAGTCCGATTTCGATTCTGAAAAAAAATATTTTCGATCATCTCTTTTTCGTACCATGCGAAATAACTTTTTTCCAAGCATATTTTTGGTCATCAAAGGTTGGATTTTCGGATTCAGCGGGTCGAAATACACCTAGAAACTCACCCATCAAAGTCCGATCTTGATTCTGAAAAAAAATATTTTCGATCATCTCTTTTTCGTACCATGCGAAATAACTTTTTTCCAAGCATATTTTTGGGCATAAGAGGTTGGATTTTTGGATTCAGCGGGTTGAAATACACCTAGAAACTCACCCATTAAAGTCCAATATCAATTCTGAAAAAAAATATTTTCGATCATCTCTTTTTCGTACCATGCGAAATAACTTCTTTCCAGGTGTGTTTTCGTGTAACAAAGGTTGGATTTTTGGATTCAGCGGGTCAAAATACACCTATAAACCCACCCATCAAAGTTCGATTTCGATTCTGGAGACAGATATTTTCGATCATCTCTTTTTCGTACCATGCGAAATAACTTTTTTCCAAGCATATTTTTGGTCATCAAAGGTTGGATTTTCGGATTCAGCGGGTCGGAATACACCTAGAAACTCACCCATCAAAGTCCGATTTTGATTCTGAAAAAAAATATTTTCGATCATCTCTTTTTCGTACCATGCGAAATAACTGTTTTCCATGCATGGTTTTGGTCATCAAAGGTTGGATTTTCGGATTCAGCGGGTCGAAATACACCTAGAAACTCACCCATCAAAGTCCGATTTTGATTCTGAAAAAAAATATTTTCGATCATCTCTTTTCCGTACCATGCGAAATAACTTCTTTCCAGGTGTATTTTCGTGTAACAAAGGTTGGGTTTTTGGATTCAGCGGGTCAAAATACACCTATAAACCCACCCATCAAAGTTCGATTTCGCTTCTGGAGACAGATATTTTCGATCATCTCTTTTTCGTACCATGCGAAATAACTTTTTTCCAAGCATATTTTTGGTCATCAAAGGTTGGATTTTCGGATTCAGCGGGTCGAAATACACCTAGAAACTCACCCATCAAAGTCCGATTTTGATTCTGAAAAAAAATATTTTCGATCATCTCTTTTTCGTACCATGCGAAATAACTTTTTTCCAAGCATATTTTTGGTCATGAGAGGTTGGATTTTTGGATTCAGCGGGTCGAAATACACCTAGAAAGTCACCCATCAAAGTCCGATTTTGATTCTGAAAAAAAATATTTTCGATCATCTCTTTTTCGTACCATGCGAAATAACTGTTTTCCATGCATGGTTTTGGTCATCAAAGGTTGGATTTTCGGATTCAGCGGGTCGAAATACACCTAGAAAGTCACCCATTAAAGTCCGATTTTGATTCTGAAAAAAAATATTTTCGATCATCTCTTTTCCGTACCATGCGAAATAACTTCTTTCCAGGTGTATTTTCGTGTAACAAAGGTCGGGTTTTTGGATTCAGCGGGTCAAAATACACCTATAAACCCACCCATCAAAGTTCGATTTCGATTCTGGAGACAGATATTTTCGATCATCTCTTTTTCGTACCATGCGAAATAACTTTTTTCCAAGCATATTTTTGGTCATCAAAGGTTGGATTTTCGGATTCAGCGGGTCGAAATACACCTAGAAACTCACCCATCAGAGTCCGATCTTGATTCTGAAAAAAAATATTTTCGATCATCTCTTTTTCGTACCATGCGAAATAACTTTTTTCCAAGCATATTTTTGGTCATGAGAGGTTGGATTTTTGGATTCAGCGGGTCGAAATACACCTAGAAACTCACCCATCAAAGTCCGATTTTGATTCTGAAAAAAAATATTTTCGATCATCTCTTTTTCGTACCATGCGAAATAACTTTTTTCCAAGCATATTTTTTGTCATAAGAGGTTGGATGTTCGGATTCAGCGGGTCAAAATACACCTATAAACCCACCCATCAAAGTTCGATTTCGATTCTGGAGACAGATATTTTCGATCATCTCTTTTTCGTACCATGCGAAATAACTTTTTTCCAAGCATATTTTTGGTCATCAAAGGTTGGATATTCGAATTCAGCGGGTCGAAATACACCTAGAAACTCACGCATCAAAGTCCGATTTTGATTCTGAAAAAAAATATTTTCGATCATTCCTTCTTCGTACCATGCGAAATAACTTTC
This sequence comes from Phymatocera aterrima, assembly GCA_963170745.1. Lineage (NCBI taxonomy): Eukaryota > Metazoa > Arthropoda > Insecta > Hymenoptera > Tenthredinidae > Phymatocera > Phymatocera aterrima. The sequence continues at coordinate 51,092 of CAUJGY010000144.1, read as the reverse complement.
TTCCAAGCATATTTTTGGTCATATGAGTTCGGATTTTTGGAATCAACGGGTCGAAATACACCTAGAAACTCACCCATTAAAGTCCGATTCCGATTCTGAAAAAAAATATTTTCGATCATCTCTTTTTCGTACAATGCGAAATAACTTCTTTCCAGGTGTATTTTCGTGGAAGAAAGGTTGGATTTTTGGATTCAGCGGGTCAAAATACACCTATAAACCCACCCATCAAAGTTCGATTTCGATTCTGGAGACAGATATTTTCGATCATCTCTTTTTCGTACCATGCGAAATAACTTTTTTCCAAGCATATTTTTGGTCATCAAAGGTTGGATTTTCGGATTCAGCGGGTCGAAATACACCTAGAAACTCACCCATCAAAGTCCGATTTTAATTCTGAAAAAAAATATTTTCGATCATCTCTTTTTCGTACCGTGCGAAATAACTGTTTTCCATGCATGGTTTTGGTCATCAAAGGTTGGATTTTCGGATTCAGCGGGTCGAAATACACCTATCAACCCACCCATCAAAGTTCGATTTCGCTTCTGGAGACAGATATTTTCGATCATCTCTTTATCGTACCATGCGAAATAACTTTTTTCCAAGCATATTCTTTGTCATAAGAGGTTGGATTTTTGGATTCAGCGGGTTGAAATACACCTAGAAACTCACCCATTAAAGTCCGATTTCGATTCTGAAAAAAAATATTTTCGATCATCTCTTTTTCGTACCATGCGAAATAACTTTTTTCCAAGCATATTTTTGGTCATCAAAGGTTGGATTTTCGGATTCTGCGGGTCGAAATACACCTAGAAACTCACCCATCAAAGTCCGATCTTGATTCTGAAGAAAAATATTTTCGATCATCTCTTTTTCGTACCATGCGAAATAACTTTTTTCCAAGCATATTTTTGGGCATAAGAGGTTGGATTTTTGGATTCAGCGGGTTGAAATACAACTAGAAACTCACCCATTAAAGTCCAATATCAATTCTGAAAAAAAATATTTTCGATCATCTCTTTTCCGTACCATGCGAAATAACTTCTCTCCAGGTGTATTTTCGTGTAACAAAGGTTGGGTTTTTGGATTCAGCGGGTCAAAATACACCTATCAACCCACCCATCAAAGTTCGATTTCGCTTCTGGAGACAGATATTTTCGATCATCTCTTTTTCGTACCATGCGAAATAACTTTTTTCCAAGCATATTTTTTGTCATAAGAGGTTGGATTTTTGGATTCAGCGGGTTGAAATACACCTAGAATCTCACCCATTAAAGTCCGATTTCGATTCTGAAAAAAAATATTTTCGATCATCTCTTTTTCGTACCATGCGAAATAACTTTTTTCCAAGCATATTTTTGGTCATCAAAGGTTGGATTTTCGGATTCAGCGGGTCGAAATACACCTAGAAACTCACCCATCAAAGTCCGATCTTGATTCTGAAAAAAAATATTTTCGATCATCTCTTTTTCGTACCATGCGAAATAACTTTTTTCCAAGCATATTTTTGGGCATAAGAGGTTGGATTTTTGGATTCAGCGGGTTGAAATACACCTAGAAACTCACCCATTAAAGTCCAATATCAATTCTGAAAAAAAATATTTTCGATCATCTCTTTTTCGTACCATGCGAAATAACTTCTTTCCAGGTGTGTTTTCGTGTAACAAAGGTTGGATTTTTGGATTCAGCGGGTCAAAATACACCTATAAACCCACCCATCAAAGTTCGATTTCGATTCTGGAGACAGATATTTTCGATCATCTCTTTTTCGTACCATGCGAAATAACTTTTTTCCAAGCATATTTTTGGTCATCAAAGGTTGGATTTTCGGATTCAGCGGGTCGGAATACACCTAGAAACTCACCCATCAAAGTCCGATTTTGATTCTGAAAAAAAATATTTTCGATCATCTCTTTTTCGTACCATGCGAAATAACTGTTTTCCATGCATGGTTTTGGTCATCAAAGGTTGGATTTTCGGATTCAGCGGGTCGAAATACACCTAGAAACTCACCCATCAAAGTCCGATTTTGATTCTGAAAAAAAATATTTTCGATCATATCTTTTCCGTACCATGCGAAATAACTTCTTTCCAGGTGTATTTTCGTGTAACAAAGGTTGGGTTTTTGGATTCAGCGGGTCAAAATACACCTATAAACCCACCCATCAAAGTTCGATTTCGCTTCTGGAGACAGATATTTTCGATCATCTCTTTTTCGTACCATGCGAAATAACTTTTTTCCAAGCATATTTTTGGTCATCAAAGGTTGGATTTTCGGATTCAGCGGGTCGAAATACACCTAGAAACTCACCCATCAAAGTCCGATTTTGATTCTGAAAAAAAATATTTTCGATCATCTCTTTTTCGTACCATGCGAAATAACTTTTTTCCAAGCATATTTTTGGTCATGAGAGGTTGGATTTTTGGATTCAGCGGGTCGAAATACACCTAGAAACTCACCCATCAAAGTCCGATTTTGATTCTGAAAAAAAATATTTTCGATCATCTCTTTTTCGTACCATGCGAAATAACTTTTTTCCAAGCATATTTTTTGTCATAAGAGGTTGGATGTTCGGATTCAGCGGGTCAAAATACACCTATAAACCCACCCATCAAAGTTCGATTTCGATTCTGGAGACAGATATTTTCGATCATCTCTTTTTCGTACCATGCGAAATAACTTTTTTCCAAGCATATTTTTGGTCATCAAAGGTTGGATATTCGAATTCAGCGGGTCGAAATACACCTAGAAACTCACGCATCAAAGTCCGATTTTGATTCTGAAAAAAAATATTTTCGATCATTCCTTCTTCGTACCATGCGAAATAACTTTCTTCCAAGCATATTTTTGGTCATATGAGTTCGGATTTTTGGAATCAACGGGTCGAAATACACCTAGAAACTCACCCATTAAAGTCCGATTCCGATTCTGAAAAAAAATATTTTCGATCATCTCTTTTTCGTACAATGCGAAATAACTTCTTTCCAGGTGTATTTTCGTGGAAGAAAGGTTGGATTTTTGGATTCAGCGGGTCAAAATACACCTATAAACCCACCCATCAAAGTTCGATTTCGATTCTGGAGACAGATATTTTCGATCATCTCTTTTTCGTACCATGCGAAATAACTTTTTTCCAAGCATATTTTTGGTCATCAAAGGTTGGATTTTCGGATTCAGCGGGTCGAAATACACCTAGAAACTCACCCATCAAAGTCCGATTTTAATTCTGAAAAAAAATATTTTCGATCATCTCTTTTTCGTACCGTGCGAAATAACTGTTTTCCATGCATGGTTTTGGTCATCAAAGGTTGGATTTTCGGATTCAGCGGGTCGAAATACACCTATCAACCCACCCATCAAAGTTCGATTTCGCTTCTGGAGACAGATATTTTCGATCATCTCTTTATCGTACCATGCGAAATAACTTTTTTCCAAGCATATTCTTTGTCATAAGAGGTTGGATTTTTGGATTCAGCGGGTTGAAATACACCTAGAAACTCACCCATTAAAGTCCGATTTCGATTCTGAAAAAAAATATTTTCGATCATCTCTTTTTCGTACCATGCGAAATAACTTTTTTCCAAGCATATTTTTGGTCATCAAAGGTTGGATTTTCGGATTCTGCGGGTCGAAATACACCTAGAAACTCACCCATCAAAGTCCGATCTTGATTCTGAAGAAAAATATTTTCGATCATCTCTTTTTCGTACCATGCGAAATAACTTTTTTCCAAGCATATTTTTGGGCATAAGAGGTTGGATTTTTGGATTCAGCGGGTTGAAATACAACTAGAAACTCACCCATTAAAGTCCAATATCAATTCTGAAAAAAAATATTTTCGATCATCTCTTTTTCGTACCATGCGAAATAACTTCTTTCCAGGTGTATTTTCGTGTAACAAAGGTTGGATTTTTGGAATCAGCGGGTCAAAATACACCTATAAACCCACCCATCAAAGTTCGATTTCGATTCTGGAGACAGATATTTTCGATCATCTCTTTTTCGTACCATGCGAAATAACTTTTTTCCAAGCATATTTTTGGTCATCAAAGGTTGGATTTTCGGATTCAGCGGGTCGAAATACACCTAGAAACTCACCCATCAGAGTCCGATCTTGATTCTGAAAAAAAATATTTTCGATCATCTCTTTTTCGTACCATGCGAAATAACTTTATTCCAAGCATATTTTTGGTCATGAGAGGTTGGATTTTTGGATTCAGCGGGTCGAAATACACCTAGAAACTCACCCATCAAAGTCCGATTTTGATTCTGAAAAAAAATATTTTCGATCATCTCTTTTTCGTACCATGCGAAATAACTTTTTTCCAAGCATATTTTTTGTCATAAGAGGTTGGATTTTCGGATTCAGCGGGTCAGAATACACCTATAAACCCACCCATCAAAGTTCGATTTCGATTCTGGAGACAGATATTTTCGATCATCTCTTTTTCGTACCATGCGAAATAACTTTTTTCCAAGCATATTTTTGGTCATCAAAGGTTGGATATTCGAATTCAGCGGGTCGAAATACACCCAGAAACTCACGCATCAAAGTCCGATTTTGATTCTGAAAAAAAATATTTTCGATCATTCCTTCTTCGTACCATGCGAAATAACTTTCTTCCAAGCATATTTTTGGTCATATGAGTTCGGATTTTTGGAATCAACGGGTCGAAATACACCTAGAAACTCACCCATTAAAGTCCGATTCCGATTCTGAAAAAAAATATTTTCGATCATCTCTTTTTCGTACAATGCGAAATAACTTCTTTCCAGGTGTATTTTCGTGTAAGAAAGGTTGGATTTTTGGATTCAGCGGGTCAAAATACACCTATAAACCCACCCATCAAAGTTCGATTTCGATTCTGGAGACAGATATTTTCGATCATCTCTTTTTCGTACCATGCGAAATAACTTTTTTCCAAGCATATTTTTGGTCATCAAAGGTTGGATTTTCGGATTCAGCGGGTCGAAATACACCTAGAAACTCACCCATCAAAGTCCGATTTTAATTCTGAAAAAAAATATTTTCGATCATCTCTTTTTCGTACCGTGCGAAATAACTGTTTTCCATGCATGGTTTTGATCATCAAAGGTTGGATTTTCGGATTCAGCGGGTCGAAATACACCTAGAAACTCACCCATCAAAGTCCGATTTTGATTCTGAAAAAAAATATTTTCGATCATCTCTTTTCCGTACCATGCGAAATAACTTCTTTCCAGGTGTATTTTCGTGTAACAAAGGTTGGGTTTTTGGATTCAGCGGGTCAAAATACACCTATCAACCCACCCATCAAAGTTCGATTTCGCTTCTGGAGACAGATATTTTCGATCATCTCTTTTTCGTACCATGCGAAATAACTTTTTTCCAAGCATATTTTTTGTCATAAGAGGTTGGATTTTTGGATTCAGCGGGTTGAAATACACCTAGAAACTCACCCATTAAAGTCCGATTTCGATTCTGAAAAAAAATATTTTCGATCATCTCTTTTTCGTACCATGCGAAATAACTTTTTTCCAAGCATATTTTTGGTCATCAAAGGTTGGATTTTCGGATTCTGCGGGTCGAAATACACCTAGAAACTCACCCATCAAAGTCCGATCTTGATTCTGAAAAAAAATATTTTCGATCATCTCTTTTTCGTACCATGCGAAATAACTTTTTTCCAAGCATATTTTTGGGCATAAGAGGTTGGATTTTTGGATTCAGCGGGTTGAAATACACCTAGAAACTCACCCATTAAAGTCCAATATCAATTCTGAAAAAAAATATTTTCGATCATCTCTTTTTCGTACCATGCGAAATAACTTCTTTCCAGGTGTATTTTCGTGTGACAAAGGTTGGATTTTTGGATTCAGCGGGTCAAAATACACCTATAAACCCACTCATCAAAGTTCGATTTCGATTCTGGAGACAGATATTTTCGATCATCTCTTTTTCGTACCATGCGAAATAACTTTTTTCCAAGCATATTTTTGGTCATCAAAGGTTGGATTTTCGGATTCAGCGGGTCGAAATACACCTAGAAACTCACCCATCAAAGTCCGATTTTGATTCTGAAAAAAAATATTTTCGATCATCTCTTTTTCGTACCATGCGAAATAACTTTTTTCCAAGCATATTTTTGGTCATCAAAGGTTGGATATTCGAATTCAGCGGGTCGAAATACACCCAGAAACTCACGCATCAAAGTCCGATTTTGATTCTGAAAAAAAATATTTTCGATCATTCCTTCTTCGTACCATGCGGAATAACTTTCTTCCAAGCATATTTTTGGTCATATGAGTTCGGATTTTTGGAATCAACGGGTCGAAATACACCTAGAAACTCACCCATTAAAGTCCGATTCCGATTCTGAAAAAAAATATTTTCGATCATCTCTTTTTCGTACAATGCGAAATAACTTCTTTCCAGGTGTATTTTCGTGTAAGAAAGGTTGGATTTTTGGATTCAGCGGGTCAAAATACACCTATAAACCCACCCATCAAAGTTCGATTTCGATTCTGGAGACAGATATTTTCGATCATCTCTTTTTCGTACCATGCGAAATAACTTTTTTCCAAGCATATTTTTGGTCATCAAAGGTTGGATTTTCGGATTCAGCGGGTCGAAATACACCTAGAAACTCACCCATCAACGTCCGATTTTAATTCTGAAAAAAAATATTTTCGATCATCTCTTTTTCGTACCGTGCGAAATAACTGTTTTCCATGCATGGTTTTGGTCATCAAAGGTTGGATTTTCGGATTCAGCGGGTCGAAATACACCTAGAAACTCACCCATCAAAGTCCGATTTTGATTCTGAAAAAAAATATTTTCGATCATCTCTTTTCCGTACCATGCGAAATAACTTCTTTCCAGGTGTATTTTCGTGTAACAAAGGTTGGGTTTTTGGATTCAGCGGGTCAAAATACACCTATCAACCCACCCATCAAAGTTCGATTTCGCTTCTGGAGACAGATATTTTCGATCATCTCTTTTTCGTACCATGCGAAATAACTTTTTTCCAAGCATATTTTTTGTCATAAGAGGTTGGATTTTTGGATTCAGCGGGTTGAAATACACCTAGAAACTCACCCATTAAAGTCCGATTTCGATTCTGAAAAAAAATATTTTCGATCATCTCTTTTTCGTACCATGCGAAATAACTTTTTTCCAAGCATATTTTTGGTCATCAAAGGTTGGATTTTCGGATTCTGCGGGTCGAAATACACCTAGAAACTCACCCATCAAAGTCCGATCTTGATTCTGAAAAAAAATATTTTCGATCATCTCTTTTTCGTACCATGCGAAATAACTTTTTTCCAAGCATATTTTTGGGCATAAGAGGTTGGATTTTTGGATTCAGCGGGTTGAAATACACCTAGAAACTCACCCATTAAAGTCCAATATCAATTCTGAAAAAAAATATTTTCGATCATCTCTTTTTCGTACCATGCGAAATAACTTCTTTCCAGGTGTATTTTCGTGTAACAAAGGTTGGATTTTTGGATTCAGCGGGTCAAAATACACCTATAAACCCACCCATCAAAGTTCGATTTCGATTCTGGAGACAGATATTTTCGATCATCTCTTTTTCGTACCATGCGAAATAACTTTTTTCCAAGCATATTTTTGTTCATCAAAGGTTGGATTTTCGGATTCAGCGGGTCGAAATACACCTAGAAACTCACCCATCAAAGTCCGATTTTGATTCTGAAAAAAAATATTTTCGATCATCTCTTTTTCGTACCATGCGAAATAACTTTTTTCCAAGCATATTTTTGGTCATCAAAGGTTGGATATTCGAATTCAGCGGGTCGAAATACACCTAGAAACTCACGCATCAAAGTCCGATTTTGATTCTGAAAAAAAATATTTTCGATCATTCCTTCTTCGTACCATGCGAAATAACTTTCTTCCAAGCATATTTTTGGTCATATGAGTTCGGATTTTTGGAATCAACGGGTCGAAATACACCTAGAAACTCACCCATTAAAGTCCGATTCCGATTCTGAAAAAAAATATTTTCGATCATCTCTTTTTCGTACAATGCGAAATAACTTCTTTCCAGGTGTATTTTCGTGTAAGAAAGGTTGGATTTTTGGATTCAGCGGGTCAAAATACACCTATAAACCCACCCATCAAAGTTCGATTTCGATTCTGGAGACAGATATTTTCGATCATCTCTTTTTCGTACCATGCGAAATAACTTTTTTCCAAGCATATTTTTGGTCATCAAAGGTTGGATTTTCGGATTCAGCGGGTCGAAATACACCTAGAAACTCACCCATCAAAGTCCGATTTTAATTCTGAAAAAAAATATTTTCGATCATCTCTTTTTCGTACCATGCGAAATAACTGTTTTCCATGCATGGTTTTGGTCATCAAAGGTTGGATTTTCGGATTCAGCGGGTCGAAATACACCTAGAAACTCACCCATCAAAGTCCGATTTTGATTCTGAAAAAAAATATTTTCGATCATCTCTTTTCCGTACCATGCGAAATAACTTCTCTCCAGGTGTATTTTCGTGTAACAAAGGTTGGGTTTTTGGATTCAGCGGGTCAAAATACACCTATCAACCCACCCATCAAAGTTCGATTTCGCTTCTGGAGACAGATATTTTCGATCATCTCTTTTTCGTACCATGCGAAATAACTTTTTTCCAAGCATATTTTTTTGTCATAAGAGGTTGGATTTTTGGATTCAGCGGGTTGAAATACACCTAGAAACTCACCCATTGAAGTCCGATTTCGATTCTGAAAAAAAATATTTTCGATCATCTCTTTTTCGTACCATGCGAAATAACTTTTTTCCAAGCATATTTTTGGTCATCAAAGGTTGGATTTTCGGATTCAGCGGGTCAAAATACACCTAGAAACTCACCCATCAAAGTCCGATCTTGATTCTGAAAAAAATTATTTTCGATCATCAGTTTTTCGTACCATGCGAAATAACTTTTTTCCAAGCATATTTTTGGGCATAAGAGGTTGGAGTTTTGGATTCAGCGGGTTGAAATACACCTAGAAACTCACCCATTAAAGTCCAATATCAATTCTGAAAAAAAATATTTTCGATCATCTCTTTTTCGTACCATGCGAAATAACTTTTTTCCAGGTGTGTTTTCGTGTAACAAAGGTTGGATTTTTGGATTCAGCGGGTCAAAATACACCTGTAAACCCACCCATCAAAGTTCGATTTCGATTCTGGAGACAGATATTTTCGATCATCTCTTTTTCGTACCATGCGAAATAACTTTTTTCCAAGCATATTTTTGGTCATCAAAGGTTGGATTTTCGGATTCAGCGGGTCGGAATACACCTAGAAACTCACCCATCAAAGTCCGATTTTGATTCTGAAAAAAAATATTTTCGATCATCTCTTTTTCGTACCATGCGAAATAACTGTTTTCCATGCATGGTTTTGGTCATCAAAGGTTGGATTTTCGGATTCAGCGGGTCGAAATACACCTAGAAACTCACCCATCAAAGTCCGATTTTGATTCTGAAAAAAAATATTTTCGATCATCTCTTTTCCGTACCATGCGAAATAACTTCTTTCCAGGTGTATTTTCGTGTAACAAAGGTTGGGTTTTTGGATTCAGCGGGTCAAAATACACCTATAAACCCACCCATCAAAGTTCGATTTCGCTTCTGGAGACAGATATTTTCGATCATCTCGTTTTCGTACCATGCGAAATAACTTTTTTGCAAGCATATTTTTGGTCATCAAAGGTTGGATTTTCGGATTCAGCGGGTCGAAATACACCTAGAAACTCACCCATCAAAGTCCGATTTTGATTCTGAAAAAAAATATTTTCGATCATCTTTTTTTCGTACCATGCGAAATAACTTTTTTCCAAGCATATTTTTGGTCATGAGAGGTTGGATTTTCGGATTCAGCGGGTCGAAATACACCTAGAAACTCACCCATCAAAGTCCGATCTTGATTCTGAAAAAAAATATTTTCGATCATCTCTTTTTCGTACCATGCGAAATAACTTTTTTCCAAGCATATTTTTGGGCATAAGAGGTTGGATTTTTGGATTCAGCGGGTTGTAATACACCTAGAAACTCACCCATTAAAGTCCAATATCAATTCTGAAAAAAAATATTTTCGATCATCTCTTTTTCGTACCATGCGAAATAACTTCTTTCCAGGTGTATTTTCGTGTGACAAAGGTTGGATTTTTGGATTCAGCGGGTCAAAATACACCTATAAACCCACCCATCAAAGTTCGATTTCGATTCTGGAGACAGATATTTTCGATCATCTCTTTTTCGTACCATGCGAAATAACTTTTTTCCAAGCATATTTTTGGTCATCAAAGGTTGGATTTTCGGATTCAGCGGGTCGAAATACACCTAGAAACTCACCCATCAAAGTCCGATTTTGATTCTGAAAAAAAATATTTTCGATCATCTCTTTTTCGTACCATGCGAAATAACTTTTTTCCAAGCATATTTTTGGTCATCAAAGGTTGGATATTCGAATTCAGCGGGTCGAAATACACCTAGAAACTCACGCATCAAAGTCCGATTTTGATTCTGAAAAAAAATATTTTCGATCATTCCTTCTTCGTACCATGCGAAATAACTTTCTTCCAAGCATATTTTTGGTCATATGAATTCGGATTTTTGGAATCAACGGGTCGAAATACACCTAGAAACTCACCCATTAAAGTCCGATTCCGATTCTGAAAAAAAATATTTTCGATCATCTCTTTTTCGTACAATGCGAAATAACTTCTTTCCAGGTGTATTTTCGTGTAAGAAAGGTTGGATTTTTGGATTCAGCGGGTCAAAATACACCTATAAACCCACCCATCAAAGTTCGATTTCGATTCTGGAGACAGATATTTTCGATCATCTCTTTTTCGTACCATGCGAAATAACTTTTTTCCAAGCATATTTTTGGTCATCAAAGGTTGGATATTCGAATTCAGCGGGTCGAAATACACCCAGAAACTCACGCATCAAAGTCCGATTTTGATTCTGAAAAAAAATATTTTCGATCATTCCTTCTTCGTACCATGCGGAATAACTTTCTTCCAAGCATATTTTTGGTCATATGAGTTCGGATTTTTGGAATCAACGGGTCGAAATACACCTAGAAACTCACCCATTAAAGTCCGATTCCGATTCTGAAAAAAAATATTTTCGATCATCTCTTTTTCGTACAATGCGAAATAACTTCTTTCCAGGTGTATTTTCGTGTAAGAAAGGTTGGATTTTTGGATTCAGCGGGTCAAAATACACCTATAAACCCACCCATCAAAGTTCGATTTCGATTCTGGAGACAGATATTTTCGATCATCTCTTTTTCGTACCATGCGAAATAACTTTTTTCCAAGCATATTTTTGGTCATCAAAGGTTGGATTTTCGGATTCAGCGGGTCGAAATACACCTAGAAACTCACCCATCAAAGTCCGATTTTAATTCTGAAAAAAAATATTTTCGATCATCTCTTTTTCGTACCGTGCGAAATAACTGTTTTCCATGCATGGTTTTGGTCATCAAAGGTTGGATTTTCGGATTCAGCGGGTCGAAATACACCTAGAAACTCACCCATCAAAGTCCGATTTTGATTCTGAAAAAAAATATTTTCGATCATCTCTTTTCCGTACCATGCGAAATAACTTCTTTCCAGGTGTATTTTCGTGTAACAAAGGTTGGGTTTTTGGATTCAGCGGGTCAAAATACACCTATCAACCCACCCATCAAAGTTCGATTTCGCTTCTGGAGACAGATATTTTCGATCATCTCTTTTTCGTACCATGCGAAATAACTTTTTTCCAAGCATATTTTTTGTCATAAGAGGTTGGATTTTTGGATTCAGCGGGTTGAAATACACCTAGAAACTCACCCATTAAAGTCCGATTTCGATTCTGAAAAAAAATATTTTCGATCATCTCTTTTTCGTACCATGCGAAATAACTTTTTTCCAAGCATATTTTTGGTCATCAAAGGTTGGATTTTCGGATTCTGCGGGTCGAAATACACCTAGAAACTCACCCATCAAAGTCCGATCTTGATTCTGAAAAAAAATATTTTCGATCATCTCTTTTTCGTACCATGCGAAATAACTTTTTTCCAAGCATATTTTTGGGCATAAGAGGTTGGATTTTTGGATTCAGCGGGTTGAAATACACCTAGAAACTCACCCATTAAAGTCCAATATCAATTCTGAAAAAAAATATTTTCGATCATCTCTTTTTCGTACCATGCGAAATAACTTCTTTCCAGGTGTATTTTCGTGTAACAAAGGTTGGATTTTTGGATTCAGCGGGTCAAAATACACCTATAAACCCACCCATCAAAGTTCGATTTCGATTCTGGAGACAGATATTTTCGATCATCTCTTTTTCGTACCATGCGAAATAACTTTTTTCCAAGCATATTTTTGTTCATCAAAGGTTGGATTTTCGGATTCAGCGGGTCGAAATACACCTAGAAACTCACCCATCAAAGTCCGATTTTGATTCTGAAAAAAAATATTTTCGATCATCTCTTTTTCGTACCATGCGAAATAACTTTTTTCCAAGCATATTTTTGGTCATCAAAGGTTGGATATTCGAATTCAGCGGGTCGAAATACACCTAGAAACTCACGCATCAAAGTCCGATTTTGATTCTGAAAAAAAATATTTTCGATCATTCCTTCTTCGTACCATGCGAAATAACTTTCTTCCAAGCATATTTTTGGTCATATGAGTTCGGATTTTTGGAATCAACGGGTCGAAATACACCTAGAAACTCACCCATTAAAGTCCGATTCCGATTCTGAAAAAAAATATTTTCGATCATCTCTTTTTCGTACAATGCGAAATAACTTCTTTCCAGGTGTATTTTCGTGTAAGAAAGGTTGGATTTTTGGATTCAGCGGGTCAAAATACACCTATAAACCCACCCATCAAAGTTCGATTTCGATTCTGGAGACAGATATTTTCGATCATCTCTTTTTCGTACCATGCGAAATAACTTTTTTCCAAGCATATTTTTGGTCATCAAAGGTTGGATTTTCGGATTCAGCGGGTCGAAATACACCTAGAAACTCACCCATCAAAGTCCGATTTTAATTCTGAAAAAAAATATTTTCGATCATCTCTTTTTCGTACCATGCGAAATAACTGTTTTCCATGCATGGTTTTGGTCATCAAAGGTTGGATTTTCGGATTCAGCGGGTCGAAATACACCTAGAAACTCACCCATCAAAGTCCGATTTTGATTCTGAAAAAAAATATTTTCGATCATCTCTTTTCCGTACCATGCGAAATAACTTCTCTCCAGGTGTATTTTCGTGTAACAAAGGTTGGGTTTTTGGATTCAGCGGGTCAAAATACACCTATCAACCCACCCATCAAAGTTCGATTTCGCTTCTGGAGACAGATATTTTCGATCATCTCTTTTTCGTACCATGCGAAATAACTTTTTTCCAAGCATATTTTTTGTCATAAGAGGTTGGATTTTTGGATTCAGCGGGTTGAAATACACCTAGAAACTCACCCATTGAAGTCCGATTTCGATTCTGAAAAAAAATATTTTCGATCATCTCTTTTTCGTACCATGCGAAATAACTTTTTTCCAAGCATATTTTTGGTCATCAAAGGTTGGATTTTCGGATTCAGCGGGTCAAAATACACCTAGAAACTCACCCATCAAAGTCCGATCTTGATTCTGAAAAAAATTATTTTCGATCATCAGTTTTTCGTACCATGCGAAATAACTTTTTTTCCAAGCATATTTTTGGGCATAAGAGGTTGGAGTTTTGGATTCAGCGGGTTGAAATACACCTAGAAACTCACCCATTAAAGTCCAATATCAATTCTGAAAAAAAAATATTTTCGATCATCTCTTTTTCGTACCATGCGAAATAACTTTTTTCCAGGTGTGTTTTCGTGTAACAAAGGTTGGATTTTTGGATTCAGCGGGTCAAAATACACCTGTAAACCCACCCATCAAAGTTCGATTTCGATTCTGGAGACAGATATTTTCGATCATCTCTTTTTCGTACCATGCGAAATAACTTTTTTCCAAGCATATTTTTGGTCATCAAAGGTTGGATTTTCGGATTCAGCGGGTCGGAATACACCTAGAAACTCACCCATCAAAGTCCGATTTTGATTCTGAAAAAAAATATTTTCGATCATCTCTTTTTCGTACCATGCGAAATAACTGTTTTCCATGCATGGTTTTGGTCATCAAAGGTTGGATTTTCGGATTCAGCGGGTCGAAATACACCTAGAAACTCACCCATCAAAGTCCGATTTTGATTCTGAAAAAAAATATTTTCGATCATCTCTTTTCCGTACCATGCGAAATAACTTCTCTCCAGGTGTATTTTCGTGTAACAAAGGTTGGGTTTTTGGATTCAGCGGGTCAAAATACACCTATCAACCCACCCATCAAAGTTCGATTTCGCTTCTGGAGACAGATATTTTCGATCATCTCTTTTTCGTACCATGCGAAATAACTTTTTTCCAAGCATATTTTTTGTCATAAGAGGTTGGATTTTTGGATTCAGCGGGTTGAAATACACCTAGAAACTCACCCATTAAAGTCCGATTTCGATTCTGAAAAAAAATATTTTCGATCATCTCTTTTTCGTACCATGCGAAATAACTTTTTTCCAAGCATATTTTTGGTCATCAAAGGTTGGATTTTCGGATTCAGCGGGTCGAAATACACCTAGAAACTCACCCATCAAAGTCCGATCTTGATTCTGAAAAAAAATATTTTCGATCATCTCTTTTTCGTACCATGCGAAATAACTTTTTTCCAAGCATATTTTTGGGCATAAGAGGTTGGATTTTTGGATTCAGCGGGTTGTAATACACCTAGAAACTCACCCATTAAAGTCCAATATCAATTCTGAAAAAAAATATTTTCGATCATCTCTTTTTCGTACCATGCGAAATAACTTCTTTCCAGGTGTATTTTCGTGTAACAAAGGTTGGATTTTTGGATTCAGCGGGTCAAAATACACCTATAAACCCACCCATCAAAGTTCGATTTCGATTCTGGAGACAGATATTTTCGATCATCTCTTTTTCGTACCATGCGAAATAACTTTTTTCCAAGCATATTTTTGGTCATCAAAGGTTGGATTTTCGGATTCAGCGGGTCGAAATACACCTAGAAACTCACCCATCAAAGTCCGATTTTGATTCTGAAAAAAAATATTTTCGATCATCTCTTTTTCGTACCATGCGAAATAACTTTTTTCCAAGCATATTTTTGGTCATAAGAGGTTGGATTTTCGGATTCAGCGGGTCGTAATACACCTAGAAACTCACCCATCAAAGTCCGATTTTGATTCTGAAAAAAAATATTTTCGATCATCTCTTTTTCGTACCATGCGAAATAACTTTTTTCCAAGCATATTTTTGGTCATACGAGGTTGGATTTTTGTATTCAGCGGGTTGAAATACACCTAGCATATCACCCATTAAAGTCCGATTCCGATTCTGAAAAAAAATATTTTCGATCATCTCTTTTTCGTACCATGCGAAATAACTTCTTTCCAGGTGTATTTTCGTGTAACAAAGGTTGGATTTTTGGATTCAGCGGGTCAAAATACACCTATAAACCCACCCATCAAAGTTCGATTCCCATTCTGGAGACAGATATTTTCGATCATCTCATTTTCGTACCATGCGAAATAACTTTTTTCCAAGCATATTTTTGCTCATCAAAGTTTGGATTTTCGGATTCAGCGGGTCGAAATACACCTAGAAAGTCACCCATCAAAGTCCGATTTTGATTCTGAAAAAATATATTTTCGATCATCTCTTTTCCGTACCATGCGAAATAACTTCTTTCCAGGTGTATTTTCGTGCAACAAAGGTTGGGTTTTTGGATTCAGCGGGTCAAAATACACCTATGAACCCACCCATCACAGTTCGATTTCGCTTCTGGAGACAGATATTTTCGATCATCTCTTTTAAGTACCATGCGAAATAACTTTTTTCCAAGCATATTTTTGGCCATCAAAGGTTGGATTTTCGGATTCAGCGGGTCGAAATACACCTAGAAACTCACCCATCAAAGTCCGATTTTGATTCTGAAAAAAAATATTTTCGATCATCTCTTTTTCGTACCATGCGAAATAACTTTTTTCCAAGCATATTTTTGGTCATGAGAGGTTGGATTTTTGGATTCAGCGGGTCAAAATACACCTATAAACCCACCCATCAAAGTTCGATTTCGATTCTGGAGACAGATATTTTCGATCATCTCTTTTTCGTACCATGCGAAATAACTTTTTTCCAAGCATATTTTTGGTCATCAAAGGTTGGATATTCGAATTCAGCGGGTCGAAATACACCTAGAAACTCACGCATCAAAGTCCGATTTTGATTCTGAAAAAAAATATTTTCGATCATTCCTTCTTCGTACCATGCGAAATAACTTTCTTCCAAGCATATTTTTGGTCATATGAGTTCGGATTTTTGGAATCAACGGGTCGAAATACACCTAGAAACTCACCCATTAAAGTCCGATTCCGATTCTGAAAAAAAATATTTTCGATCATCTCTTTTTCGTACAATGCGAAATAACTTCTTTCCAGGTGTATTTTCGTGTAAGAAAGGTTGGATTTTTGGATTCAGCGGGTCAAAATACACCTATAAACCCACCCATCAAAGTTCGATTTCGATTCTGGAGACAGATATTTTCGATCATCTCTTTTTCGTACCATGCGAAATAACTTTTTGCCAAGCATATTTTTGGTCATCAAAGGTTGGATTTTCGGATTCAGCGGGTCGAAATACACCTAGAAACTCACCCATCAAAGTCCGATTTCAATTCTGAAAAAAAATATTTTCGATCATCTCTTTTTCGTACCATGCGAAATAACTGTTTTCCATGCATGGTTTTGGTCATCAAAGGTTGGATTTTCGGATTCAGCGGATCGAAATACACCTAGAAACTCACCCATCAAAGTCCGATTTTGATTCTGAAAAAAAATATTTTCGATCATCTCTTTTCCGTACCATGCGAAATAACTTCTCTCCAGGTGTATTTTCGTGTAACAAAGGTTGGGTTTTTGGATTCAGCGGGTCAAAATACACCTATCAACCCACCCATCAAAGTTCGATTTCGCTTCTGGAGACAGATATTTTCGATCATCTCTTTTTCGTACCATGCGAAATAACTTTTTTCCAAGCATATTTTTTGTCATAAGAGGTTGGATTTTTGGATTCAGCGGGTTGAAATACACCTAGAAACTCACCCATTAAAGTCCGATTTCGATTCCGAAAAAAAATATTTTCGATCATCTCTTTTTCGTACCATGCGAAATAACTTTTTTCCAAGCATATTTTTGGTCATCAAAGGTTGGATTTTCGGATTCAGCGGGTCGAAATACACCTAGAAACTCACCCATCAAAGTCCGATCTTGATTCTGAAAAAAAATATTTTCGATCATCTCTTTTTCGTACCATGCGAAATAACTTTTTTCCAAGCATATTTTTGGGCATAAGAGGTTGGATTTTTGGATTCAGCGGGTTGAAATACACCTAGAAACTCACCCATTAAAGTCCAATATCAATTCTGAAAAAAAATATTTTCGATCATCTCTTTTTCGTACCATGCGAAATAACTTCTTTCCAGGTGTATTTTCGTGTAACAAAGGTTGGATTTTTGGATTCAGCGGGTCAAAATACACCTATAAACCCACCCATCAAAGTTCGATTTCGATTCTGGAGACAGATATTTTCGATCATCTCTTTTTCGTACCATGCGAAATAACTTTTTTCCAAGCATATTTTTGGTCATCAAAGGTTGGATTTTCGGATTCAGCGGGTCGAAATACACCTAGAAACTCACCCATCAAAGTCCGATTTTGATTCTGAAAAAAAATATTTTCGATCATCTCTTTTTCGTACCATGCGAAATAACTTTTTTCCAAGCATATTTTTGGTCATAAGAGGTTGGATTTTCGGATTCAGCGGGTCGTAATACACCTAGAAACTCACCCATCAAAGTCCGATTTTGATTCTGAAAAAAAATATTTTCGATCATCTCTTTTTCGTACCATGCGAAATAACTTTTTTCCAAGCATATTTTTGGTCATACGAGGTTGGATTTTTGTATTCAGCGGGTTGAAATACACCTAGCATATCACCCATTAAAGTCCGATTTCGATTCTGAAAAAAAATATTTTCGATCATCTCTTTTTCGTACCATGCGAAATAACTTCTTTCCAGGTGTATTTTCGTGTAACAAAGGTTGGATTTTTGGATTCAGCGGGTCAAAATACACCTATAAACCCACCCATCAAAGTTCGATTCCCATTCTGGAGACAGATATTTTCGATCATCTCATTTTCGTACCATGCGAAATAACTTTTTTCCAAGCATATTTTTGCTCATCAAAGTTTGGATTTTCGGATTCAGCGGGTCGAAATACACCTAGAAAGTCACCCATCAAAGTCCGATTTTGATTCTGAAAAAATATATTTTCGATCATCTCTTTTCCGTACCATGCGAAATAACTTCTTTCCAGGTGTATTTTCGTGCAACAAAGGTTGGGTTTTTGGATTCAGCGGGTCAAAATACACCTATGAACCCACCCATCACAGTTCGATTTCGCTTCTGGAGACAGATATTTTCGATCATCTCTTTTAAGTACCATGCGAAATAACTTTTTTCCAAGCATATTTTTGGCCATCAAAGGTTGGATTTTCGGATTCAGCGGGTCGAAATACACCTAGAAACTCACCCATCAAAGTCCGATTTTGATTCTGAAAAAAAATATTTTCGATCATCTCTTTTTCGTACCATGCGAAATAACTTTTTTCCAAGCATATTTTTGGTCATGAGAGGTTGGATTTTTGGATTCAGCGGGTCAAAATACACCTATAAACCCACCCATCAAAGTTCGATTTCGATTCTGGAGACAGATATTTTCGATCATCTCTTTTTCGTACCATGCGAAATAACTTTTTTCCAAGCATATTTTTGGTCATCAAAGGTTGGATATTCGAATTCAGCGGGTCGAAATACACCTAGAAACTCACGCATCAAAGTCCGATTTTGATTCTGAAAAAAAATATTTTCGATCATTCCTTCTTCGTACCATGCGAAATAACTTTCTTCCAAGCATATTTTTGGTCATATGAGTTCGGATTTTTGGAATCAACGGGTCGAAATACACCTAGAAACTCACCCATTAAAGTCCGATTCCGATTCTGAAAAAAAATATTTTCGATCATCTCTTTTTCGTACAATGCGAAATAACTTCTTTCCAGGTGTATTTTCGTGTAAGAAAGGTTGGATTTTTGGATTCAGCGGGTCAAAATACACCTATAAACCCACCCATCAAAGTTCGATTTCGATTCTGGAGACAGATATTTTCGATCATCTCTTTTTCGTACCATGCGAAATAACTTTTTGCCAAGCATATTTTTGGTCATCAAAGGTTGGATTTTCGGATTCAGCGGGTCGAAATACACCTAGAAACTCACCCATCAAAGTCCGATTTCAATTCTGAAAAAAAATATTTTCGATCATCTCTTTTTCGTACCATGCGAAATAACTGTTTTCCATGCATGGTTTTGGTCATCAAAGGTTGGATTTTCGGATTCAGCGGATCGAAATACACCTAGAAACTCACCCATCAAAGTCCGATTTTGATTCTGAAAAAAAATATTTTCGATCATCTCTTTTCCGTACCATGCGAAATAACTTCTCTCCAGGTGTATTTTCGTGTAACAAAGGTTGGGTTTTTGGATTCAGCGGGTCAAAATACACCTATCAACCCACCCATCAAAGTTCGATTTCGCTTCTGGAGACAGATATTTTCGATCATCTCTTTTTCGTACCATGCGAAATAACTTTTTTCCAAGCATATTTTTGGTCATCAAAGGTTGGATTTTCGGATTCAGCGGGTCGAAATACACCTAGAAACTCACCCATCAAAGTCCGATCTTGATTCTGAAAAAAAATATTTTCGATCATCTCTTTTTCGTACCATGCGAAATAACTTTTTTCCAAGCATATTTTTGGGCATAAGAGTTCGGATTTTTGGATTCAGCGGGTTGAAATACACCTAGAAACTCACCCATTAAAGTCCAATATCAATTCTGAAAAAAAATATTTTCGATCATCTCTTTTTCGTACCATGCGAAATAACTTCTTTCCAGGTGTATTTTCGTGTAACAAAGGTTGGATTTTTGGATTCAGCGGGTCAAAATACACCTATAAGCCCACCCATCAAAGTTCGATTTCGATTCTGGAGACAGATATTTTCGATCATCTCTTTTTCGTACCATGCGAAATAACTTTTTTCCAAGCATATTTTTGGTCATCAAAGGTTGGATTTTCGGATTCAGCGGGTCGAAATACACCTAGAAACTCACCCATCAAAGTCCGATTTTAATTCTGAAAAAAAATATTTTCGATCATCTCTTTTTCGTACCATGCGAAATAACTGTTTTCCATGCATGGTTTTGGTCATCAAAGGTTGGATTTTCAGATTCAGCGGGTCGAAATACACCTAGAAAGTCACCCATTAAAGTCCGATTTTGATTCTGAAAAAAAATATTTTCGATCATCTCTTTTCCGTACCATGCGAAATAACTTCTTTCCAGGTGTATTTTCGTGTAACAAAGGTCGGGTTTTTGGATTCAGCGGGTCAAAATACACCTATAAACCCACCCATCAAAGTTCGATTTCGATTCTGGAGACAGATATTTTCGATCATCTCTTTTTCGTACCATGCGAAATAACTTTTTTCCAAGCATATTTTTGGTCATCAAAGGTTGGATTTTCGGATTCAGCGGGTCGAAATACACCTAGAAACTCACCCATCAGAGTCCGATCTTGATTCTGAAAAAAAATATTTTCGATCATCTCTTTTTCGTACCATGCGAAATAACTTTTTTCCAAGCATATTTTTGGTCATGAGAGGTTGGATTTTTGGATTCAGCGGGTCGAAATACACCTAGAAACTCACCCATCAAAGTCCGATTTTGATTCTGAAAAAAAATATTTTCGATCATCTCTTTTTCGTACCATGCGAAATAACTTTTTTCCAAGCATATTTTTTGTCATAAGAGGTTGGATTTTCGGATTCAGCGGGTCAAAATACACCTATAAACCCACCAATCAAAGTTCGATTTCGATTCTGGAGACAGATATTTTCGATCATCTCTTTTTCGTACCATGTGAAATAACTTTTTTCCAAGCATATTTTTGGTCATCAAAGGTTGGATTTTCGGATTCAGCGGGTCGAAATACACCTAGAAACTCACCCATCAAAGTCCGATTTTGATTCTGAAAAAAAATATTTTCGATCATCTCTTTTTCGTACCATGCGAAATAACTGTTTTCCATGCATGGTTTTGGTCATCAAAGGTTGGATTTTCGGATTCAGCGGGTCGAAATACACCTAGAAACTCACCCATCAAAGTCCGATTTTGATTCTGAAAAAAAATATTTTCGATCATCTCTTTTCCGTACCATGCGAAATAACTTCTTTCCAGGTGTATTTTCGTGTAACAAAGGTTGGGTTTTTGGATTCAGCGGGTCAAAATACACCTATAAACCCACCCATCAAAGTTCGATTTCGCTTCTAGAGACAGATATTTTCGATCATCTCTTTTTCGTACCATGCGAAATAACTTTTTTCCAAGCATATTTTTGGTCATCAAAGGTTGGATTTTCGGATTCAGCGGGTCGAAATACACCTAGAAACTCACCCATCAAAGTCCGATTTTGATTCTGAAAAAAAATATTTTCGATCATCTCTTTTTCGTACCATGCGAAATAACTTTTTTCCAAGCATATTTTTGGTCATGAGAGGTTGGATTTTTGGATTCAGCGGGTCGAAATACACCTAGAAACTCACCCATCAAAGTCCGATTTTGATTCTGAAAAAAAATATTTTCGATCGTATCTTTTTCGTACCATGTGAAAGAACTTTTTTCCAAGCATATTTTTTGTCATAAGAGGTTGGATTTTTGGATTCAGCGGGTTGAAATACACCTAGAAACTCACCCATTAAAGTCCGATTTCGATTCTGAAAAAAAATATTTTCGATCATCTCTTTTTCGTACCATGCGAAATAACTTCTTTCCAGGTGTATTTTCGTGTAACAAAGGTTGGATTTTTGGATTCAGCGGGTCAAAATACACCTATAAACCCACCCATCAAAGTTCGATTCCCATTCTGGAGACAGATATTTTCGATCATCTCATTTTCGTACCATGCGAAATAACTTTTTTCCAAGCATATTTTTGCTCATCAAAGTTTGGATTTTCGGATTCAGCGGGTCGAAATACACCTAGAAAGTCACCCATCAAAGTCCGATTTTGATTCTGAAAAAAAATATTTTCGATCATCTCTTTTTCGTACCATGCGAAATAACTGTTTTCCATGCATGGTTTTGCTCATCAAAGGTTGGATTTTCGGATTCAGCGGGTCGAAATACACCTAGAAAGTCACCCATTAAAGTCCGATTTTGATTCTGAAAAAAAATATTTTCGATCATCTCTTTTCCGTACCATGCGAAATAACTTCTTTCCAGGTGTATTTTCGTGTAACAAAGGTCGGGTTTTTGGATTCAGCGGGTCAAAATACACCTATAAACCCACCCATCAAAGTTCGATTTCGATTCTGGAGACAGATATTTTCGATCATCTCTTTTTCGTACCATGCGAAATAACTTTTTTCCAAGCATATTTTTGGTCATGAGAGGTTGGATTTTTGGATTCAGCGGGTCGAAATACACCTAGAAACTCACCCATCAAAGTCCGATTTTGATTCTGAAAAAAAATATTTTCGATCATCTCTTTTTCGTACCATGCGAAATAACTTTTTTCCAAGCATATTTTTTGTCATAAGAGGTTGGATTTTCGGATTCAGCGGGTCAAAATACACCTATGAACCCACCCATCAAAGTTCGATTTCGATTCTGGAGACAGATATTTTCGATCATCTCTTTTTCGTACCATGCGAAATAACTTTTTTCCAAGCATATTTTTGGTCATCAAAGGTTGGATATTCGAATTCAGCGGGTCGAAATACACCTAGAAACTCACGCATCAAAGTCCGATTTTGATTCTGAAAAAAAATATTTTCGATCATTCCTTCTTCGTACCATGCGAAATAACTTTCTTCCAAGCATATTTTTGGTCATATGAGTTCGGATTTTTGGAATCAACGGGTCGAAATACACCTAGAAAGTCACCCATCAAAGTCCGATTTTGATTCTGAAAAAAAATATTTTCGATCATCTCTTTTCCGTACCATGCGAAATAACATCTTTCCAGGTGTATTTTCGTGTAACAAAGGTTGGGTTTTTGGATTCAGCGGGTCAAAATACACCTATGAACCCACCCATCAAAGTTCGACTTCGCTTCTGGAGACAGATATTTTCGATCATCTATTTTAAGTACCATGCGAAATAACTTTTTTCCAAGCATATTTTTGGTCATCAAAGGTTGGATATTCGAATTCAGCGAATCGAAATACACCTAGAAACTCAGCCATCAAAGTCCGATTTTGATTCTGAAAAAAAATATTTTCGATCATTCCTTCTTCGTACCATGCGAAATAACTTTCTTCCAAGCATATTTTTGGTCATCAAAGGTTGGATTTTCGGATTCAGCGGGTCGAAATACACCTAGAAAGTCACCCATCAAAGTCCGATTTTGATTCTGAAAAAAAATATTTTCGATCATCTCTTTTTCGTACCATGCGGAATAACTTCTTTCCAGGTATATTTTCGTGTAAGAAAGGTTGGATTTTTGGATTCAGCGGGTTAAAATACACCTATAAACCCACCCATC
This sequence comes from Phymatocera aterrima, assembly GCA_963170745.1. Lineage (NCBI taxonomy): Eukaryota > Metazoa > Arthropoda > Insecta > Hymenoptera > Tenthredinidae > Phymatocera > Phymatocera aterrima. The sequence goes on along the minus strand of CAUJGY010000144.1, from coordinate 27,320 downwards.
AAAGTTCGATTTCGATTCTGGAGACAGATATTTTCGATCATCTCTTTTTCGTACCATGCGAATTAACTTTTTTCCAAGCATATTTTTGGTCATCAAAGGTTGGATTTTCGGATTCAGCGGGTCGAAATACACCTAGAAACTCACCCATCAAAGTCCGATTTTAATTCTGAAAAAAAATATTTTCGATCATCTCTTTTTCGTACCATGCGAAATAACTGTTTTCCATGCATGGTTTTGGTCATCAAAGGTTGGATTTTCGGATTCAGCGGGTCGAAATACACCTAGAAAGTCACCCATTAAAGTCCGATTTTGATTCTGAAAAAAAATATTTTCGATCATCTCTTTTCCGTACCATGCGAAATAACTTCTTTCCAGGTGTATTTTCGTGTAACAAAGGTCGGGTTTTTGGATTCAGCGGGTCAAAATACACCTATAAACCCACCCATCAAAGTTCGATTTCGATTCTGGAGACAGATATTTTCGATCATCTCTTTTTCGTACCATGCGAAATAACTTTTTTCCAAGCATATTTTTGGTCATCAAAGGTTGGATTTTCGGATTCAGCGGGTCGAAATACACCTAGAAACTCACCCATCAGAGTCCGATCTTGATTCTGAAAAAAAATATTTTCGATCATCTCTTTTTCGTACCATGCGAAATAACTTTTTTCCAAGCACATTTTTGGTCATGAGAGGTTGGATTTTTGGATTCAGCGGGTCGAAATACACCTAGAAACTCACCCATCAAAGTCCGATTTTGATTCTGAAAAAAAATATTTTCGATCATCTCTTTTTCGTACCATGCGAAATAACTTTTTTCCAAGCATATTTTTTGTCATAAGAGGTTGGATTTTCGGATTCAGCGGGTCAAAATACACCTATAAACCCACCAATCAAAGTTCGATTTCGATTCTGGAGACAGATATTTTCGATCATCTCTTTTTCGTACCATGCGAAATAACTTTTTTCCAAGCATATTTTTGGTCATCAAAGGTTGGATTTTCGGATTCAGCGGGTCGAAATACACCTAGAAACTCACCCATCAAAGTCCGATTTTGATTCTGAAAAAAAATATTTTCGATCATCTCTTTTTCGTACCATGCGAAATAACTTTCATCCAAGCATATTTTTGGTCATATGAGTTCGGATTTTTGGATTCAACGGGTCGAAATACACCTAGAAACTCACCCATTAAAGTCCGATTTCGATTCTGAAAAAAAATATTCTCGATCATCTCTTTTTCGTACAATGCGAAATAACTTCTTTCCAGGTGTATTTTCGTGTAAGAAAGGTTGGATTTTTGGATTCAGCGGGTCAAAATACACCTATAAACCCACCCATCAAAGTTTGATTTCGATTCTGGAGACAGATATTTTCGATCATCTTTTTTTCGTACCATGCGAAATAACTTTTTTTCAAGCATATTTTTGGTCATCAAAGGTTGGATTTTCGGATTCAGCGGGTCGAAATACACCTAGAATCTCACCCATCAAAGTCCGATTTTGATTCTGAAAAAAAATATTTTCGATCATCTCTTTTCCGTACCATGCGAAATAACTTCTTTCCAGGTGTATTTTCGTGTAACATAGGTTGGGTTTTTGGATTCAGCGGGTCAAAATACACCTATAAACCCACCCATCAAAGTTCGATTTCGCTTCTGGAGACAGATATTTTCGATCATCTCTTTTTCGTACCATGCGAAATAACTTTTTTCCACGCATATTTTTGGTCATCAAAGGTTGGATTTTCGGATTCAGCGGGTCGAAATACACCTAGAAACTCACCCATCAAAGTCCGATTTTGATTCTGAAAAAAAATATTTTCGATCATCTCTTTTTCGTACCATGCGAAATAACTTTTTTCCAAGCATATTTTTGGTCATGAGAGGTTGGATTTTTGGATTCAGCGGGTCGAAATACACCTAGAAACTCACCCATCAAAGTCCGATTTTGATTCTGAAAAAAAATATTTTCGATCATCTCTTTTTCGTACCATGTGAAAGAACTTTTTTCCAAGCATATTTTTTGTCATAAGAGGTTGGATTTTTGGATTCAGCGGGTTGAAATACACCTAGAAACTCACCCATTAAAGTCCGATTTCGATTCTGAAAAAAAATATTTTCGATCATCTCTTTTTCGTACCATGCGAAATAACTTCTTTCCAGGTGTATTTTCGTGTAACAAAGGTTGGATTTTTGGATTCAGCGGGTCAAAATACACCTATAAACCCACCCATCAAAGTTCGATTCCCATTCTGGAGACAGATATTTTCGATCATCTCATTTTCGTACCATGCGAAATAACTTTTTTCCAAGCATATTTTTGCTCATCAAAGTTTGGATTTTCGGATTCAGCGGGTCGAAATACACCTAGAAAGTCACCCATCAAATTCCGATTTTGATTCTGAAAAAAAATATTTTCGATCATCTCCTTTTCGTACCATGCGAAATAACTGTTTTCCATGCATGGTTTTGGTCATCAAAGGTTGGATTTTCGGATTCAGCGGGTCGAAATACACCTAGAAAGTCACCCATTAAAGTCCGATTTTGATTCTGAAAAAAAATATTTTCGATCATCTCTTTTCCGTACCATGCGAAATAACTTCTTTCCAGGTGTATTTTCGTGTAACAAAGGTCGGGTTTTTGGATTCAGCGGGTCAAAATACACCTATAAACCCACCCATCAAAGTTCGATTTCGATTCTGGAGACAGATATTTTCGATCATCTCTTTTTCGTACCATGCGAAATAACTTTTTTCCAAGCATATTTTTGGTCATGAGAGGTTGGATTTTTGGATTCAGCGGGTCGAAATACACCTAGAAACTCACCCATCAAAGTCCGATTTTGATTCTGAAAAAAAATATTTTCGATCATCTCTTTTTCGTACCATGCGAAATAACTTTTTTCCAAGCATATTTTTTGTCATAAGAGGTTGGATTTTCGGATTCAGCGGGTCAAAATACACCTATAAACCCACCCATCAAAGTTCGATTTCGATTCTGGAGACAGATATTTTCGATCATCTCTTTTTCGTACCATGCGAAATAACTTTTTTCCAAGCATATTTTTGGTCATCAAAGGTTGGATATTCGAATTCAGCGGGTCGAAATACACCTAGAAACTCACGCATCAAAGTCCGATTTTGATTCTGAAAAAAAATATTTTCGATCATTCCTTCTTCGTACCATGCGAAATAACTTTCTTCCAAGCATATTTTTGGTCATATGAGTTCGGATTTTTGGAATCAACGGGTCGAAATACACCTAGAAAGTCACCCATCAAAGTCCGATTTTGATTCTGAAAAAAAATATTTTCGATCATCTCTTTTCCGTACCATGCGAAATAACATCTTTCCAGGTGTATTTTCGTGTAACAAAGGTTGGGTTTTTGGATTCAGCGGGTCAAAATACACCTATGAACCCACCCATCAAAGTTCGACTTCGCTTCAGGAGACAGATATTTTCGATCATCTATTTTAAGTACCATGCGAAATAACTTTTTTCCAAGCATATTTTTGGTCATCGAAGGTTGGATATTCGAATTCAGCGAATCGAAATACACCTAGAAACTCAGCCATCAAAGTCCGATTTTGATTCTGAAAAAAAATATTTTCGATCATTCCTTCTTCGTACCATGCGAAATAACTTTCTTCCAAGCATATTTTTGGTCATCAAAGGTTGGATTTTCGGATTCAGCGGGTCGAAATACACCTAGAAAGTCACCCATCAAAGTCCGATTTTGATTCTGAAAAAAAATATTTTCGATCATCTCTTTTTCGTACCATGCGAAATAACTTTTTTCCAAGCATATTTTTTGTCATAAGAGGTTGGATTTTTGGATTCAGCGGGTCAAAATACACCTATAAACCCACCCATCAAAGTTCGATTTCGATTCTGGAGACGGATATTTTCGATCATCTCTTTTTCGTACCATGCGAAATAACTTTTTTCCAAGCATATTTTTGGTCATCAAAGGTTGGATTTTCGGATTCAGCGGGTCGAAATACACCTAGAAAGTCACCCATCAAAGTCCGATTTTGATTCTGAAAAAAAATATTTTCGATCATCTCTTTTTCGTACCATGCGAAATAATTTTCATCCAAGCATATTTTTGGTCATATGAGTTCGGATTTTTGGATTCAACGGGTCGAAATACACCTAGAAACTCACCCATTAAAGTCCGATTTCGATTCTGAAAAAAAATATTCTCGATCATCTCTTTTTCGTACAATGCGAAATAACTTCTTTCCAGGTGTATTTTCGTGTAAGAAAGGTTGGATTTTTGGATTCAGCGGGTCAAAATACACCTATAAACCCACCCATCAAAGTTTGATTCCGATTCTGGAGACAGATATTTTCGATCATCTTTTTTTCGTACCATGCGAAATAACTTTTTTCCAAGCATATTTTTGGTCATCAAAGGTTGGATTTTCGGATTCAGCGGGTCGAAATACACCTAGAAACTCACCCATCAAAGTCCGATTTTAATTCTGAAAAAAAATATTTTCGATCATCTCTTTTTCGTACCATGCGAAATAACTGTTTTCCATGCATGGTTTTGGTCATCAAAGGTTGGATTTTCGGATTCAGCGGGTCGAAATACACCTAGAATCTCACCCATCAAAGTCCGATTTTGATTCTGAAAAAAAATATTTTCGATCATCTCTTTTCCGTACCATGCGAAATAACTTCTTTCCAGGTGTATTTTCGTGTAACAAAGGTTGGGTTTTTGGATTCAGCGGGTCAAAATACACCTATAAACCCACCCATCAAAGTTCGATTTCGCTTCTGGAGACAGATATTTTCGATCATCTCTTTTTCGTACCATGCGAAATAACTTTTTTCCAAGCATATTTTTGGTCATCAAAGGTTGGATTTTCGGATTCAGCGGGTCGGAATACACCTAGAAACTCACCCATCAAAGTCCGATTTTGATTCTGAAAAAAAATATTTTCGATCATCTCTTTTTCGTACCATGCGAAATAACTTTTTTCCAAGCATATTTTTGGTCATGAGAGGTTGGATTTTTGGATTCAGCGGGTCGAAATACACCTAGAAACTCACCCATCAAAGTCCGATTTTGATTCTGAAAAAAAATATTTTCGATCATCTCTTTTTCGTACCATGCGAAATAACTTTTTTCCAAGCATATTTTTGGTCATGAGAGGTTGGATTTTTGGATTCAGCGGGTCGAAATACACCTAGAAACTCACCCATCGAAGTCCGATTTTGATTCTGAAAAAAAATATTTTCGATCATCTCTTTTTCGTACCATGCGAAATAACTTTTTTCCAAGCATATTTTTGGTCATAAGAGGTTGGATTTTCGGATTCAGCGGGTCGTAATACACCTAGAAACTCACCCATCAAAGTCCGATTTTGATTCTGAAAAAAAATATTTTCGATCATCTCTTTTTCGTACCATGCAGAATAACTTCTTTCCAGGTATATTTTCGTGTAAGAAAGGTTGGATTTTTGGATTCAGCGGGTTAAAATACACCTATAAACCCACCCATCAAAGTTCGATTTCGATTCTGGAGACAGATATTTTCGATCATCTCTTTTTCGTACCATGCGAAATAACTTTTTTCCAAGCATATTTTTGGTCATCAAAGGTTGGATATTCGAATTCAGCGGGTCGAAATACACCTAGAAACTCACTCATCAAAGTCCGATTTTGATTCTGAAAAAAAATATTTTCGATCATTCCTTCTTCGTACCATGCGAAATAACTTTCATCCAAGCATATTTTTGGTCATATGAGTTCGGATTTTTGGATCCAACGGGTCGAAATACACCTAGAAACTCACCCATTGAAGTCCGATTTCGATTCTGACAAAAAATATTCTCGATCATCTCTTTTTCGTACAATGCGAAATAACTTCTTTCCAGGTGTATTTTCGTGTGAGAAAGGTTGGATTTTTGGATTCAGCGGGTCAAAATACACCTATAAACCCACCCATCAAAGTTCGATTTCGATTCTGGAGACAGATATTTTCGATCATCTTTTTTTCGTACCATGCGAAATAACTTTTTTCCAAGCATATTTTTGGTCATCAAAGGTTGGATTTTCGGATTCAGCGGGTCGAAATACACCTAGAAACTCACCCATCAAAGTCCGATTTTAATTCTGAAAAAAAATATTTTCGATCATCTCTTTTTCGTACCATGCGAAATAACTGTTTTCCATGCATGGTTTTGGTCATCAAAGGTTGGATTTTCGGATTCAGCAAGTCGAAATACACCTAGAAACTCACCCATCAAAGTCCGAATTTGATTCTGAAAAAAAATATTTTCGATCATCTCTTTTCCGTACCATGCGAAATAACTTCTTTCCAGGTGTATTTTCGTGTAACAAAGGTTGGGTTTTTGGATTCAGCGGGTCAAAATACACCTATAAACCCACCCATCAAAGTTCGATTTCGGTTCTGGAGACAGATATTTTCGATCATCTCTTTTTCGTACCATGCGAAATAACTTTTTTCCAAGCATATTTTTGGTCATCAAAGGTTGGATTTTCGGATTCAGCGGGTCGAAATACACCTAGAAACTCACCCATCAAAGTCCGATTTTGATTCTGAAAAAAAATATTTTCGATCATCTCTTTTTCGTACCATGCGAAATAACTTTTTTCCAAGCATATTTTTGGTCATGAGAGGTTGGATTTTTGGATTCAGCGGGTCGAAATACACCTAGAAACTCACCCATCAAAGTCCGATTTTGATTCTGAAAAAAAATATTTTCGATCATCTCTTTTTCGTACCATGCGAAATAACTTTTTTCCAAGCATATTTTTGGTCATGAGAGGTTGGATTTTTGGATTCAGCGGGTCGAAATACACCTAGAAACTCACCCATCGAAGTCCGATTTTGATTCTGAAAAAAAATATTTTCGATCATCTCTTTTTCGTACCATGCGAAATAACTTTTTTCCAAGCATATTTTTGGTCATAAGAGGTTGGATTTTCGGATTCAGCGGGTCGTAATACACCTAGAAACTCACCCATCAAAGTCCGATTTTGATTCTGAAAAAAAATATTTTCGATCATCTCTTTTTCGTACCATGCGAAATAACTTTTTTCCAAGCATATTTTTGGTCATACGAGGTTGGATTTTTGTATTCAGCGGGTTGAAATACACCTAGAATATCACCCATTAAAGTCCGATTTCGATTCTGAAAAAAAATATTTTCGATCATCTCTTTTTCGTACCATGCGAAATAACTTCTTTCCAGGTGTATTTTCGTGTAACAAAGGTTGGGTTTTTGGATTCAGCGGGTCAAAATACACCTATGAACCCACCCATCAAAGTTCGATTTCGCTTCTGGAGACAGATATTTTCGATCATCTCTTTTAAGTACCATGCGAAATAACTTTTTTCCAAGCATATTTTTGCTCATCAAAGTTCGGATTTTCGGATTCAGCGGGTCGAAGTACACCTAGAAAGTCACCCATCAAAGTCCGATTTTGATTCTGAAAAAATATATTTTCGATCATCTCTTTTCCGTACCATGCGAAATAACTTCTTTCCAGGTGTATTTTCGTGTAACAAAGGTTGGGTTTTTGGATTCAGCGGGTCAAAATACACCTATGAACCCACCCATCAAAGTTCGATTTCGCTTCTGGAGACAGATATTTTCGATCATCTCTTTTAAGTACCATGCGAAATAACTTTTTTCCAAGCATATTTTTGGCCATCAAAGGTTGGATTTTCGGATTCAGCGGGTCGAAATACACCTAGAAACTCACCCATCAAAGTCCGATTTTAATTCTGAAAAAAAATATTTTCGATCATCTCTTTTTCGTACCATGCGAAATAACTGTTTTCCATGCATGGTTTTGGTCATCAAAGGTTGGATTTTCGGATTCAGCGGGGCGAAATACACCTAGAAACTCACCCATCAAAGTCCGATTTTGATTCTGAAAAAAAATAATTTCGATCATCTCTTTTCCGTACCATGCGAAATAACTTCTTTCCAGGTGTATTTTCGTGTAACAAAGGTTGGGTTATTGGATTCAGCGGGTCAAAATACACCTATAAACCCACCCATCAAAGTTCGATTTCGCTTCTGGAGACAGATATTTTCGATCATCTCTTTTTCGTACCATGCGAAATAACTTTATTCCAAGCATATTTTTGGTCATCACAGGTTGGATTTTCGGATTCAGCGGGTCGGAATACACCTAGAAACTCACCCATCAAAGTCCGATTTTGATTCTGAAAAAAAATATTTTCGATCATCTCTTTTTCGTACCATGCGAAATAACTTTTTTCCAAGCATATTTTTGGTCATGAGAGGTTGGATTTTTGGATTCAGCGGGTCGAAATACACCTAGAAACTCACCCATCAAAGTCCGATTTTGATTCTGAAAAAAAATATTTTCGATCATCTCTTTTTCGTACCATGTGAAAGAACTTTTTTCCAAGCATATTTTTTGTCATAAGAGGTTGGATTTTTGGATTCAGCAGGTTGAAATACACCTAGAAACTCACCCATTAAAGTCCGATTCCGATTCTGAAAAAAAATATTTTCGATCATCTCTTTTTCGTACCATGCGAAATAACTTCTTTCCAGGTGTATTTTCGTGTAACAAAGGTTGGATTTTTGGATTCAGCGGGTCAAAATACACCTATAAACCCACCCATCAAAGTTCGATTCCCATTCTGGAGACAGATATTTTCGATCATCTCATTTTCGTACCATGCGAAATAACTTTTTTCCAAGCATATTTTTGCTCATCAAAGTTTGGATTTTCGGATTCAGCGGGTCGAAATACACCTAGAAAGTCACCCATCAAAGTCCGATTTTGATTCTGACAAAAAATATTTTCGATCATCTCTTTTTCGTACCATGCGAAATAACTGTTTTCCATGCATGGTTTTGGTCATCAAAGGTTGGATTTTCGGATTCAGCGGGTCGAAATACACCTAGAAAGTCACCCATTAAAGTCCGATTTTGATTCTGAAAAAAAATATTTTCGATCATCTCTTTTCCGTACCATGCGAAATAACTTCTTTCCAGGTGTTTTTTCGTGTAACAAAGGTCGGGTTTTTGGATTCAGCGGGTCAAAATACACCTATAAACCCACCCATCAAAGTTCGATTTCGATTCTGGAGACAGATATTTTCGATCATCTCTTTTTCGTACCATGCGAAATAACTTTTTTCCAAGCATATTTTTGGTCATCAACGGTTGGATTTTCGGATTCAGCGGGTCGAAATACACCTAGAAACTCACCCATCAGAGTCCGATCTTGATTCTGAAAAAAAATATTTTCGATCATCTCTTTTTCGTACCATGCGAAATAACTTTTTTCCAAGCATATTTTTGGTCATGAGAGGTTGGATTTTTGGATTCAGCGGGTCGAAATACACCTAGAAACTCACCCATCAAAGTCCGAATTTGATTCTGAAAAAAAATATTTTCGATCATCTCTTTTTCGTACCATGCGAAATAACTTTTTTCCAAGCATATTTTTTGTCAAAAGAGGTTGGATTTTCGGATTCAGCGGGTCAAAATACACCTATAAACCCACCCATCAAAGTTCGATTCCGATTCTGGAGACAGATATTTTCGATCATCTCTTTTTCGTACCATGCGAAATAACTTTTTTCCAAGCATATTTTTGGTCATCAAAGGTTGGATATTCGAATTCAGCGGGTCGAAATACACCTAGAAACTCACGCATCAAAGTCCGATTTTGATTCTGAAAAAAAATATTTTCGATCATTCCTTCTTCGTACCATGCGAAATAACTTTCTTCCAAGCATATTTTTGGTCATATGAGTTCGGATTTTTGGAATCAACGGGTCGAAATACACCTAGAAAGTCACCCATCAAAGTCCGATTTTGATTCTGAAAAAAAATATTTTCGATCATCTCTTTTCCGTACCATGCGAAATAACATCTTTCCAGGTGTAATTTCGTGTAACAAAGGTTGGGTTTTTGGATTCAGCGGGTCAAAATACACCTATGAACCCACCCATCAAAGTTCGATTTCGATTCTGGAGACAGATATTTTCGATCATCTTTTTTTCGTACCATGCGAAATAACTTTTTTCCAAGCATATTTTTGGTCATCAAAGGTTGGATTTTCGGATTCAGCGGGTCGAAATACACCTAGAAACTCACCCATCAAAGTCCGATTTTAATTCTGAAAAAAAATATTTTCGATCATCTCTTTTTCGTACCATGCGAAATAACTGTTTTCCATGCATGGTTTTGGTCATCAAAGGTTGGATTTTCGGATTCAGCGGGTCGAAATACACCTAGAAACTCACCCATCAAAGTCCGATTTTGATTCTGAAAAAAAATATTTTCGATCATCTCTTTTCCGTACCATGCAAAATAACTTCTTTCCAGGTGTATTTTCGTGTAACAAAGGTTGGGTTTTTGGATTCAGCGGGTCAAAATACACCTATAAACCTACCCATCAAAGTTCGATTTCGGTTCTGGAGACAGATATTTTCGATCATCTCTTTTTCGTACCATGCGAAATAACTTTTTTCCAAGCATATTTTTGATCATCAAAGGTTGGATTTTCGGATTCAGCGGGTCGAAATACACCTAGAAACTCACCCATCAAAGTCCGATTTTGATTCTGAAAAAAAATATTTTCGATCATCTCTTTTTCGTACCATGCGAAATAACTTTTTTCCAAGCATATTTTTGGTCATGAGAGGTTGGATTTTTGGATTCAGCGGGTCGAAATACACCTAGAAACTCACCCATCAAAGTCCGATTTTGATTCTGAAAAAAAATATTTTCGATCATCTCTTTTTCGTACCATGCGAAATAACTTTTTTCCAAGCATATTTTTGGTCATGAGAGGTTGGATTTTTGGATTCAGCGGGTCGAAATACACCTAGAAACTCACCCATCGAAGTCCGATTTTGATTCTGAAAAAAAATATTTTCGATCATCTCTTTTTCGTACCATGCGAAATAACTTTTTTCCAAGCATATTTTTGGTCATAAGAGGTTGAATTTTCGGATTCAGCGGGTCGTAATACACCTAGAAACTCACCCATCAAAGTCCGATTTTGATTCTGAAAAAAAATATTTTCGATCATCTTTTTTTCGTACCATGCGAAATAACTTTTTTCCAAGCATATTTTTGGTCATACGAGGTTGGATTTTTGTATTCAGCGGGTTGAAATACACCTAGAATATCACCCATTAAAGTCCGATTTCGATTCTGAAAAAAAATATTTTCGATCATCTCTTTTTCGTACCATGCGAAATAACTTCTTTCCAGGTGTATTTTCGTGTAACAAAGGTTGGATTTTTGGATTCAGCGGGTCAAAATACACCTATAAACCCACCCATCAAAGTTCGATTCCCATTCTGGAGACAGATATTTTCGATCATCTCATTTTCGTACCATGCGAAATAACTTTTTTCCAAGCATATTTTTGCGCATCAAAGTTCGGATTTTCGGATTCAGCGGGTCGAAATACACCTAGAAAGTCACCCATCAAAGTCCGATTTTGATTCTGAAAAAATATATTTTCGATCATCTCTTTTCCGTACCATGCGAAATAACTTCTTTCCAGGTGTATTTTCGTGTAACAAAGGTTGGGTTTTTGGATTCAGCGGGTCAAAATACACCTATGAACCCACCCATCAAAGTTCGATTTCGCTTCTGGAGACAGATATTTTCGATCATCTCTTTTAAGTACCATGCGAAATAACTTTTTTCCAAGCATATTTTTGGCCATCAAAGGTTGGATTTTCGGATTCAGCGGGTCGAAATACACCTAGAAACTCACCCATCAAAGTCCGATTTTAATTCTGAAAAAAAATATTTTCGATCATCTCTTTTTCGTACCATGCGAAATAACTGTTTTCCATGCATGGTTTTGGTCATCAAAGGTTGGATTTTCGGATTCAGCGGGGCGAAATACACCTAGAAACTCACCCATCAAAGTCCGATTTTGATTCTGAAAAAAAATAATTTCGATCATCTCTTTTCCGTACCATGCGAAATAACTTCTTTCCAGGTGTATTTTCGTGTAACAAAGGTTGGGTTTTTGGATTCAGCGGGTCAAAATACACCTATAAACCCACCCATCAAAGTTCGATTTCGCTTCTGGAGACAGATATTTTCGATCATCTCTTTTTCGTACCATGCGAAATAACTTTTTTCCAAGCTTATTTTTGGTCATCACAGGTTGGATTTTCGGATTCAGCGGGTCGAAATACACCTAGAAACTCACCCATCAAAGTCCGATTTTGATTCTGAAAAAAAATATTTTCGATCATCTCTTTTTCGTACCATGCGAAATAACTTTTTTCCAAGCATATTTTTGGTCATGAGAGGTTGGATTTTTGGATTCAGCGGGTCGAAATACACCTAGAAACTCACCCATCAAAGTCCGATTTTGATTCTGAAAAAAAATATTTTCGATCATCTCTTTTTCGTACCATGTGAAAGAACTTTTTTCCAAGCATATTTTTTGTCATAAGAGGTTGGATTTTTGGATTCAGCAGGTTGAAATACACCTAGAAACTCACCCATTAAAGTCCGATTCCGATTCTGAAAAAAAATATTTTCGATCATCTCTTTTTCGTACCATGCGAAATAACTTCTTTCCAGGTGTTTTTTCGTGTAACAAAGGTCGGGTTTTTGGATTCAGCGGGTCAAAATACACCTATAAACCCACCCATCAAAGTTCGATTTCGATTCTGGAGACAGATATTTTCGATCATCTCTTTTTCGTACCATGCGAAATAACTTTTTTCCAAGCATATTTTTGGTCATGAGAGGTTGGATTTTTGGATTCAGCGGGTCGAAATACACCTAGAAACTCACCCATCAAAGTCCGATTCTGATTCTGAAAAAAAATATTTTCGATCATCTCTTTTTCGTACCATGCGAAATAACTTTTTTCCAAGCATATTTTTTGTCATAAGAGGTTGGATTTTCGGATTCAGCGGGTCAAAATACACCTATAAACCCACCCATCAAAGTTCGATTTCGATTCTGGAGACAGATATTTTCGATCATCTCTTTTTCGTACCATGCGAAATAACTTTTTTCCAAGCATATTTTTGGTCATCAAAGGTTGGATATTCGAATTCAGCGGGTCGAAATACACCTAGAAACTCACGCATCAAAGTCCGATTTTGATTCTGAAAAAAAATATTTTCGATCATTCCTTCTTCGTACCATGCGAAATAACTTTCTTCCAAGCATATTTTTGGTCATATGAGTTCGGATTTTTGGAATCAACGGGTCGAAATACACCTAGAAAGTCACCCATCAAAGTCCGATTTTGATTCTGAAAAAAAATATTTTCGATCATCTCTTTTCCGTACCATGCGAAATAACATCTTTCCAGGTGTATTTTCGTGTAACAAAGGTTGGGTTTTTGGATTCAGCGGGTCAAAATACACCTATGAACCCACCCATCAAAGTTCGACTTCGCTTCTGGAGACAGATATTTTCGATCATCTATTTTAAGTACCATGCGAAATAACTTTTTTCCAAGCATATTTTTGGTCATCAAAGGTTGGATATTCGAATTCAGCGAATCGAAATACACCTAGAAACTCAGCCATCAAAGTCCGATTTTGATTCTGAAAAAAAATATTTTCGATCATTCCTCCTTCGTACCATGCGAAATAACTTTCTTCCAAGCATATTTTTGGTCATCAAAGGTTGGATTTTCGGATTCAGCGGGTCGAAATACACCTAGAAACTCACCCATCAAAGTCCGATTTTGATTCTGAAAAAAAATATTTTCGATCATCTCTTTTTCGTACCATGCGGAATAACTTCTTTCCAGGTATATTTTCGTGTAAGAAAGGTTGGATTTTTGGATTCAGCGGGTTAAAATACACCTATAAACCCACCCATCAAAGTTCGATTTCGATTCTGGAGACAGATATTTTCGATCATCTCTTTTTCGTACCATGCGAATTAACTTTTTTCCAAGCATATTTTTGGTCATCAAAGGTTGGATTTTCGGATTCAGCGGGTCGAAATACACCTAGAAACTCACCCATCAAAGTCCGATCTTGATTCTGAAAAAAAATATTTTCGATCATCTCTTTTTCGTACCATGCGAAATAACTTTTTTCCAAGCATATTTTTGGTCATGAGAGGTTGGATTTTTGGATCCAGCGGGTCGAAATACACCTAGAAACTCACCCATCAAAGTCCGATTTTGATTCTGAAAAAAAATATTTTCGATCATCTCTTTTTCGTACCATGCGAAATAACTTTTTTCCAAGCATATTTTTTGTCATAAGAGGTTGGATTTTTGGATTCAGCGGATCAAAATACACCTATAAACCCACCCATCAAAGTTCGATTTCGATTCTGGAGACAGATATTTTCGATCATCTCTTTTTCGTACCATGCGAAATAACTTTTTTCCAAGCATATTTTTGGTCATCAAAGGTTGGATATTCGAATTCAGCGGGTCGAAATACACCTAGAAACTCACTCATCAAAGTCCGATTTTGATTCTGAAAAAAAATATTTTCGATCATTCCTTCTTCGTACCATGCGAAATAACTTTCATCCAAGCATATTTTTGGTCATATGAGTTCGGATTTTTGGATTCAACGGGTCGAAATACACCTAGAAACTCACCCATTAAAGTCCGATTTCGATTCTGAAAAAAAATATTCTCGATCATCTCTTTTTCGTACAATGCGAAATAACTTCTTTCCAGGTGTATTTTCGTGTAAGAAAGGTTGGATTTTTGGATTCAGCGGGTCAAAATACACCTATAAACCCACCCATCAAAGTTTGATTTCGATTCTGGAGACAGATATTTTCGATCATCTTTTTTTCGTACCATGCGAAATAACTTTTTTTCAAGCATATTTTTGGTCATCAAGGGTTGGATTTTCGGATTCAGCGGGTCGAAATACACCTAGAATCTCACCCATCAAAGTCCGATTTTGATTCTGAAAAAAAATATTTTCGATCATCTCTTTTCCGTACCATGCGAAATAACTTCTTTCCAGGTGTATTTTCGTGTAACAAAGGTTGGGTTTTTGGATTCAGCGGGTCAAAATACACCTATAAACCCACCCATCAAAGTTCGATTTCGCTTCTGGAGACAGATATTTTCGATCATCTCTTTTTCGTACCATGCGAAATAACTTTTTTCCAAGCATATTTTTGGTCATCAAAGGTTGGATTTTCGGATTCAGCGGGTCGAAATACACCTAGAAACTCACCCATCAAAGTCCGATTTTGATTCTGAAAAAAAATATTTTCGATCATCTCTTTTTCGTACCATGCGAAATAACTTTTTTCCAAGCATATTTTTGGTCATGAGAGGTTGGATTTTTGGATTCAGCGGGTCAAAATACACCTAGAAACTCACCCATCAAAGTCCGATTTTGATTCTGAAAAAAAATATTTTCGATCATCTCCTTTTCGTACCATGCGAAATAACTGTTTTCCATGCATGGTTTTGGTCATCAAAGGTTGGATTTTCGGATTCAGCGGGTCGAAATACACCTAGAAAGTCACCCATTAAAGTCCGATTTTGATTCTGAAAAAAAATATTTTCGATCATCTCTTTCCGTACCATGCGAAATAACTTCTTTCCAGGTGTATTTTCGTGTAACAAAGGTCGGGTTTTTGGATTCAGCGGGTCAAAATACACCTATAAACCCACCCATCAAAGTTCGATTTCGATTCTGGAGACAGATATTTTCGATCATCTCTTTTTCGTACCATGCGAAATAACTTTTTTCCAAGCATATTTTTGGTCATGAGAGGTTGGATTTTTGGATTCAGCGGGTCGAAATACACCTAGAAACTCACCCATCAAAGTCCGATTTTGATTCTGAAAAAAAATATTTTCGATCATCTCTTTTTCGTACCATGCGAAATAACTTTTTTCCAAGCATATTTTTTGTCATAAGAGGTTGGATTTTCGGATTCAGCGGGTCAAAATACACCTATAAACCCACCCATCAAAGTTCGATTTCGATTCTGGAGACAGATATTTTCGATCATCTCTTTTTCGTACCATGCGAAATAACTTTTTTCCAAGCATATTTTTGGTCATCAAAGGTTGGATATTCGAATTCAGCGGGTCGAAATACACCTAGAAACTCACGCATCAAAGTCCGATTTTGATTCTGAAAAAAAATATTTTCGATCATTCCTTCTTCGTACCATGCGAAATAACTTTCTTCCAAGCATATTTTTGGTCATATGAGTTCGGATTTTTGGAATCAACGGGTCGAAATACACCTAGAAAGTCACCCATCAAAGTCCGATTTTGATTCTGAAAAAAAATATTTTCGATCATCTCTTTTCCGTACCATGCGAAATAACATCTTTCCAGGTGTATTTTCGTGTAACAAAGGTTGGGTTTTTGGATTCAGCGGGTCAAAATACACCTATGAACCCACCCATCAAAGTTCGACTTCGCTTCTGGAGACAGATATTTTCGATCATCTATTTTAAGTACCATGCGAAATAACTTTTTTCCAAGCATATTTTTGGTCATCAAAGGTTGGATATTCGAATTCAGCGAATCGAAGTACACCTAGAAACTCAGCCATCAAAGTCCGATTTTGATTCTGAAAAAAAATATTTTCGATCATTCCTTCTTCGTACCATGCGAAATAACTTTCTTCCAAGCATATTTTTGGTCATCAAAGGTTGGATTTTTGGATTCAGCGGGTCGAAATACACCTAGAAAGTCACCCATCAAAGTCCGATTTTGATTCTGAAAAAAAATATTTTCGATCATCTCTTTTTCGTACCATGCGGAATAACTTCTTTCCAGGTATATTTTCGTGTAAGAAAGGTTGGATTTTTGGATTCAGCGGGTTAAAATACACCTATAAACCCACCCATCAAAGTTCGATTTCGATTCTGGAGACAGATATTTTCGATCATCTCTTTTTCGTACCATGCGAATTAACTTTTTTCCAAGCATATTTTTGGTCATCAAAGGTTGGATTTTCGGATTCAGCGGGTCGAAATACACCTAGAAACTCACCCATCAAAGTCCGATCTTGATTCTGAAAAAAAATATTTTCGATCATCTCTTTTTCGTACCATGCGAAATAACTTTTTTCCAAGCATATTTTTGGTCATGAGAGGTTGGATTTTTGGATCCAGCGGGTCGAAATACACCTAGAAACTCACCCATCAAAGTCCGATTTTGATTCTGAAAAAAAATATTTTCGATCATCTCTTTTTCGTACCATGCGAAATAACTTTTTTCCAAGCATATTTTTTGTCATAAGAGGTTGGATTTTTGGATTCAGCGGATCAAAATACACCTATAAACCCACCCATCAAAGTTCGATTTCGATTCTGGAGACAGATATTTTCGATCATCTCTTTTTCGTACTATGCGAAATAACTTTTTTCCAAGCATATTTTTGGTCATCAAAGGTTGGATATTCGAATTCAGCGGGTCGAAATACACCTAGAAACTCACTCATCAAAGTCCGATTTTGATTCTGAAAAAAAATATTTTCGATCATTCCTTCTTCGTACCATGCGAAATAACTTTCATCCAAGCATATTTTTGGTCATATGAGTTCGGATTTTTGGATTCAACGGGTCGAAATACACCTAGAAACTCACCCATTAAAGTCCGATTTCGATTCTGAAAAAAAATATTCTCGATCATCTCTTTTTCGTACAATGCGAAATAACTTCTTTCCAGGTGTATTTTCGTGTAAGAAAGGTTGGATTTTTGGATTCAGCGGGTCAAAATACACCTATAAACCCACCCATCAAAGTTTGATTTCGATTCTGGAGACAGATATTTTCGATCATCTTTTTTTCGTACCATGCGAAATAACTTTTTTTCAAGCATATTTTTGGTCATCAAAGGTTGGATTTTTGGATTCAGCGGGTCGAAATACACCTAGAATCTCACCCATCAAAGTCCGATTTTGATTCTGAAAAAAAATATTTTCGATCATCTCTTTTCCGTACCATGCGAAATAACTTCTTTCCAGGTGTATTTTCGTGTAACAAAGGTTGGGTTTTTGGATTCAGCGGGTCAAAATACACCTATAAACCCACCCATCAAAGTTCGATTTCGCTTCTGGAGACAGATATTTTCGATCATCTCTTTTTCGTACCATGCGAAATAACTTTTTTCCAAGCATATTTTTGGTCATCAAAGGTTGGATTTTCGGATTCAGCGGGTCGAAATACACCTAGAAACTCACCCATCAAAGTCCGATTTTGATTCTGAAAAAAAATATTTTCGATCATCTCTTTTTCGTACCATGCGAAATAACTTTTTTCCAAGCATATTTTTGGTCATGAGAGGTTGGATTTTTGGATTCAGCGGGTCGAAATACACCTAGAAACTCACCCATCAAAGTCCGATTTTGAATCTGAAAAAAAATATTTTCGATCATCTCTTTTTCGTACCATGTGAAAGAACTTTTTTCCAAGCATATTTTTTGTCATAAGAGGTTGGATTTTTGGATTCAGCGGGTTGAAATACACCTAGAAACTCACCCATTAAAGTCCGATTTCGATTCTGAAAAAAAATATTTTCGATCATCTCTTTTTCGTACCATGCGAAATAACTTCTTTCCAGGTGTATTTTCGTGTAACAACGGTTGGATTTTTGGATTCAGCGGGTCAAAATACACCTATAAACCCACCCATCAAAGTTCGATTCCCATTCTGGAGACAGATATTTTCGATCATCTCATTTTCGTACCATGCGAAATAACTTTTTTCCAAGCATATTTTTGCTCATCAAAGTTTGGATTTTCGGATTCAGCGGGTCGAAATACACCTAGAAAGTCACCCATCAAAGTCCGATTTTGATTCTGAAAAAAAATATTTTCGATCATCTCCTTTTCGTACCATGCGAAATAACTGTTTTCCATGCATGGTTTTGGTCATCAAAGGTTGGATTTTCGGATTCAGCGGGTCGAAATACACCTAGAAAGTCACCCATTAAAGTCCGATTTTGATTCTGAAAAAAAATATTTTCGATCATCTCTTTTCCGTACCATGCGAAATAACTTCTTTCCAGGTGTATTTTCGTGTAACAAAGGTCGGGTTTTTGGATTCAGCGGGTCAAAATACACCTATAAACCCACCCATCAAAGTTCGATTTCGATTCTGGAGACAGATATTTTCGATCATCTCTTTTTCGTACCATGCGAAATAACTTTTTTCCAAGCATATTTTTAGTCATGAGAGGTTGGATTTTTGGATTCAGCGGGTCGAAATACACCTAGAAACTCACCCATCAAAGTCCGATTTTGATTCTGAAAAAAAATATTTTCGATCATCTCTTTTTCGTACCATGCGAAATAACTTTTTTCCAAGCATATTTTTTGTCATAAGAGGTTGGATTTTCGGATTCAGCGGGTCAAAATACACCTATAAACCCACCCATCAAAGTTCGATTTCGATTCTGGAGACAGATATTTTCGATCATCTCTTTTTCGTACCATGCGAAATAACTTTTTTCCAAGCATATTTTTGGTCATCAAAGGTTGGATATTCGAATTCAGCGGGTCGAAATACACCTAGAAACTCACGCATCAAAGTCCGATTTTGATTCTGAAAAAAAATATTTTCGATCATTCCTTCTTCGTACCATGCGAAATAACTTTCTTCCAAGCATATTTTTGGTCATATGAGTTCGGATTTTTGGAATCAACGGGTCGAAATACACCTAGAAAGTCACCCATCAAAGTCCGATTTTGATTCTGAAAAAAAATATTTTCGATCATCTCTTTTCCGTACCATGCGAAATAACATCTTTCCAGGTGTATTTTCGTGTAACAAAGGTCGGGTTTTTGGATTCAGCGGGTCAAAATACACCTATGAACCCACCCATCAAAGTTCGACTCCGCTTCTGGAGACAGATATTTTCGATCATCTATTTTAAGTACCATGCGAAATAACTTTTTTCCAAGCATATTTTTGGTCATCGAAGGTTGGATATTCGAATTCAGCGAATCGAAATACACCTAGAAACTCAGCCATCAAAGTCCGATTTTGATTCTGAAAAAAAATATTTTCGATCATTCCTTCTTCGTACCATGCGAAATAACTTTCTTCCAAGCATATTTTTGGTCATCAAAGGTTAGATTTTCGGATTCAGCGGGTCGAAATACACCTAGAAAGTCACCCATCAAAGTCCGATGTTGATTCTGAAAAAAAATATTTTCGATCATCTCTTTTTCGTACCATGCGGAATAACTTCTTTCCAGGTATATTTTCGTGTAAGAAAGGTTGGATTTTTGGATTCAGCGGGTTAAAATACACCTATAAACCCACCCATCAAAGTTCGATTTCGATTCTGGAGACAGATATTTTCGATCATCTCTTTTTCGTACCATGCGAATTAACTTTTTTCCAAGCATATTTTTGGTCATCAAAGGTTGGATTTTCGGATTCAGCGGGTCGAAATACACCTAGAAACTCACCCATCAAAGTCCGATCTTGATTCTGAAAAAAAATATTTTCGATCATCTCTTTTTCGTACCATGCGAAATAACTTTTTTCCAAGCATATTTTTGGTCATGAGTGGTTGGATTTTTGGATCCAGCGGGTCGAAATACACCTAGAAACTCACCCATCAAAGTCCGATTTTGATTCTGAAAAAAAATATTTTCGATCATCTCTTTTTCGTACCATGCGAAATAACTTTTTTCCAAGCATATTTTTTGTCATAAGAGGTTGGATTTTTGGATTCAGCGGGTCAAAATACACCTATAAACCCACCCATCAAAGTTCGATTTCGATTCTGGAGACAGATATTTTCGATCATCTCTTTTTCGTACCATGCGAAATAACTTTTTTCCAAGCATATTTTTGGTCATCAAAGGTTGGATATTCGAATTCAGCGGGTCGAAATACACCTAGAAACTCACTCATCAAAGTCCGATTTTGATTCTGAAAAAAAATATTTTCGATCATTCCTTCTTCGTACCATGCGAAATAACTTTCATCCAAGCATATTTTTGGTCATATGAGTTCGGATTTTTGGATTCAACGGGTCGAAATACACATAGAAACTCACCCATTAAAGTCCGATTTCGATTCTGAAAAAAAATATTCTCGATCATCTCTTTTTCGTACAATGCGAAATAACTTCTTTCCAGGTGTATTTTCGTGTAAGAAAGGTTGGATTTTTGGATTCAGCGGGTCAAAATACACCTATAAACCCACCCATCAAAGTTTGATTTCGATTCTGGAGACAGATATTTTCGATCATCTTTTTTTCGTACCATGCGAAATAACTTTTTTCCAAGCATATTTTTGGTCATCAAAGGTTGGATTTTCGGATTCAGCGGGTCGAAATACACCTAGAAACTCACCCATCAAAGTCCGATTTTAATTCTGAAAAAAAATATTTTCGATCATCTCTTTTTCGTACCATGCGAAATAACTGTTTTCCATGCATGGTTTTGGTCATCAAAGGTTGGATTTTCGGATTCAGCGGGTCGAAATACACCTAGAATCTCACCCATCAAAGTCCGATTTTGATTCTGAAAAAAAATATTTTCGATCATCTCTTTTCCGTACCATGCGAAATAACTTCTTTCCAGGTGTATTTTCGTGTAACAAAGGTTGGGTTTTTGGATTCAGCGGGTCAAAATACACCTATAAACCCACCCATCAAAGTTCGATTTCGCTTCTGGAGACAGATATTTTCGATCATCTCTTTTTCGTACCATGCGAAATAACTTTTTTCCAAGCATATTTTTGGTCATCAAAGGTTGGATTTGCGGATTCAGCGGGTCGGAATACACCTAGAAACTCACCCATCAAAGTCCGATTTTGATTCTGAAAAAAAATATTTTCGATCATCTCTTTTTCGTACCATGCGAAATAACTTTTTTCCAAGCATATTTTTGGTCATGAGAGGTTGGATTTTTGGATTCAGCGGGTCGAAATACACCTAGAAACTCACCCATCAAAGTCCGATTTTGATTCTGAAAAAAAATATTTTCGATCATCTCTTTTTCGTACCATGCGAAATAACTTTTTTCCAAGCATATTTTTGGTCATGAGAGGTTGGATTTTTGGATTCAGCGGGTCGAAATACACCTAGAAACTCACCCATCGAAGTCCGATTTTGATTCTGAAAAAAAATATTTTCGATCATCTCTTTTTCGTACCATGCGAAATAACTTTTTTCCAAGCATATTTTTGGTCATAAGAGGTTGGATTTTCGGATTCAGCGGGTCGTAATACACCTAGAAACTCACTCATCAAAGTCCGATTTTGATTCTGAAAAAAAATATTTTCGATCATCTCTTTTTCGTACCATGCGAAATAACTTTTTTCCAAGCATATTTTTGGTCATACGAGGTTGGATTTTTGTATTCAGCGGGTTGAAATACACCTAGAATATCACCCATTAAAGTCCGATTTCGATTCTGAAAAAAAATATTTTCGATCATCTCTTTTTCGTACCATGCGGAATAACTTCTTTCCAGGTATATTTTCGTGTAAGAAAGGTTGGATTTTTGGATTCAGCGGGTTAAAATACACCTATAAACCCACCCATCAAAGTTCGATTTCGATTCTGGAGACAGATATTTTCGATCATCTCTTTTTCGTACCATGCGAAATAACTTTTTTCCAAGCATATTTTTGGTCATCAAAGGTTGGATATTCGAATTCAGCGGGTCGAAATACACCTAGAAACTCACCCATCAAAGTCCGATTTCGATTCTGCAAAAAAATATTTTCGATCATCTCTTTTTCGTACCATGCGAAATAACTTTTTTCCAAGCATATTTTTGGTCATCAAAGGTTGGATTTTCGGATTCAGCGGGTCGAAATACACCTAGAAACTCACCCATCAAAGTCCGATCTTGATTCTGAAAAAAAATATTTTCGATCATCTCTTTTTCGTACCATGCGAAATAACTTTTTTCCAAGCATATTTTTGGTCATGAGAGGTTGGATTTTTGGATCCAGCGGGTCGAAATACACCTAGAAACTCACCCATCAAAGTCCGATTTTGATTCTGAAAAAAAATATTTTCGATCATCTCTTTTTCGTACCATGCGAAATAACTTTTTTCCAAGCATATTTTTTGTCATAAGAGGTTGGATTTTCGGATTCAGCGGGTCAAAATACACCTATAAACCCACCCATCAAAGTTCGATTTCGATTCTGGAGACAGATATTTTCGATCATCTCTTTTTCGTACCATGCGAAATAACTTTTTCCAAGCATATTTTTAGTCATGAGAGGTTGGATTTTTGGATTCAGCGGGTCGAAATACACCTAGAAACTCACCCATCAAAGTCCGATTTTGATTCTGAAAAAAAATATTTTCGATCATCTCTTTTTCGTACCATGCGAAATAACTTTTTTCCAAGCATATTTTTTGTCATAAGAGGTTGGATTTTCGGATTCAGCGGGTCAAAATACACCTATAAACCCACCCATCAAAGTTCGATTCCGATTCTGGAGACAGATATTTTCGATCATCTCTTTTTCGTACCATGCGAAATAACTTTTTTCCAAGCATATTTTTGGTCATCAAAGGTTGGATATTCGAATTCAGCGGGTCGAAATACACCTAGAAACTCACGCATCAAAGTCCGATTTTGATTCTGAAAAAAAATATTTTCGATCATTCCTTCTTCGTACCATGCGAAATAACTTTCTTCCAAGCATATTTTTGGTCATATGAGTTCGGATTTTTGGAATCAACGGGTCGAAATACACCTAGAAAGTCACCCATCAAAGTCCGATTTTGATTCTGAAAAAAAATATTTTCGATCATCTCTTTTCCGTACCATGCGAAATAACATCTTTCCAGGTGTATTTTCGTGTAACAAAGGTTGGGTTTTTGGATTCAGCGGGTCAAAATACACCTATGAACCCACCCATCAAAGTTCGACTTCGCTTCTGGAGACAGATATTTTCGATCATCTATTTTAAGTACCATGCGAAATAACTTTTTTCCAAGCATATTTTTGGTCATCGAAGGTTGGATATTCGAATTCAGCGAATCGAAATACACCTAGAAACTCAGCCATCAAAGTCCGATTTTGATTCTGAAAAAAAATATTTTCGATCATTCCTTCTTCGTACCATGCGAAATAACTTTCTTCCAAGCATATTTTTGGTCATCAAAGGTTAGATTTTCGGATTCAGCGGGTCGAAATACACCTAGAAAGTCACCCATCAAAGTCCGATGTTGATTCTGAAAAAAAATATTTTCGATCATCTCTTTTTCGTACCATGCGGAATAACTTCTTTCCAGGTATATTTTCGTGTAAGAAAGGTTGGATTTTTGGATTCAGCGGGTTAAAATACACCTATAAACCCACCCATCAAAGTTCGATTCCGATTCTGGAGACAGATATTTTCGATCATCTCTTTTTCGTACCATGCGAATTAACTTTTTTCCAAGCATATTTTTGGTCATCAAAGGTTGGATTTTCGGATTCAGCGGGTCGAAATACACCTAGAAACTCACCCATCAAAGTCCGATCTTGATTCTGAAAAAAAATATTTTCGATCATCTCTTTTTCGTACCATGCGAAATAACTTTTTTCCAAGCATATTTTTGGTCATGAGTGGTTGGATTTTTGGATCCAGCGGGTCGAAATACACCTAGAAACTCACCCATCAAAGTCCGATTTTGATTCTGAAAAAAAATATTTTCGATCATCTCTTTTTCGTACCATGCGAAATAACTTTTTTCCAAGCATATTTTTTGTCATAAGAGGTTGGATTTTTGGATTCAGCGGGTCAAAATACACCTATAAACCCACCCATCAAAGTTCGATTTCGATTCTGGAGACAGATATTTTCGATCATCTCTTTTTCGTACCATGCGAAATAACTTTTTTCCAAGCATATTTTTGGTCATCAAAGGTTGGATATTCGAATTCAGCGGGTCGAAATACACCTAGAAACTCACTCATCAAAGTCCGATTTTGATTCTGAAAAAAAATATTTTCGATCATTCCTTCTTCGTACCATGCGAAATAACTTTCATCCAAGCATATTTTTGGTCATATGAGTTCGGATTTTTGGATTCAACGGGTCGAAATACACCTAGAAACTCACCCATTAAAGTCCGATTTCGATTCTGAAAAAAAATATTCTCGATCATCTCTTTTTCGTACAATGCGAAATAACTTCTTTCCAGGTGTATTTTCGTGTAAGAAAGGTTGGATTTTTGGATTCAGCGGGTCAAAATACACCTATAAACCCACCCATCAAAGTTTGATTTCGATTCTGGAGACAGATATTTTCGATCATCTTTTTTTCGTACCATGCGAAATAACTTTTTTCCAAGCATATTTTTGGTCATCAAAGGTTGGATTTTCGGATTCAGCGGGTCGAAATACACCTAGAAACTCACCCATCAAAGTCCGATTTTAATTCTGAAAAAAAATATTTTCGATCATCTCTTTTTCGTACCATGCGAAATAACTGTTTTCCATGCATGGTTTTGGTCATCAAAGGTTGGATTTTCGGATTCAGCGGGTCGAAATACACCTAGAATCTCACCCATCAAAGTCCGATTTTGATTCTGAAAAAAAATATTTTCGATCATCTCTTTTCCGTACCATGCGAAATAACTTCTTTCCAGGTGTATTTTCGTGTAACAAAGGTTGGGTTTTTGGATTCAGCGGGTCAAAATACACCTATAAACCCACCCATCAAAGTTCGATTTCGCTTCTGGAGACAGATATTTTCGATCATCTCTTTTTCGTACCATGCGAAATAACTTTTTTCCAAGCATATTTTTGGTCATGAGAGGTTGGATTTTTGGATTCAGCGGGTCGAAATACACCTAGAAACTCACCCATCAAAGTCCGATTTTGATTCTGAAAAAAAATATTTTCGATCATCTCTTTTTCGTACCATGCGAAATAACTTTTTTCCAAGCATATTTTTGGTCATGAGAGGTTGGATTTTTGGATTCAGCGGGTCGAAATACACCTAGAAACTCACCCATCGAAGTCCGATTTTGATTCTGAAAAAAAATATTTTCGATCATCTCTTTTTCGTACCATGCGAAATAACTTTTTTCCAAGCATATTTTTGGTCATAAGAGGTTGGATTTTCGGATTCAGCGGGTCGTAATACACCTAGAAACTCACTCATCAAAGTCCGATTTTGATTCTGAAAAAAAATATTTTCGATCATCTCTTTTTCGTACCATGCGAAATAACTTTTTTCCAAGCATATTTTTGGTCATACGAGGTTGGATTTTTGTATTCAGCGGGTTGAAATACACCTAGAATATCACCCATTAAAGTCCGATTTCGATTCTGAAAAAAAATATTTTCGATCATCTCTTTTTCGTACCATGCGGAATAACTTCTTTCCAGGTATATTTTCGTGTAAGAAAGGTTGGATTTTTGGATTCAGCGGGTTAAAATACACCTATAAACCCACCCATCAAAGTTCGATTTCGATTCTGGAGACAGATATTTTCGATCATCTCTTTTTCGTACCATGCGAAATAACTTTTTTCCAAGCATATTTTTGGTCATCAAAGGTTGGATATTCGAATTCAGCGGGTCGAAATACACCTAGAAACTCACCCATCAAAGTCCGATTTCGATTCTGCAAAAAAATATTTTCGATCATCTCTTTTTCGTACCATGCGAAATAACTTTTTTCCAAGCATATTTTTGGTCATCAAAGGTTGGATTTTCGGATTCAGCGGGTCGAAATACACCTAGAAACTCACCCATCAAAGTCCGATCTTGATTCTGAAAAAAAATATTTTCGATCATCTCTTTTTCGTACCATGCGAAATAACTTTTTTCCAAGCATATTTTTGGTCATGAGAGGTTGGATTTTTGGATCCAGCGGGTCGAAATACACCTAGAAACTCACCCATCAAAGTCCGATTTTGATTCTGAAAAAAAATATTTTCGATCATCTCTTTTTCGTACCATGCGAAATAACTTTTTTCCAAGCATATTTTTTGTCATAAGAGGTTGGATTTTTGGATTCAGCGGGTCAAAATACACCTATAAACCCACCCATCAAAGTTCGATTTCGATTCTGGAGACAGATATTTTCGATCATCTCTTTTTCGTACCATGCGAAATAACTTTTTTCCAAGCATATTTTTGGTCATCAACGGTTGGATATTCGAATTCAGCGGGTCGAAATACACCTAGAAACTCACTCATCAAAGTCCGATTTTGATTCTGAAAAAAAATATTTTCGATCATTCCTTCTTCGTACCATGCGAAATAACTTTCATCCAAGCATATTTTTGGTCATATGAGTTCGGATTTTTGGATTCAACGGGTCGAAATACACCTAGAAACTCACCCATTAAAGTCCGATTTCGATTCTGACAAAAAATATTCTCGATCATCTCTTTTTCGTACA